>JAOTOM010004984.1:367500-671986 GCA_034440615.1 Ashinkailepas kermadecensis
CGAGTGCACGCGCGTGATCACTTAAGCATTGGTCGGCGCTCCGTCACTGTTATTGATGTCTGGTGCATTGGCAAACGGTTTTGCTGGGCCTCCGCGCTCCTGCTACTCGTGTTTACGGCCGTTTTTCATTTACGAAGCAGCATCGGTCGCGTGGACGGGCGGATCGAGACGGCAGGTTGGTGAGGTGAATCCAGTGCGAAACCATCGATTTCTGCGATGTTTTGACATGGATGTACGAGAAATGAGAAACGGCGATCTTCGACTGTCGGCGTCGGCTTTGGAGGCGAATCTCGTAAAGTGGGGGGTGGGCGTGTGTTCTTAGCTTTTAATGCCGATCACCGAGGTCTAAGGGGAGGGCAAGGCAAATCTTGACAGCCTCTAAAACTCATCGCCAGCTGGGAAGGCGCGTGGTATCGCAGTAAGCCCCTAGATCCACCTCTGGACGCACGCATGCGCTTCGTAGGAAGCCCCTGGCTCAGCGCCCGGGAGCACCCTTGTGACACATGACAGCTGATGCGGCGGCTACACGGCGGCATCATGTAGAACGCCTGCGCCTGCTGAAGGTGCCGGCCACCCATTCATCAACCGCGGTCATTTATAAGGTGAGCACTTGACGAGTTCCCTCGGCGGGGCTCCCGAATCACCACTCCGGGGCCACGTCGCACATCTGAGGAGGCGCCGTCCGCCCGCGTCATGTGGCGGTTACACCACGGCCGGACAACCGGCGGCCGCTGGGGTAGCCCGGCGTCATGTGGCGGCTGTACCACGGCCGGACAACCGGCGGTCGCTGGGGTAGCCCGGCGTCATGTGGCGGCTGTACCACGGCCGGACAACCGGCGGTCGCTGGGGTAGCCCGGCGTCATGTGGCAGCTGTACCACGGCCGGACAACCGGCGGTCGCTGGGGTAGCCCGGCGTCATGTGGCGGCTGTACCACGGCCGGACAACCGGCGGTCGCTGGGGTAGCCCGGCGTCATGTGGCGGCTGTACCACGGCCGGACAACCGGCGGTCGCTGGGGTAGCCCGGCGTCATGTGGCGGCTGTACCACGGCCGGACAACCGGCGGTCGCTGGGGTAGCCCGGCGTCATGTGGCGGCTGTACCACGGCCGGACAACCGGCGGTCGCTGGGGTAGCCCGGCGTCATGTGGCGGTTACACCACGGCCGGACAACCGGCGGTCGCTGGGGTAGCCCGGCGTCATGTGGCGGCTGTACCACGGCCGGACAACCGGCGGTCGCTGGGGTAGCCCGGCGTCATGTGGCGGCTGTACCACGGCCGGACAACCGGCGGTCGCTGGGGTAGCCCGGCGTCATGTGGCGGCTGTACCAGGGCCGGACAACCGGCGGTCGCTGGGGTAGCCCCGCGTCATGTGGCGGCTGTACCACGGCCGGACAACCGGCGGTCGCTGGGGTGGCGTCATGTGGCGGCTGTACCACGGCCGGACAACCGGCGGTCGCTGGGGTAGCCCGGCGAATCGCGTGTCATCATCGTCTGGCGTGCAAGTGAATGACGGACGGCGTCGTGACTGCCTCTGCTGGCGTGTAATTACCGGCCAGTGGCAGACGGCGTGCCCGGTCAGCTCCCGCGCCCGTGCCGCGCCGACTATTTATCAATCTGGCGCCAACCATCACGCGTCGCGATATAGATGTGTTCTGGCTCGGCTGCCGGTGTCGGCGGTTGGTGTCGACTGCCGGTGTCGGCGGTTGGTGTCGGCGGTCGGTGTCGGTGGTTTGTGTCGGCTACCGGTGTCGGTGGTTGGTGTCGGCTGCCGGTGTCGGTGGTCGATGTCGATGTCGGTGGTTGGTGTCAGCGGTCGGTGTCGGTGGTCGATGTCGGTGGTCGGTGTCGGCTGCCGGTGTCGGCGGTAGGTGTCGGCAGTAGGTATCTGTGTAGGTGGTCGGTGTCTGTGGTCGGTGTTGGCTACCGGTGTCGGCTGTCGTTGTCGGCTGCCGGTGTCAGCGGTAGGTGTCGGCTGCTGGTGTCAACAGTAGGTGTCGGCTGTCGGTGTCGACTGCCGGCGTCAGCTGTCGGTGTCGGTGTCGGCTGCCAGTGTCGGGTGTCGGTGTCAGCTGCCGGTGTCGGCTGCCGGTGTCGGCGGTGGTGCCGGTGTCGACTGCCGTGTCGTGTCGGTGTCGCTGCCGGTGTCGCGGTGGTGTGGGTGTGTGTCGGCTGCCGGTGTCGGGTCGGTGTCGGCGGTAGGTGCCGGTGTCGGCTGCCAGTGTCGGGTGTCGGTGTCAGCTGCCGGTGTCGGCTGCCGGTGTCGGCGGTAGGTGCCGGTGTCGACTGCCAGTGTCGGGTGTCGGTGTCAGCTGCCGGTGTCAGCGGTAGGTGTCGGGTGTCAGTGTCGGCTGCCGGTGTCAGCGGTCGGTGTCGGCGGTAGGTGCCGGTGTCGGCTGCCGTGTGGGTGTCGGTGTGCTGCCGGTGTGGCTGCCGGTGTCGGCGGTAGGTGCCGGTGTCGACTGCCAGTGTCGGGTGTCGGTGTCAGCTGCCGGTGTCAGCGGTAGGTGTCGGGTGTCGGTGTCGACTGCCGGCGTCAGCTGTCGGTGTCGGTGTCGGCTGCCAGTGTCGGGTGTCGGTGTCAGCTGCCGGTGTCGGCTGCCGGTGTCAGCGGTAGGTGTCGGGTGTCGGTGCCGGCTGCCG
Source organism: Ashinkailepas kermadecensis (assembly GCA_034440615.1). Lineage (NCBI taxonomy): Eukaryota > Metazoa > Arthropoda > Thecostraca > Neolepadidae > Ashinkailepas > Ashinkailepas kermadecensis. The sequence goes on from JAOTOM010004984.1 coordinate 370,139, forward strand.
GTGTCAGCGGTCGGTGTCGGTGTCGGCGGTAGGTGTCGGTGTCGGCCGCCAGCTGCCGTCATGTGGAGCCGAATGGACTGATGTTGGTTACTGGCAACTGCACGTTTACATTCGGCTCGCCGCGTGGGTAGAAACAAGTCGGTGTGCATGACTTATCCTTGCAGTGGGCGATGCGTTAATGGACAAAAATAGCTCATTTCCATTTTGTTTGTGGACTTTCCTACCGCGCTGTGATAGGCCGGGAACATGGTGGCATGTGCTGAACAGACTGTGTCAATTTGCATTGCGACTACAGCACCGACTCGATAGCCGCATGGTAGAAACCGCTCAGAGATAAGGAAATTAGAGCTAACGTGTTTACACGTCATGGCGATATGGTCACCATTGTGGGAGGCAAAGTGAAAGCACGAATTGGAGACAGGGATGCACTTCACGGCTCTGAAGTTTATCCTCGCTTGCGCTTACCTCCTCAGCTCCTGTTCATGTCTAAATTGCAATGCTTTGGTGTTACAAACTTCTGTCTAACCAGAATAATTGGCCTTGCGATTAAAAATTGGTTGGTAAATTGGTAAAGAAACAGATGGAAACAATAACATTATCACCATGGTTGGCTGCATGTTGTCTCTCTGACCTGACGATTTTCCATGACTTGTACTTTCGCCAGTGGTGGCATGACCAGTGGCAGCCAACCGTGACACTTGCGTGTGGATCTACACCCAACGTCAGCACTGCGCAAATGTCCGGCGGTAACATGCTTCTGAACTAGACCGGTAGTTGGTTGAGCCAGACAATGGGGTTCACAATCAATGGATCCGGACGGTTCCGACTAACATTGAAAGTTATCAGCACAAAAACTCCTTGAAAACATCTCTAATCTTGGGCGGATCGGGAGGAAGGGGGCACGTGGGAGGGGTACCTCCCTATCGGAGAACGGCGCCCTATCGGGAAGGCCCAACGGCATTCTCCCCTGGATTTTTGTTCCACTGGAGGCACGCGTCTAACCCCGTCCACCCCGATGGGACATGATATAACGACCTGAGAGGGGTCTAACCCCGTCTATTCCGATTGGACATGACATGACGCCCCGGACCCGTGTCCTAACGCCGTCCCACCCAGATGGGACATGACATGACGCCTTGAGGCGGGTCTTAACCCGCCCCACCTCTCTGGGACATAACATGACGCCCTAAGGCGGGCCTAACCCGGTCCCACCCCGATGGAAATACTTGGATCCGTCGGCGTGCTTGTTGATACTCGCATTCTGCCGCGTGTTCCGCCCCCGAGGTCCGTCCTGATTGAGAGCCTGTCCGTAGCCGCGGTGCTCGAGACCCCGGCTGGCGCGTGCGCCTCGTAACTGAGTGGAGTAGCAGACGTGCCGGACGCGCCACTTGTGTACACACCAATCAGCGGCTGTCGTCTGGCGATCACAGATCACAGTCAGCTGGTCATCACCGCCACCAACAGCTGACTGAACGCCGTGCAGACGCACAGCCCACGATCAGAGAAGTTGGGTCAGAGCAGGGGGAAGGGAAACGTCCGAATCAGTGGGGAGGGATTCTCTTCGCTCCTGGGGTGGCGCATATTTTACACTGGCAACTCTGTAGGTTCAGTACAATGACCAGGACCAGGCGCGTGGATGCGACAGGAACAGTGTGGGGGGAAGGAGGACGATTTTAATAGAAGCGCCATTTTTATCCAGAGGAGCGCCACTTAATGATACAATTTTCAGGTGGGTGCACTCGAGCGCTCCCGGGCTGGCACTCGGCTGTAAATTTCAAGGCGGAGGGGAGGGGGTGCACTCGAACACCCTGCAGGGCGCCTTTTTCCAGTCAGAGCCTCTCTCCAATCAGAATGGTCACCGCCGAGAAGTGTGGTGGTGGGACTACCCCCCCCCCCCCCCCTCCATTCCCCGCTAACTACCTCCATGACCACGAAGTTATATATGTACCCTGTACATATTTTATAATTTGGTGTATGTCTCCATCATGGCTCGTCAACGTCACAACAAAACTAAGCATCCCGGTAATGTCTGGGATGATATCCTTGGCCCATTAGAGCTGTGTACCCAACTTCTCTAAGCAATCAAACAACGATTCCACTAAAACCTGTTGCGAGTTTCCTCTCCCCAGCGCCATCCGAAACACGCGATCGTTTTTGTTTGCCTGATGAGGTGGGAAGGCGCGCGAGGAGACAGAGCTGGCTCCGCATCTGCGTCCTCAGGTGTGTGGGTAGTGACGCGGAGAAGTGGCCACCAGGAGTCAGAGCTGGCTCCGCTCCTGCATCCGCACTGGTGCAGGAAGTGACGCAGATAAATGGCCACCAGGAGACAGAGCCGGCTCCGCTCCTGCGTCCGCAGGTGTGTGGGAAGTCACGTGGAGAAGTGGCCACCAGGAGTCAGAGCTGGCTCCGCTCCTGCGTCCTCAGGTGTGTGGGAAGTCACGCGGAGAAGTGGCCACCAGGAGTCAGAACTGGCTCTGCTCCTGCGTCCGCAGGTGTGTGGGAAGTCACGCCCAGAAATGGCGACCAGGAGACAGAGCTGGCTCCGCCTCTGCGTCCGCAGGTGTGTTGCAAGTCACGCCGATAAATGTGACAGCTTCACTGGCCACACTGTGACAGCTTCGCCAGCGATGGCGACGCGTGACGTCACCGCAGTCGGTGACGTCACTGTGACTCATGACGCCACGTTGGGCGGTGATGATAGCGCGAGACATCTGGCGACACGACACGCGTACGCGGCCGGTGTCCGCCGCGCAGACTCGCCCCCCCCTTCCCTCCCACCAGAGGCGTGCATCCGGAGCAGGGTGCTGGCCGCCCCATTCGAACCTTCCGGCCCAGGCGTCACGTGACCGGGGAAGGCCAGTAGTCGCGTGACTTTACGGGAACACCGTACATGGACGGCCGACCAATGGGCCGCTGCGGTGCTACCCCTCCCTCATCGATAACAATTTTTGACATTAACCCTATGGCGTTGACGGTAAAAAAACGGCGTCACGTGTACCTGCGCTCCCTAAATCAGGTTCCTCGCTCGCCAGTGTTAGTGAAGCGATGAGAGGTAGAGTAGGGTCAGTGAGTGAACTGGCCATTTATCTCAAAGGTTTTTTCATCGTGTCGTTTTTTACCAAATGCTGGAGCACGATGACATACAAGTAGTGCACCCGCTCTCTCACAAACTCTCGAGAAAAATGAGACTTTTTTACAGTCGCCTGGAGTACCTCCCCTGGTATTTTCACCTGCTACAAAAACCAGGTGGCCACATCCGCCACTGCACGACTGCCTGGGGTGGTAAATCACTCCAGTTGTTCGCTCCACAAAGGCGTGATTGGGGCCTGCGGTCAGAAGAAGCACCTGATCGAATTGGAGCGGCGGCGCTTTAATGAAGACGTTCGTGGGGCGTGCAGGTGCACGTCCGCTCAACCGATTCGGTGAAACCCGACAAATGGAACGGACACGGACGTTACTCGAGATGCTGATGGAAGTTGCCGGTGCCGCCGTAACTGGGGGTCGTATTTTTCACTGCCGGGCCGCGCGCCGGTCAAGGTCCACAAGTTGTGAATGTCGTGGTCTGACATGCTCTGCATTGTCGTGCAAATGCGTCACGTTTCCCGGGAGGCCATGCGTGAAAACGTCACTCCTTAGAAGTCGAGGAACAGACAAATAGCGACGGCGCATTCGCGGTTATGACGACGGCGCTTTATCAAGGTTTTTATGTCCATCCTATTGAACGGGAAAATAAAACAAACGATAACAATAATCGTTATCGGCGGTGACTCGCGTTTGATTATGAATGGCGTGGTTCTCATTACGGCCTAATTACTCGTCCGACCTACGTAGTGAAGAATGCACGATTCGGAAAGTGTTGGTCTAAAAACAGCCCTTGGATGCATGACTTTAATTAACTCTTCCGGGAATGGAGTGGAATGACTAGCTACGCCACAAATCACACCGATCAATTTCCCGGGTTTCATTGGCTTCAAAACATACCCAAGCCAAGACAAATTATATTTTCGTTGCACCATGGACACGGTCTGACTTCATCAGGAGGGGATGGGGGAGTTCACTGGAGCACCGCGTGCTAACGTGCTGGCGGCCTGTCAGCATACTGCACGGTGCAGGGCATGGTGGGTCACTGGAGCACCGCATGCTGAGCACCGAATTATTTAAAGTTAATTATTTAATTATTTAATTTAATTTATTAATTTTATTTAATTTTAATTTTTTAAATTTTTTATTATTTAAATTCGGCCCTTCACAGCGCCATCTATTGAGGAAAAATGTGAGTATATCTAACAGCAGTGTTTCCGTGTCTGTTTGGCCCGGAACTGCGCTAAATTAATGGAAATGCAATATGGGCCTGTCCCTTCGATATCATAATCACATGTCTGGCGTAAGAAGAGACCGGTAATTTGTCTTACTTCGGATCCACTCGTTACGTTAGTATTGCCTGTTCGGGTTCAATGATGTATTGTTTTCACTGTTTCCTCCATTTGCCTTAATCTCTTGCGCATTTCGTGTGCATGATACCTAACGGGAGCTTCATCTCAAGTTCGGAAAACTACACAAATACAACAAACCTAATATAAATGTATTAACACACCCAAAGCATCACACATGACACTGCTATAAAAGCGTGTTCACATCAGTGGCTCAAACTTACAGCACTTAACAGCGACACCACGAACATACGGATCTGAGAACATCTGAGCAGAACAAGTAACTCCCTGAAAATATAAATCCTGTTTTGATTGGAAGGAAGCCATCGCCTGTCGATGCTTCATTTTCGCGCGTCCCGCCTCACGACTGCTACCGCCTGGGTCACGAGCTACACCGTCCCCCCCCCCACTTTTTGCTCCGCTGGGTCACGAGCTACACCGTCCCGCCCCACGACTGCTACCGCCTGGGTCACGAGCTACACCATCCCGCCCCACGACTGCTACCGCCGCCTGGGTCACGAGCTGCACCGTCCCGCCCCACGACTGCTGCCGCCTGGGTCACGAGCTGCACCTCCCCCCACGACTGCTGCCGCCATCCCGCCCCACGACTGCTGCTGCCGCCTGGGTCACGAGCTGCACCGTCCCCCCTCACGACTGTTGCCCCCGGTTTGGTGAAAGCTACACCATCCCGCCCCACGACTGTTACCGCCGCCTGGGTCACGAGCTGCACCGTCCCGCCCCACGACTGTTGCTGCCGCCTGGGTCACGAGCTGCACCGTCCCGCCTCACGACTGCTGCCGTCTGGGTCACGAGCTACACCATCCCGCCCCACGACTGCTGCTGCCGCCTGGGTCACGAGCTACACCATCCCGCCCCACGACTGTTACCGCCGCCTGGGTCACAAGTTGCACCGCCCCACAACTGCTGCCGCCACCTGGGTCACAGGCTGCACCATCCTGTCCTACGACTGCTGCCACCGTCTGGACCACAAGTTGCACCGTCCCGCCTCACGGCTGCCACCGCCACCTGAGTCACAAACTGTACCGCTCACTCCACTGCCTGCGTATGAACGGACTAGGGTAGCACCTTACCTCCCACTGCTTCGAGATCCGACCGGCTGATGGAAATCGTCAGCGGAGGCTCCATGATTACTTCAGTCGTCCGGTAGATCAGATCCGTATAGAGCTACAACTACACATGCTTACAGCTCTGTAAGTATGTGTAGTTGTGGGCTGTGATGTCAAAATTGATCACGGACAAGCGGTACGACCTAAGCTCACACCACCTGCCTGCAGTCCTCACACTACTTGCCTACAGTCCGCACACCACCTCTCCACAGCCCGCCAGTGGCCCAGCCCGCAGTCCTCATACCACCTGCCTACAGTCCGCACACCACCTACCTACAGTCCGCACACCACCTACCTACAGTCCGCACACCACCTGCCCACAGCCCGCCAGTGGGCCCAGCCCGCAGTCCCCACACCACCCACTGCCTGCAGACATGCCACCGGACCCCGGTGACCCCGGTGACCCTGGCGCGTGCCTCTGCGCAGTGGCGACGCCGTCGGGCCCGATTACAGAGTTAGAATTCGACCGCCGTCGGCCCAGCCCGCGGCAGTGCAGGACCACGTGGTGCGACGCTCCGCCGCCGGCGCCGTACTGTGGTTACGGATGTTGAAGCGTGCCGGGCGCGGGCATGAGTCATGGCGAGACGGCGAGACAGTGCACCTACAGATGGATTACAGATGGGTAAACACGGGTCGGTGTGCATGTCGTCAGTAGGTGGCGTCGTCAGTCGTCAACGACTCCGACAGCGGCTGGCAAAAGGCGGACAGGTCGCGTCAACACAGGCAATTCGTCATCCGATGGTAACGCTAGTCGGGGGTCCATCCAGAGCTGAGTTCTCACATGGATTATAACCAGCTTAGGATGAGTGGGGAATCCGAGAAAAAATCCCGTATATTAGCAAGCTTTTCGGACACAGGGTGGTTTCATTAAAAACAGACCGCCAAAAATTGCAATACAAATTTTCTCAGTTGCTTTTTACCACAAATATTGTCAAACACCGGCGTATATTGTCCTCAAGAATCAATCTAATGGAAAGTCGACCCCATGGCATGATCCCATACCAAGCTCTTACTCCTCTCTTTTCCAACTTCTTGAGGCACGTATGGCGTCAGTGGGATGAATGACGACCTTCCCAATGTCCCGAGCTATCACTTATCTCGCACCTTACCCCGATCCACTCGTTCGTGCGTAATTCGTTAGCACCCGTTCGCAAAGGTGTACGCTTGATGCCCCCGCACCGGTTCGCAAAGGCACGGCTCGATGTGTGTCCGATTCGTCCATTGGCACTCAACGAGTCATCGTCACGACACACAAAGGCACCTCCGAGGTCCACCGTCGCCAACCAGTCTTCAGCGTCTTGTTTTCAGCCATCAAGATCATCTGTGTCCGTCTGTTTGATGAGTCAAGGATACCTATATCCACCGAAGGGTGGATCCAGAAGACCAGAGAAACCCGTTTGAGAAAACAAAATGAAAAGCCCATAGTTAAGCATTCTACAATCCTTGCGCATTCAAAATTTCCCTTCAGATTCGAATGCTCCAGTTTTTTCTCTCAAGAAATTAGGCAGAAAAAACCTTGGGTTCCTGTAAAAACCTCTAGGATTATTCTCATGACTACTCGACTGCCAGGCGCCAAGTCGCCAATCCCTAACCCCAATCCCCAACGCCAATCCCTATCCCAAATTGGCCGCGGCTGGTCTCAGAAATCCCATCGGCTGGGGGATTCAAATCCGCACGGTCTTGCAATCGGGAGTGGAATGCCCTACCGAGCGGATTTATAGATATTTCGGAGGAAAAATTCGGTGAGCAAGGGGCACTCCAGCACACTGAAAGGGCGACATTTCCTCTGAAAGGGCGCCCAGACCGTCTTTGGCTAAAAATCCATAAAGTGGGGGCGGAAGTGCACTCGGGTCATCCTAAAGGGGCACCTTTCCCGGCGGCGAAACCTTTCCATGGGAGGGGTATCATGCTCCCAGTACCCCTCCCCCCCCCCCCACACCCTCCCTTATCCGCACATGCTCCCTCAGGAACCGCCAATGGAGACCGAATTCCAGCGTACTGATGATCGCATGCCATCTTCGGCGGCATCGTCTGCGATGTCTCTGAGACATACCTGTCCTGACATATGTCTGGCTCTGGGCAGACACCTTGTCATAGCGACAGCGTAGCTTCGGAATGGCGGCGACGTCTGTTGTCATAGCGACCTTGTTGTGTCGGCTGGCATAAGTAGGCCAAGGTGAACGCGTCACTGCTTGATATGTCTTTAGGCGAAAGCCAAAATAGAAGCCAGGTCTCCCATACTAAGGTGATGTCGACGTTGCCTTTCATCTCGCCGTCATGGCAACGTTATGTCTTCCAGATGCTTGAGGGCCGATGTGGAGACCCTGGTGCTTATTTGCGACGCATCATTAGGTGCGTCAGCCCCACTCCCCACGAGTGTCAGAACTCGGACCGGGTCACAGAGGGCGCCCCACCCTCACCCCCTCGACGCGGGTCACCCGCGGTCAACTTCGCGCACCAGCTGACCGCTGGAGCAGTCTGCGCTCCCGGCGGCGGTGTGTCACAGCCAACCCCGGCGGTGCACGTGCGTCCCTGTCAGTGAAGTACTGCCGATGGAGCTGCTGTATTTCCTGTTGCCAACTATGCAAAACGCGTCTTTGTGATTGTTCTCGGTGGACACTATTGGGGGCGCTTCCCATATTTTCTTGAGAGGAAAGCCAAGGAGTGGCGAAGCGGTTCGATTTATTTCTTGTTAAGAATGGGTGGGGGATGTAGTGGTGGTAGAATTGGCCTATATTTAGACAGGGGAAAGCGTATGGAGCGGAGAGAGACATATTGGTATTTTGGTATATTGTATTGGCGTATAGCCATAAGGAACGATTCCGGACGCACAAACACCAGCGCTGGTATTTATTTTAACATTTTCTGACCCCGCAAATCAAAATTTCGACTCCTTGGTTGTGCTGGTAGTCACTTTCACAACGATACCATTGCAAGCATTGCTATTATGGTAATATGTATAACAAATAATTGTCCAGAACTTTCTCCCCATTGTATGCTTTTTGCAGTATGCTAATCACAGAATGCTGGTGCTACCGCGACCCATCGTTTGCCACAAATCGCGTATTCGCCATATGCACAAGGAAAGGTAAATGGCGATAAGGGAATTGAAAACAGCCATATGACACTTCTAATAACCATACCAACCTCGGCAAGATCATCATAGAGAGAATGCTTCAACGCACGGGCATCATTCTGTGCACTTTGAGTGCGCTGCTTTAATTCCATCCATTATTTCTCCTTGATGGCTGCTTTGGCCCCCTAATGTCCTCCATGTTTCGCATCGGACCCTATGGAGTTGGTCTCCTAAATGCTGGGGACCTCCATGGCTGATGCGCGCACTCATGCTCATACAGCATTGTACCTTCATGTACGTCATAAAAGATCGTCCGTGATCCGACTGGCTGCCTGGCGCAAGTCCCTTGGACCTTGGAGCGCCACATTGTCATCCGACTCGCTGCCAAGTTGCTGCGGGTGGCGAAATTTCCGCCTACGTAGCTCAGCGTCGAGCTCGTGGGTCGTGGTGTCTCGTTGCCGGCTGAGACGTGCCGCTAGGTCATCACGGGGAGGTGGGCAGATTGTTACTGCGCAGCGTTACGACTACCATTTGCATCGCCGACGCTGTTCTCCGCCATAGAAATCGCGTTGCAGAATAATATAATACGCACTGTCGACTATGCGCACGCTGCAGAGATTATAACGGGCGCGCCTCGCGCTGTGCGGCACGCCTAGCGTAGTGAGGAACGCCTCGCGCCGTGAGGCATGTCCCGGCTGGTGCAGACTAGCTGCGGCAGAGTTGTAGTAGAGCTGCTGACACAGGCTGCTGACATCGACTGCTGACACCGGCTGCTGCAGTAGAGCTGCTGACACCGGCTGCTGACACCGGCTGCTGACACCGGCTGCTGACACCGGCTGCTGCAGTAGAGCTGCTGACACCGGCTGCTGACACCGGCTGCTGTAGTAGAGCTGCTGACATCGGCTGCTGTAGTAGAGCTGCTGAACGTTGTCGATGCTTTCGATGACTCTCTGGGCTAACCATGGTAGAAGGGGACCCAGAGGTGACTATCCGGCAGGTCGAGTGGATCGGTTTGAAGGCCACGTGCGATCACCTACAGGGATTTCTCTTGTTAACTTTTGAGTTGACCGCCATCGCCCCTCCATGCTCCCCCCCTGCTCCCTCTCATTGTACCATATCGGTCAGGGGACGAGTGGTCTAGGGGTAAGATGCTCGTCTCACAATCGAAAGGTTGTGGGTTCGAGTCTCACCTGTCGCTACTCTTCGCCCGCGACCAATCGGCGTGAGAGATTGGCGACACTACATGACTGAACGGTCGACGTGTCGTAAAACCAATAACCAACCAACCAACCATATCGGTCCAAATGTTGGATTGTTAACTGAACATGATGTCAAATGGTCTTTATCTGCCCCTGTGTCCTCATTAGCGTTGCAATACAAACACGATAAACACAGCCCATTTTTCCACAGAGAGCCATTCTAATGATGCGCACCATCACAATGATCTGCACTGACTACCGTGCAAGTACTCAAGTAGTGACTGTGAAGACAGTCAAGATAGTCAACTCAGTATGTTGCCACTAATTCATTGTTTGAGAACCTCACCACTTAAATAGCTCCCCGATGATACAGGTTGTGTTTATAGTGCATTAATTGTCGCACTATGACAAGCGTTTTCAGTTATTATCAGCATAAATCGTAGAACTGAAGAAGAACCTGGAGTTCCCCCACCACACGTTCGGCTGCCTCGCTATATGACGTCGCCACATATAGCGTTGCCACTCTCCGTGTCGAATGGTCAGCTTCTAAACCGCGAACTTTCGGCTACGAAACGGGCACGCCGTCCGCTCAGCCGCCTGCCCGAATCCTCACAATGGGGAAAATGGCAGCTGGAATATAAGGAAGCTCCTATTATATATTATAGGGGTGATGATTTTACAAAGGCCTAAATATATCAGCTTCCGTTTGTCCTGTCCACAAGCGTTCTTGTGTTTGTGGGCACACAACTGCAGGCAAGACAAAAAAACGAGGTCGTATCTACAGCGCTCATAGCCTACCACACCTTATCTTTGCCTACAGCTTGAATGGACGATTTGAGGTCCGACGTGAATGCCCCAAGTGTTGTTTTTTTTCGGCTGGGGAAAAAGGTCGTCACTCAGTCAATCCAATCCACGCTTCTGCCACGACCAGGAAGTGTCGGATGAAGTCGATGGCATCCACGGGGCCGAAAATGAGCCAATCCATCTCTCTCACCCCGGCATGCAGCCTCAGACGAGAAAAGTGCTGTCGCTCGTCAAAGACGCTCGCAAAAACGCCCACCTTGGCGAGACTCGCCCAGCAAAAACACAACGCCAACAGCTGGTCGTGCAGACCGATCGGTACGGTAGTTTATTGCCGCTCTGTGGGGGCTGCCGAGATTTACGCGGGTCTCCAACGGTATCTGTGTCTGGATGTCTGTGTGTGTGTATCGGTATGTGTGCGTGTGTGTGTGTGTGTGTGTGTGTGTGTATCGGTATGTGTGCGTGTGTGTGTGTGTATGTGTGAGAAATTTCGGGCGGCACCACCAAACACAGCAGTCGCTTATTTTCGGGGACTGTGGGTGGGGTGTCTGAACTGCGCCATGCCCCCCCCCCACACATACTTTTTCGGGAACGCTAGCCAACAACTCGGTGTGTGTTGCATACAATACTGGAATTAATACGTGGCTTGGCCCTCCACTTTTCATTCTAGAAAATGTTGCACCTTTTCCGACCGGACGTTCGGGAAGGTTACCTGCAATGCATATTGCCGACAGAGGTACGCTAGCGAACGTCCTGTTAGTGTCCGATCACCGATGCTAGTTTTGGAAGCGCGTGGGATGGAGCTTGCGGCTCCGTCGATCCCGCCTAGGGTGGATGAAGCCATTTAACCACTGGACCACATGTGAATTAATTTACGAACGTCCAAAGGTCCCAGAACAGCTCTGTCACTCTGCCAAGCAGTGCATAAGCTAGGCCCTCTACACACATGTCTACATGCCGTCCAGCCTCGCATGCGGAACACAGTGCCAGGACGACTCTGTGTCCATTGTGTGTGTGTGTGTGTTTGTGTCCAGGACGACTCTCTGTCAAGCAGTGCATAAGCTAGGCCCTCTACACACATGTCTACATGCCGTCCAGCCTCGCATGCGGAACAAAGGTGCTGAAAATCCACCCCGGACCGTGCCAAACAAGCTCGGGCTTCACTGAATGGAAGTTTGTGCTGATGATAGGCTGGCGGGAATGGCCTTTTCGAGACTGCCACCGAAATAAATCTCGGCTTTGTGCTGTCCGGCCCCGATTTTCCGCTCCCGGTCCGCTCATCTCTTGGCCCAGGAGTCAGTTGTTGGTCCCCACGGGGGCCTAAACAAAGGCGGGTGCGCCCCGGTCTCCCTGCCGGCCACGGTGTTCGGGTTCGGGCCACCGTCCAGCAGGATACTCCGTTGTTTGGCTGACAGATTTAGCATCCGGTGAGAAACACGCAGGGACAGATGTAGAATGCCAGCGAATTCGTTAGGACAAGCGGAACTCTTAGTCCCACGTGCTAAGCACTTTAAACCCGTTCCAAATCTGAAGCAACTTATTGAATATAAACTCTGGGAAATCCGGAGTCTTTCTGTAGCTATGTTCCCACGGATGGAATTTTATATACCTCTGAGGATGCATGTGCATCCCAAGCTAGACAACTTGCACTCAAACAGTTGTGGTGCATTTCACCAAAAATTGAATCATTCTGCCTGATAATGCATGCATATGAAAACTACTTCTTTTTGAAGTCATTGAGAAACAAAATTCTGTAACTTAGGTGATGTATGGATTATAAATGCTAACTTCTGTTCTGGCAGTGAATCTTCAGAATGCGCCGCCTCCCCGCTCCACGAAGATGTGGTGTTGCAAGATATATATGTAACTGTTGCCATTTATCCTCAATCAAATCTCAAGTTCCGCTCCTTATATACTGATTAATGTGTTAAAATATATGGAATTAGTGAAACCTACCAATTTTGAGATAATAACATCCGAAATCCGTAGGGAGTGTAATTGCCTTTCCGCTCATCTTCTGCGTGGAAAGAAGTGAAGCGGGGGTCATGCTGTAGTTATAAAGCTAGCGACCAGAATCATGCGCTCCGGTTTTTGTTGGCGAGCGCTTCGTATTAAGTGAAGGTAAAAATATAACATCTCATTATAAGTGGATGCGTTGTCACGATCCTGAGGCGTGACTCAGGAACAAGTGAAGAAAAAGTAAAGACATTTCAGAGCTTGGTCAGAATGAATACGATGCGGCTTAATCGCATTTTAATACATGTTTATTCCAGGGCGCATGCTCTGTTCCCATGGTGGCAACAACGACCAACTCTTTCTGGGCGGCAGGCTGGTCGAGTGCAGCATGGAATGGGAATGCCAGCGGGAACAATTGACCTTTGTGTATCGCCAACACCTCCTGGAGGCCACCAGCCGTCTGTTTTTACTCAGCCTTCCCCCAATCCTGTGGTCGGCGACACCTCAATAGAAGATGGCATCTCTCACTGGCGTGGAGTCACCACCATTGGCAGAGTGCGGCTCGCCGGAGCCATCCGCCGTATCCGCTGTCAACAGTTGACGGCCGTGTGGGGCAGCCGCAGCTGATGCAAATCCAGCCACTGCACCCGGCTGACACGTGTCGGCTGGATGGCTGCCATTGAGTCAGGTCACCGAGCAGAATAACCAATAATTGGCCGCATGGCGGGTAACAGCCGATCCCATGGCGGGTAGCAACCGATCCCATGGCGGGTAACAGCGGACTCTTGCCCTCGTGGCAATCTGTTCTCCCGTGCCCTCTCGTTCTCTTGCGGAATTATCTGCCTTGTTCTCTGTCACTATCTGACCCTGACAGTCATTCTCAATATTTATTTTTTCGCATCCGCTGTCGATAACCTCATTTCTCTATTTCCTGCCTTTCTTCTTTTCTTTCCCTGTCCCCATCCCCGTCTCTGTCCCCGTATGTGTTACCGTCTCTGTCCTCGCCTCTGTCCCCGTCTGTGCTACCGTCTCTGTTCCCGTCCCCGTGCCTGCTCCCGTTTCTATCCCCGTCTCTGTCCCCGCCTCTGTCTCCATCTCTGTTACCGTCTCTGTTCTCATCTCTGCATCTCTGTCCCCATCTCTATCCCCATCTCCGTTGCCGTCCCTGCCCCTGCCACTGTCACTCTGCTGTTCCCATTGCCATCCCTGTGAATATCATTGTTCTGTCCCAATCGCCTTCCTCCCATCATTATTTCTATTCTCTTTATCTGTTTTTCCAGTTTTCAGGTATCCCTCTCCCCCTCCCTCTTCCCCTTATGTCGTGATGGTCGCGTCGCTTGCTGCCGCCGTCCGTGGTATTCTAGCCTGTCCTTCTGCCCATCCCTCCCTCCCCCCTTATGTCATGATGGCCGCGTCGCTCGCTACCGCCGTCCATGGTATTCCAGCCTGTCCCTCTGCCCATAACAGCCAAATAGCCTCGGGGAGTGGGGTGGGTGGGGGCACTCTGGAATGAGGGGTGATGGGGTGGACGCTTCCGGGTGGCTGTGGCTGAGGTGCGCTTTGCGCGGCCGGGAATGGCAAGCTCCGCCCGAGAAAATGAACGCCGAAATTGGCTGAAAGTTAGCAGATGCTCGGTGGCATTGTGAAGTGGCAGTAAGGTGGTGTGAAGTCACGGGTAATGTTTCTTGTGTAAAAATAACATGTTGATTTTTCTCATTTAACTGAATACCACATGAAACGAAGGGAAGTGGCTTCATTTCTGATGCAAACTGACGCAGTAGTTCTCATTCTTACACTCTAAACCACCACGAAGTGTAAGAATTTCCGGTTTCGTTAGTACTCGGTAGAACTCGGTGTCATTCGCTTGTTCTGTGGTTACCTCACATATAGATGAATACGTACATATTTTGGCATGCTAAGATATATTTCCGGAGCAGTTGTGATGGTATTACTGCCTATTCTAGTTTCGGAATGCTAAGGCTTCATTATCGTGAGTTTTTATTAGTTCAGCGCGTTCCTTTTTCACGGTCACTTCTTGCGGTATATATGTGCTTCCCTCCCTATGCTTGAGCATGGAAGCTGCTGAACGTGTCGCAAAATATAAATTGCCGCCACCTATCAATGCCTGGCACCTATCGATACCTGGCACCCATCAATACCTAGCACCTATCAATACCTGGCACCTATCAATACCTGGCACCTATCGATACCTGGCACCTATCAATACCTGGCACCTATCGATACCTGGCACCTATCAATACCTGGCACCGATTGATACCTGTCACCTATCAATACCAAGCACCTATCAATACCCAGCACCTATCAATACCTGGCACCTATCAATACCTGGTACCTATCGATACCTAGCACCTATCGATACCTGGCACCTATCGATACCTGGCGCCTATTAATACCTAGCACGTATCGATACCTGGCAACTGTCAATACCTGGCACCCATCAATACTTGGCACCGATCAATACCTGGCACCTATCAATACCTGGCACCTATCAATACCTAGCACCTATCAATACCTAGCACCTATCGATACCTGTCACTTATCGATACCTCGCAACTATCAATACCCAGCACCAGACGCTCCGCTACGGTCGAAAGGTAGCGATCGTGGTCTGGGATGCCGTCTTTTTTAAAGTGAATTATTTCCATGTAACGTTCACAGAGCGTAATGTAAGTACTGCAAACGTCGAGTGAGGGGAACGGGTGTCCCCTTGGTCCCCTCCCCTGTGGTGAAGCCCCTGCACTCGCTGCACAGTGTACCCGGGCACCGGTGCATGAGTACTCCCCAGTGACACTTCTCCCGACGTCACAAATCCCACAGTCTGGGCGGCCTGGGCGCCCGTGGACTGACGGCCGGCCCCCCTGTGCGCCAGCCAGCCGCGGCTCCGCTCCACCGTTCGCTATGTCCGGTATGTCTGCCCTGAGGGCATGACCCGCGCCGCCGACCGATGTCCAATCGGTCTCGGCGCAACCACAGGAAGGGCGCTCCCGCACCCGGTCCACGGCCTCGTCAGACGGCTTAGCTGCGAGCGGCGCGCCGAGGGGACGCCGTGCATCACGTGGAAGTGACCCCACACGTGGCCGTTGTCGGTTCCTTGAGCATTAATGGGATGGGGAGGGGAAGGGTCTGGTTGGATCTGACGGTGACCCTTCAGTCGCCAACGGGTCCCCCAGTTGAAATTCCTCAGAAGGGGCTATAAACTGGCGAACACTCGATGTCCAAATCACACTGGACACAATCTGCGCTCGGGGCGAAGAGGGCAGCAATCGATGAGCTGAAGCTACGCACCTGGAGCCGCGTTGACAATGCAAAGTCGTCATTAGAAACCCAAATTTTAATCGGCAAGCGCAGTCTGAACCGGCGACTCCACGATGACAAGATACATGCGTCAACCACGAAGTAATGGTTCACCTAAGTCTTTAATTAATCCGATGTCATGTGCAAGCGTAATATGAACTGAGCAATGCTACCATGAAGTGTTGCATACAGAGCGGCGCCAGAATCTCACCACACAGTTAATGCCTGACACTGAGGCGGCCGCCAGTCCACCTCAGGGTGTTAGCCCGAGACACGATCTGTGTCGGCTGTGCTGTGTTTGAGTATGTCAACTGACACTGCGCTGACCTCGGGCTCTCGCTCTTGTAAGATGAGGTCAAGGTGGGAAGGACTGGATCGAGCGCCACCTATGTGCGGTAACGGTCAATGAAGGAAGGACTGGACGGAGTGCCACTTATGTGCGGTAACGGTCAATGAAGGAAGGGCTGGATGGAGCGCCACTGATGTGCGGTAGCAGCAGTTGATTACACTGTGCTCAATTTGTGGGATGCGTGTGCATTCCCAACTTGAAGCTGTGCACCCAAGCTCCCAACAAAATGGAGCATCTCCCAACTTTTGCTTCAGAAATTGAAATCTTGTGTTTCACAATGATATTAAGCCCAGCCTTTGAGCACTCAGAAACAACCATAGACCGTATACTACTCCATATTGTTCAAAGTGCAATTTCCCGGCCATAGTTCACCACCGTCATAGTGGCCACACAGCGCGCCGAACGAAATTCATGTCACACCAGTCCTGGCTGACACTGCTTTTGTCGGTTGACACTGCTGGTATGCTGACATTACTGGTGTCAGCTGACATTGCTGGCGTACGTCCTCAATCAGGAGCGTAACTTGTTGAGTGGCTGCGAGCATCACACGAGGTGATCCGTCCGAGCCGTGGTCACACGAGGTGATCCGTCCAGACCGTCCGTCCAGACCGTGGTCACACGAGGTGATCCGTCCAGACCGTGGTCACACGAGGTGATCCGTCCAGACCGTGGTCACACGAGGTGATCCGTCCGGGCCGTGGTCACACCAGGTGATCCGTCCGAGCCGTGGTCACACCAGGTGATCCGTCCAGACCGTCCGTCCAGACCGTGGTCACACGAGGTGATCCGTCCGAGCCGTCCGTCCAGACCGTGGTCACACGAGGTGATCCGTCCGGACCGTGGTCACACGAGGTGATCCGTCTAGGTCGTGGCCAAGCGAGGCGATCCGTCCAGGTCGTGGTCACACCAGGTGATCCGTCCAGACCGTCCGTCCAGACCGTGGCCACACGAGGTGATCCGTCCGAGCCGTGGTCACACCAGGTGATCCGTCCAGACCGTCCGTCCAGACCGTGGTCACACGAGGTGATCCGTCCGAGCCGTGGTCACACCAGGTGATCCGTCCAGACCGTCCGTCCAGACCGTCCGTCCAGACCGTGGTCACACGAGGTGATCTCAGGACGTGATCACACGAGGTGATCCGTCCGGACCGTGGTCACACGAGGTGATCCGTCTAGGTCGTGGCCAAGCGAGGCGATCCGTCCAGGTCGTGGTCACACCAGGTGATCCGTCCAGGACGTGATCACACCAGGTGATCCGTCCAGGTCGTGGTCACACCAGGCGATCCGTCCAGGCCGTGGTCAGCTGAGCCCGGAGGAAGTCTGCACGATGGGTGGCTCGCTGACGATCCGGTATGACGTCATATGCTGCGGTGTGACGTCTGACAATGACGATCCGGTGTGGCGTCTATCAATGCCTGACGTTGGCATTTCATGGCACTTAGCGGCACTTCATCACAATTTTGACACTGTGTAGCACTGCTACTTCTGGCACTGCGTATGAGTGACTGGGTGTATGAGTGGATTTTTAACTGTTTTGGCCAGTACCGACACAGTTGAATGCCAGCACCACGCTGGTGTGACAACGTATTGTTGAGAAAACCGCAGATCTGTATTCCTAGCAGTCACTTGATGCCAGCGGACATGACTTCAACATCACTTCGACATCAGCTCCACATCATGTCGACAAACGCCACTACCGCAACGTCTTCATTGCTTTGTCTGCAAGGACAAAAAGTTGCGCTTAAATGTGATATTATTTGTTTAATTCATATAAAGGACTTTGTTTTTTCCCATTGGAAGCAAGTTAGTTACGCTGCATATATTTCCCCTTTGTGTTTGGACACGTCCCTGTCCTCAACACCACTCCATGGTCGTGTTGCCATCGGCCAGCTGACTGCTGCTGCTCGCCGTTCCGGCAATTGCGCTGATTGTTCAGAATTGCCTCCATCTACCAATACTGCGCCCAGAGCAGCGTCCACACCAAGTGGATGACGTAATGGCGGCCATCCGTCCGACCGAGCAAGACAAGCGATGGTGCTCCGGTGAAGGTGGCGTGTTGTTTACATGTGGTAGGTACCAGATAGCTGGTGTGCTACCTGGTATGGTGTTCCGGTGAAGGTGGCGTGTTGTTTACATGTGGTATGTACATGCGTGATACCAGATAGCAGGTGTGCTACCTGGTATGGTTTCGCGTTTGGTGTCCGGTGAGGTGGCGTGTTGTTTAATGTGGTTGTACCAGATAGCTGGTGTGCTACCTGGTATGGTGCTCCGGTGAAGGTGGCGTGTTGTTTACATGTGGTATGTACCAGATAGCTGGTGTGCTACCTGGTATGGTGTCCGGTGAGGTGGCGTGTTGTTTACATGTGGTATTTAAGTAGTGTGTACTGGTATGGTGCTCCGGTGAGGTGGCGTGTTGTTTACTTTTTACGATAGCTGGTGTGCTACCTGGTATGGTGTGTAAGGTGGCGTGTTGTTTTGTGGTATACCAATAGCTGGTGTGCTACCTGGTATGGTGTCCGTGAAGTGCTGTTTTGTCCGCGTTGCGCACTAGACTGCCGTAGTATGGTTTGTCAGTTCCATATTTATTGGAAATGAAATGACGAGTACTATTTTGTAACCTGATCGTGACTACTTTGTTCCTCGCAGGTTTGATATGCCCAGACTGACGTATGTTCTCACATAATCAGACAGGGGTGTCGTTGTATACAATTTCGTGGGTGTTTGCCACCACAGGATTGCTCCCTAAATGCGGCTTTGGAATTTGACGTGGTACCATGAGGAATGCTCCCCATCAACTTGGAAGAGCCGCATTGCTGACCCGTGTATTACTTCACTCGGCTTCTCTAATCAACTTCCGCGCTATCTATAGACTTTGAGCATGTGGATAGGACTCGATATTTTTTTATCTCGATATAAACGCCTATGCTACAGAAGAGCAATATGTGTATCGATGCTTCTATAGCTATGACCTATTTAAGCATTGGCAGATTGGCTGGTATGGGCCACACGGTCTCTGAGTTTGTAATGCCGAATTTAAGTCATGTATCTGAGGATTATGGAAGCTATATAAAATAATACTCCGCATTTCATTTCCAATAAATATGGAACTGACAAACCATACTACGGCAGTCTAGTGCGCAACGCGAAACGCGAAACCATACCAGGTAGCACACCTGCTATCTGGTATCACGGTAAGCAACACGCCACCTTCACCGGAACACCATACCAGGTAGCACACCAGCTATCTGGTACATACCACATGTAAACAACACGCCACCTTCACCGGAGCACCATCGCTTGTCTCAGGCCGTATTTCAGCCATCCATTCACTTTCCATGGAAGGAAAATGGTGGCGAAAAACCAAGACCGGCAAATTATCTCAGCGCAAACCCTATACGTCAAAATACTACGTTATTTCCTGGATGCGGGGGTGGGGAGGACGGCAGGAAGGGCAGAGACCAGCTGGTGTTAGTACATTTGGCAGCCCTATTTGCGCGTTGTCAGGAGTTGGGAGCGTGTAAAGTGCTCGACTTAGAATCGAAACCATAACTTCCACGGCTAAATCACGAGCGGGAACTGCCTTCAGCTCTTCCATTGTGAAGAAGTGCATTCGCGATGCCGTATCCGTTCCGACGATGTATTTCCGTGCCGGCGACCCCAGGTGGGTACGTCTCCGTCAGCCAATTAGGCACAAGGTGGGGCGGAGACACTCCCCGAGCCACGGCTCAGAGGCGCTTGATGCGCCTGGAAAACATCGGATCATCGGAAAATTGCCATCCGGAGCAATGTTTCACCAAAATAAGTTACATCCCTGCGCGAATGATCAATTCTGGTCGAAGCGCCCTAAAGCCCCCCCAAAGTTACATCCCTGAATAAGTTATAAGTGGTTTCTGTTTCGCCAACGACTGACAAAAGCAACCCCCACTGACAAAAAATAATTGCGCAGCGGTTTAACGCCACGAACACCAATTTTTACATCGTCGTGTTTCACCAACGAAAGAAAAAACATGTTTTAGAGTGGAGCGTCTGGGAAGCGTGAATAGTGTCTCGCAAGCTCACAATGTGTTTAAAGTGAGATGACATTTGAGTGAGTAGTATATTTCCTTCTTTTTGAGAAGATGAGGGTTTTCCATTACCTGAGCCTTACAATCTACCCTTGAAAATTCACCGGCGTCAATATCGACCTAGGATCAGTCTATCCTACGTACCCTACCTGACGTGGGAGAGGAGATATATTTATGGCTGCCAGTTTCAAGGAACCTTCAATCAGAAAAAGAACAATGTGACTCATCCAGAAACAGATAATGTTATGAATCATTAATAGGAGTGTTCAACACCCAGATCAAGAACGTTAATGAAAACGTTTGATTTTGTCTATGCACCTCTTGTGAGGGATTACCGCTGAAATGTGTATCATCTAGCTTCAGATACATCTGTTTTTATTATCATTAACTTGTCTCTCGAAAGACATCAGACCTTTCAAATACATCAGAGAGACTGCTATAGAGCTTGACTTGGCAGCAATGGGTTCTGGTGCAGAGTGCAGCACGTGCAGCAACGGGTTCTGTCGGTGTTACACGACGTGCCTGGCGGCGCCTCTGCCGACTGCGCGTGCTGACGAGATGCTGGCACTTCCACCCCGGAGAACGTGCCGGCGTTCTCCCGAATTACCACCAGCTTGTTTACGTTGCCCCGCTGGGGTTAATTAAGACGATAAAACGGCAAACAGGGGTGGCTCGGCGACACGCGCAAATCACGGCGCCGTGTAAACGTGCCGCGACCCCCCGGGCGACGCGCGCCGAAATAGCCGTACTGCCGGAGAGCGAGGGGAGTGTGGGCACGGCGTCGGTGCCGTTGGGACGGGTAACGAATGGTGGTGAATTTCACGGACTGCTACGGACGCGCAAGAGAACGATGCGACAAGATATTCTTCTACGTTCGACCAATCTTTGTCAGGCTCTGCGGATGAACTTGGATAATCGCTGTGTTGTTCGGGTGTTGTTTAGACGCATTCTGGATGCTGGTCACTGAATTTCGCCGCGGCTGGTGGAAGTTAATTTCATGAACCATAAGGAATATAATCACCAAACAATTATATGCTGACTTCATTCAATATGGTGATTGCAGTGGCCACTTTTCACAGTTGCCAAATATCGGATATCGAAACATTAGAACATACAGAAGACTGCACGAGCATGAACGTGTTCATGTATGCTCCATCTCTTTAGCGCAGATACTTCTCTTCACCCACTGCAGTGTCACTTCCAATTGCACGAAGAAACAGTACGCCAACAATGTCAGGTTGGCGGTTCCGATGTCAGTGGGCGTGGATGGAACCGTCATCGAACCCCCCCCCCCCCCATCCCCCCACCAAATGTATTGATGTTGGCCGATGCTAGCGGTCGAGCCACTGGACGCGCGCCAGAACTCGTGTTTTCCGATGGCTGGTGTCGCGTTGTTTTTGGCGACAAGCGGTCAAATAACTGTTCTCAGTTCTTGTTTTCCGCCCGGCCCGTGCGACACCAGCCAAGGGCTCCTCCTTGGTCCTCCGGCAGGCGCTCGCAATTCCGTCTGTTGTTGTCACCTGTGCATGGATATTGACGTGGGCAGCGCCTTTCAGGAACGTGTCGATCGAGGTCACCGCAGGTGCAGTTTGGCGCGAACAACAGCCTGTGCTCGGTCAGCCATTAGTAGCGTGTGCTGAGCCAGCGCTGGCCCCGTTTTGCACGTGTATGTGGTCGAAGAGTCAGCGTATCGGCATCTACCATATCGTGCTGCAAACGCTGCGCACCAGCGAGCGAACGACTGGTTTGCCAATATGGAGCGCGCGATTGTCGTATTGTGTTTCCCGCTGGATTAGCAGCGGTCAGCCGGCGGATTAACTTGCGGTTTGTGTCGCTGTTGGCGTTCGTGTCAACAATACAGGGTTCAGCTGGGACTCGGTGGCCGCGCTCCATGCCTACTTCTACTGCGTATATGATAAGCCCCGTGTGTGCATTGACTACAGCAGAGCCGTTTTGATAGAATCGATTGTTCGGAAATATATCCATTGGCTCATGCGTATCGCATTATTAAAAGGAGAGAAAACGGGAGAGTGGAATAGTACGCTTATTGATGACAAATTGCGACTGCATTAGATAATTTTGCGGTATTGCTATCGCTTCTCGACGAAAGCATTTGTTGGGCCGGGGAGGGAGGGACAGGATGTGCCCTGAACTTTTCCGGCTCAACTTCTGGTTGGTAAGATTTAACATCGAGGACCACATCACCACTGGGGACGAGGGTTCAAATCACTAATTGTTAGTCAGAGTCCGCCACAGGAATGCAAAGCAACAAGCATGTACGAGCTCAATGCTCCCAGCGTTGAGAAACCAACGATGTACGGCCCAAGTGAAATTTAGAAGACCTAGAGGGGCGTCAAGCATTAAAGGGCAACGGCCCCCTAACAGTATATAAAACCGACACATCTCATGGACCAGAAAGCTCCCAGTGGCGGGATGGTCACTGAGGCGAGCGAACTCGGTACTCCATACGGTGCTGAATCTAGGCTGACCACAACACGCCCACGCCATGGGCCAGTCGCAGAAGACCAGCATGCTGGCCGTGATGTCAGCTGACGAAGCGGATAGGAAATAGGTGTGAGTGATGACATTTGTCAGCTAGTTTGTGTGCGACACTTGATCGCGTGGTGGCCGTAGAAGATGTGAATGTCTCCAGTTGGCATGCTCGCGAGGTAATCCTGTGCCAGACGGTGTCATGGCGTTTAGGCGGGTGTGATGTGCGTCAACATCCGGAATACACCGAAACATTTCACAGATGCTTGCAATAAGTATATAGCTCTCGTCCGCTCTCCAGTGTGCTCCCGTCTGCTCTCCGTCTGCTCTCCAGTACTCTCTCCCGCCTTTCCTGCTTCGTCTTATGGTGTGTTGCGTTTAGTGGAGAGGGCGCATTTTTACCAGGTTCTCCATCTTTACAGGTGAGGGATCACTTCTAGATCGCGACAAAATCGTTGACTGGATGCGCGGCGTGTGTCCGGAGGTGGTTCTCTGCCTTCTGGTAGTGGTCAGTACCTTATCACGAGTAACATCCGAATTGATCGGCTACCCAGGACGCGTCAGTCGCACATGACCCACTCTACAACGGTGTGCAGCATCACGATGCAAGGATAAAGCAAATTGGATGCCAAATATACATATATATTTGTTCCGTTTCTGCTTTGCCCGAAGAACAAATAGAATATTCCCGACATTTAGCACACAGTGAATGTACCAAAATAGAACAAATGCGTGGTACCTTTCATCAGTATTAAGAGCTTTGCTATCGTCGGAACACTTAGATGCGTTGCCTGTTATCACACGTGCCATTAAACAATCGGACTGTCACCATTAGACTACCTGGCTTTTCCAGCATGGCTTTTACCGTATGGCCTTGGCAACTATCTTGAAAAAGTGCTTTGAAAGCTCGCTAAGTTTGGCCCCAGCACGCCAAACAACAATCAGCTCCGGTGTCGCTTCCCAGCCTCAGTTTGTGGTCTCGTGACGTGCCGTGGTGACAGTCAGTACAGTTGTCACGACCCGATGCCGTGGTGACAGTCAGTACAGTTGTCACGACCCGATGCCGTGGTGACAGTCCGTACAGTTGTCACGACCCAATGGCGGGGGGGAAGACAATAAATATTGACAAATGGTGGTGACAGTCCGTACAGTTGTCACGACCCGATGCAGTGGGGACGTTTACCCGGTCCGGGGCAGTCAGTACAGGGTGACCCGTGGTGGGGTATTTGCCATGGGTGGGGCAGGTGCGATCCTGATGTGGATATTTGTGATCCGTGGTGGCAGGTGCGATCCTGAGGTGGCTAGTTGTGATATTCCAGTTAGTGATGTTCCCGGAGTTTCGCATCACTTGTACTTTGCTCTCTGTAGTGTAGTCAGGGGTCTCAAGTCCTTCAGCCGCAGCGACTCGTTCTGCTACAGTTTTTCACTTGGCGGAGTGAGCAGGAAAGTGCTTGAGAAGTATGCGCGAAAATGAAGTGTTTTATTAGCTTTACCGATATTGCCTCCTGAAGATGAATAAATTATCCGATCACTGGTGGTGGGAGAAAACATTTGCCCCTCCAGTTAACATATTGTTTCGATTTCCTTCTTATTTGTGCTTGCTCTCTATAACTAGGGTACTGTAGTCTCGTCGGCTGTGTCCGCTCTCTTTAACCAAGGCTGATGGTCCGCCGTCAGCTGTGTTCTGCTCCCTATAGCCAGGGTTTATGGTCCGCCGTCAGCTGTGTTCTGCTCCCATATAGCCAGGGTTTATGGTCCGCCGTCAGCTGTGTTCTGCTCCCTATAGCCAGGGTTTATGGTCCATCGTCAGCTGTGTTCTGCTCCCTATAGCCAGGGTTTATGGTCCGCCGTCAGCTGTGTTCTGCTCCCATATAGCCAGGGTTTATGGTCCGTCGTCAGCTGTGTTCTGCTCCCTATAGCCAGGGTTTATGGTCCGTCGTCAGCTGTGTTCTGCTCCCTTCAGCCAGTGTTTTGTGGTCGGTCTCGGTCGTCAGCTGTTTTCTAGCTCGGTTAGTCAGTGCTCGGCAGTCCTTCGTCGGCTGTGGTCCACCCTCTGCGGCCCGCACCAGCCGGCTCCGGCCGCCGCCCGCTCACAATGCACAATGGCTGTTATGCTGGGCGCGGCACGCAGGCGCCCACGCCGCGCCATGTTTCGGCTACCTGGCTGCCAGCTGTTTGTCCGTGTTTTTCAGCAGTCAGCTGTCTGCGGGCGAAGGCTGCAGGCTGTGATTCGGGGAGCTGGTGGGTGGTGGGGGCAGGTATAGTCATAATGTCGTGCGCTACGGTATGAGCATGGGGCTGGTGGGTGGTGGGGGCAGGTGTAGTCATAAGGTCGTGTGCTACGGTCTGGGCAGAGGCGCAGCCATGGTGTGTGAAGGCGGGGGCTGAGGTTTTGATGGGTCAAAAACATAATTTTGTGGTTAGTGCACTCCAACTTATTCGGGGACAGTTTTCAGACCCTTCCCTTCCTCAAGGGCCCAGCGCACTCTGAACATAGTCGGTCCTGAACAATCGATTTGTTGTCGGTGCGTGTCTAAATCTCACTTCATCTCAATCATCGCCCGAGCGCCAGAACACGGCGGAGATGGGTATGTTACCTTCATTAACGCCCTCGGTGGCACTAGGTGTCCGCAGTTAGGAAGCCAGTCTGGCTGAGTTCCAGTTGCATCAGCCTTGGTCCTGTTTTGTATCTTAATTTTGCCTGCCTTGAGTGCCAAACATAAAGCTCCGCCGAGCTATGCGTTCGGAAACAGTGGCAATACAGGAAAACGCTCCCATACATTTTTTCCAGTCATGCACCGGGTCGTACGACATCTGGCGCAGGCGACTTTTCCCGCATCTTTTCATTTCGAAGGTCACGGTCCGAAAATCATCCAAAGGATAATTTCATTTGAGTTGCCAACCCCAAAGCTTCCCTCTGTCCGTCCCTGTGGAGGCTATATGAGTGGCAACCCACTGAGTTGCACTAATCGCCTAGTCCGGTATGGCCGCAAAGCTTCCCTCCGTTCGTTCCCGTGGACGCTATACGAGTGGCAACCCACTGAGTGGTACTAATCACCAAGTCGGGTACGGTCGCAAAGCTTCCCTCTGTCCGTCTCTGTTGAAGCTATATGAGTAAAAACCCACTGAGTGGTGCTTATCACCAAGTCAGGTCGACGCGCCCAGTAACTGAAATAACCGGCCATACGAATTGTCATCCAAGCATTATCACACACAATTTACCCATGCGGCTGGGAATTATGTGAGGTTCGCACACTCGTTGGCGGGGTGCTCACGCTATGGGGAATTATGTGGGGTCACACATTCGTTGTCGGTGCTCACGCCATGGGGAATTCTGTGGGGTGCACACATTCGTTGTCGGTGCTCACGCCATGGCGAATTCTGTGGGGTTCACACATTCGTTGTCGGTGCTCACGCCATGGGGAATTATGTGGGGTTCACACATTTGTTGGCGGTGCTCACGCCATGGGGATTTATGTGGGGTTCACACATTTGTTAACGGTGCTCACTCCATGGGGAATCATGTGAGGTTCACATATTTGCTGGCGATGCTCACTCCATGGGGAATCATGTGAGGTTCACATATTTGTTGGCGGTGCTCACACCATGGGGAATTATGTGGGGTTCACACATTCGTTGGCGGTGCTCACGCCATGGGGATTTATGTGGGGTTCACACATTCGTTGGCGGTACTCACACCATGAGGAATTCTGTGGGGGTCACACATTCGTTGGCGGTGCTCACGCCAAGGCCGACCAGGTCATTTGTGAGCTTATTCGACATTCAAGCATGTGGGCAGTGCCTTCTCCGACGTCAAGCTATACTGGCTTTCACTGTCACATGCGTTGGCTGGTAACTAGACAGAAATAAACTACCGTAGTCCATGTAATTGTCGGTTGCATGGTGTCCTATGGAAGTCTCCTGCCCCTACCCCTTTCCTCCAGGTCGGACGATGGCAACAAACAAGATGCAGTGCGATGGCTGCGTAGACCACCAAGCATGTGACCTTTGTGTGGGAACGTGTCCGACAAAGTGCTACCCGTGCTGCCAGGTTCAAAGTGGGCCACTAGCTGTTGCAGATAGGATCGCTCGGACACTTTTGTGGCAGCTTTGGCTGCATGCTGGCTGGCCTGTTATCTGAGCTGTGCTCGGCTTACCCGGCTATGCCTCCATCCTGGTACTGATAACGTCCAGTTCCCATAGAGATTTGTCACGATGTGGTTACCGAGGCATTTTGCAAGTGGAGGATTTCGTGACGAAGTCGCTGGCTGTTGTGTAGCTATGTAGCTCACAGTTGTTTGCCTTTGGTGGCGGCCGGTGATGTAGTGGTCAGCATGTCTGTCCCATAACCGAAGGGTTGATGGTTCGAAACTCGCCAGCCGCGCTCTCTTCCGAGTGACCGGAACGGCTCGGCTTGAGAGCTTGGCACGCCAGCCGAGTGCGCCGCGAAAGAAAGCCGGCTGCCTCGCTCGTCACATTTGATGCATGCTCACGCCCTCTTTTGCTTCAGCATATAACTGCCGCGTATCCGGACCTCAGTACTGTGATGGAGGAGTCACGCGGAATTAAAACGACCCATGCTGTTCTCCCAGTTCTTTAAAAGGCCACATGCGAAACGAGTTAGGCTGAGCTCAAGCGCTGACTAGGCCAGACTCGTGCTGGGATCTGGCGGTGGCGCTGCTAGTTCTGGGCCTTCGAGACAGAGCACCAATGTATGGCGGTAGCGCTGTTAGTATGGGCCTTCGAGGTAGAGCACCAATGCAGTGCTACGAGTGGAACCATCCAATAATTGACCGCGTACCAAGATGACGAATGATGACTGATAATAATGTGCAGACGAGTTGCTATCGTGAAGCAGCACGAAGCTGATTATCCTAATCAAATTTATGCAACATTCCTACATACCTCTAGTACTCAAAGGTATGACCCAGTTGGTCAACTTATCAGTCTACACAAATACACTCCTGGCTTATGCACGATAATGTCTGCGATAGTTCTCAAATTGAATAGAAAATTACCGCCGAATGGACTAAAAAGGTGCATTCTGCGGCCTTGCACAAAAACACCGGGACGCGCTGGTAATTGCTCCCAACGGCGTGGATATTATGTTCGTGTCTGTTCGGTGTGACCATCGGCGGATGCGTGAGGTAACCACCTGGATCACGCTCGACCCTTGAACTATTTAATATCAACGTAATCTTGAAATTCAGACTTACTATTACCAACGCCGAGAAAATGGGCTCTTTTTTGTACCACCCGAGGTAATGCCGCGCATTACAAGTTTTTTTTCTCGGAAGTCCGCGTGCTCAGGCGGCTGAATCCCCAGTGAATGTGGCCCGACAATCTGGCATCACGGGTCAATACAATCCCCCAGTGAGTGTGGCCCGACAATCTGGTATCACAGGTCAATACAATCCCCCAGTGAGAGTGGTCCGACAGTATGGCAGCACAGGTCCCCCAGTGAGCGTAGTCCGACAGTATGGCAGCACAGGTCCCCCAGTGAGCGTAGTCCGACAGTATGGCAGCACAGGTCTCCCAGTGAGCGTAGTCCGACAGTATGGCAGCACAGGTCCCCCAGTGAGCGTAGTCCGACAGTCTGGCAACACAGGTCCCCCAGTGAGCGTAGTCCGACAGTCTGATAACACAGGTCCCCCAGTGAGGTCCGACAGTCTGGCAACACGGGTCCCCCAGTGAGCGTGGTCCGACAGTCTGACAGCACAGGTCCCCCAGTGAGCGTAGTCCGACAGTCTGACAACACAGGTCCCCAGGAGCGTGGTCCGACAGTCTGACAACACGGGTCCCCCAGTGAGCGTGGTCCGACAGTCTGACAACACGGGTCCCCCAGTGAGTGTGGTCCGACAGTCTGACAACACAGGTCCCCCAGTGAGGTCTGACAGTCTGTCATCACAGGTCCCCCAGTGAGTGTGGTCCGACAGTCTGACAACACAGGTCCCCCAGTGAGGTCCGACAGTCTGTCATCACGGGTCCCCCAGTGTGGTCCGACAGTCTGACAACACAGGTCCCCCAGTGAGCGTGGTCCGACAGTCTGACAACACGGGTCCCCCAGTGAGGTCCGACAGTCTGACAACACAGGTCCCCCAGTGAGTGTGGCCCGACAGTCTGACAGCACGGGTCCCCCAGTGAGCGTGGTCCGACAGTCTGGCAACACGGGTCCCCCAGTGAGCGTAGTCCGACAGTCTGACAGCACGGGTCCCCCAGTGAGGTCCGACAGTCTGACAGCACGGGTCCCCCAGTGAGGTCCGACAGTCTGACAGCACGGGTCCCCCAGTGAGGTCCGACAGTCTGACAGCACGGGTCCCCCAGTGAGGTCCGACAGTCTGACAGCACGGGTCCCCCAGTGAGGTCCGACAATCTGACAGCACCCCCCAGTGAGGTCCGACAATCTGACAGCACGGGTTGAGTCTCAGCGGCCGGACGGTTGGCCGGTGTGACATGATCGACGGCGGCTCACGATTCTCACGACTCACGATTCTCACGACTCACTGCTAACGGCTGGCCAACGGTGCCTGCGGTAGACGGGTTGCAGGCGGAGGTCAACTGGAGCCGACCCATACCCCAGCGGACGAAATGGAAGGGGAGGGGTCACGTGGGACATGAACAGAGGGGACCTATAAAGAAATGAACCACATTGAGAGGGCCTGGCAATGCCAAAGTTCATCAATTACAGATACATTGCAGGCGTCGCTCACCAGGACGCAGCTCTCAGGGAAGTTGACAGGGGCTAGCATTGCTAAAACCAATGAATTCAAGGTGCGTTTGGATGACTCGCCGCCCAGGTATAGTGTCCCACGCTAGAACCCGTAATTGTTGGAGCAGCTTAACCGAAATCTGGAGCGGTTTGAACACATCCAAAGAGGTAGGAAGCCACTGTCATGGACATGAAAATCGTCTCGACCCTCTGTATCGGTTAAGTTTATCATACAAACGTGTTCGTACATAAACGAGAGTAAAACTGCTCGGGCATTTTCTTCCCTCGTAACGGCTCTATCCTGATATTGAAGCGGAACTCCCCGTGTGGTTTTTCATGCTGTCGCGGTGAAGGTTAAACTACAACAGCTCCCCACCAATAGCGCCGGAGAGCACGCGCGACATTTATTGACCACTGCATATGTCAAACCACTCGCATTAATGTCACAGTATTGCAAAGCGGTTCTGTGTTGGGGAGGATGGATGTGACAGGAGCGCTTTAGGCAGCCTGCAGCGAGCACATGCAGGCTGGTCAGTCGCCGGCCCACGCGGTCCTGGGCTGGGACCGCCGACCGTTGGAACTGCCAGCGGCCGCTGGACCGCACCGGGGACCGGGCGAGTCGCACAGCGCAGAACACAAAACACGCCGCCGCTGTCCACTCTCCGACACACGGGCGTTCATTGGCCCGCTCAAGGACGCCGTCTGGCGCCGCACTCTGCCAGAGGTTGTACCTGTGAGCGCGTGACGGCACCAGTGCCGGACGCCGCCGAAAACTACCCGCTGGCACCAACCTGGTAATAGCAAATAAATAGCGATGCACCTTTGAATTGCGACTGAAGGTATTTTCTGCTGCCAGTAGTTGTACGTTAATACGTCGTCAGGTATTGGTGAGAAATGCAAGTGGGTAGTAATGAAACTCGAATGTACAGCTTGGGGATGAGGGATGGTGAGGGTGACCATGGACATCCAGTTCTGAATAGACTGAAGCCTTGGCTTGGGACATTGTGTTTCCGCTATCTCCCGTGGAACAGGAGTTCGCCTGTATTCTGAGTCAGAAAAATAGTGCCGTGGACCTTGGACCGAGGAAGCTCAAATCTACAAACTCAAAACATCGAGATTCTCCGAGGATTCATCTGAAAATGTATCCGTGTTTAGATGAGCGATTAATTACACAGGTCTTGGAATCCGTTGCACACGTTCACATCATCGTGCCCTTGTGGTTGCCTTCACCATCACCGCTGCTGATGACTGGATGTAATTAGCTCATAGTGGTTTCATTTTCCCAGGAAAAATTCCTCACCCCTGTAGGCTGAAATTGAAGTTCTGATTAAATTTTACGACATTTTTGGTGTGCCACCGTCGTGCGGCAGCATTGCCGGGTGGAATGCGGTCTATGTCGCATTGTAATTATCCAAAAGTGGCTCGTGTCGGCAGCAGTGCTTCATAAATTGTGAAGTGGGTGCCGCGAGTGTTAACGCCTGTTGTCATGCCATGGATGGAAAGCAACCGAATCTAAAGCAATTCCTGCTCACTGTGAAATCTGGTGGTGCGAATACGGCATGTGTCATGGTTGTACGCAATGCAACTTTTTACAATCCATGATTTAATGATGATATTGCGGTGCCCGGAAGCACGAGGTCATATATTGTAGTGCAGAGGTGCAGCGTAGGTCTCTTAAAAAGGGAAAGGTGAGGGCAGTTAGCCCGGTCCCCTCCACCTTAGCAACAACAAATACCCTAAGTCAAGGAAGAAATTTTCAGATTTTCACCATGCAAAATCGAAATTTTTGGCGCGCCAAGCACGCCGACAGTGGTCTCTGTTTCATGACATTTTGACTTGGTCAATTTGTTTATTAAGAAAGTCCTAGCTGAGCCCCTATCGGAGTACCAAACATGTACTGTATGTCAGCAACTTCTTGCAGCAGCAACTTCTTCTTGAAGACGTTACAGCATCAACTTCTTCAGGAAGCAGTTTTCAGCAACTTCTCGCAACTGGGGAAATTAACGTATAGTTGTCGGGTTCCTGTCCCCTATGACTTGAATTGCGATCAATTAGCCCTCTGGGGTGCACCAGATAAAGACAAACTTCAAATCGCTTTAGCCACGCATAATTTTGGCAAAGTTCCATACCTGGGTATATGGAGTCAGGTATGTGTTTTAAGAAAACTTGAGATAACAAAGATGTCCGGGGCTGTCGTTAAATGATGAATTTGTGTTATTAAAAACTAGTAGGCGATGAATCATTTTCCGTTCCTTTAACAAATGTTACAACGTATAATTCACATTGATCGCTATGCTCAAGCATCCATAGAAAGGGTGCACTCCTGGGCGCACTCGTGCACTTGTGTTCCTGCCTCCTGTGTGACACGTGCTATGTCGTGGATGTGCTATGTCGCATTCTCCACTGCTGTATGCACTTCTTTTTTCCCTTTCAAGCATCCACTGTTTTCTACTCCGCCCAGCATCACCTGTGTAAACCAGTCCTCAGGCCTGAGCGGACCCACATCACCGGTGTAGACCAGTCCTGAGGCCTGACCGGACCCACATCACCGGTGTAGACCAGTCCTCAGGCCTGACCGGACCCACATCACCGGTGTAGAGCTGTCCTGAGGCCTGACCGGACCCACATCACCGGTGTAGAGCTGTCCTCAGGCCTGACCGGACCCACATCACCGGTGTAGACCAGTCCTGAGGCCTGACCGGACCCACATCACCGGTGTAGACCAGTCCTCAGGCCTGACCGGACCCACATCACCGGTGTAGACCAGTCCTCAGGCCTGACCGGACCCACATCACCGGTGTAGAGCTGTCCTGAGGCCTGACCGGACCCACATCACCAATGTAGACCAGTCCTCAGGCCTGACCGGACCCACATCACCAATGTAGACCAGTCCTCAGGCCTGACCGGACCCACATCACCGGTGTAGAGCTGTCCTGAGGCCTGACCGGACCCACATCACCGGTGTAGAGCTGTCCTCAGGCCTGACCGGACCCACATCACCGGTGTAGAGCTGTCCTGAGGCCTGACCGGACCCACATCACCGGTGTAGACCTGTCCTCAGGCCTGACCGGCCCTACAACCTAGCCTGTTATTCACAATGCCCAGCGTGCTCCAAGGCCTGGTGTTAAGTTTGTTTTGAGCATGGTTCTAGTTACGGTTCAGATGCCCGCACTCAAGACGGGCGGATTAATTGAGTAGTTGAGTAGATGGGTTAATTGAATCCTGCCGAAATGATTGTGGCCGAAAATACTCTGTTGTGCCATCCCGAACCCGCATTGTTTATTTATGATATGTTTATTTATTATATGTTTACTTATGATATGTTTATTTATGATATGTTTATTTATGATATGTTTATTTATGACATGAATGGAATGGGTGAACTTAAGCTTGCGAAGTTTAAGTCATCACATGAGCGACACCTCATGTGCTTCGTGTGATTATGAGAGTAATTGTGCTGGAAGTGCCGCCGGGTCGATTTGTCGTCCACTGCTTACATATGTTCAAGAATTACTGATAACTTTCTGCAATAGGTATTCGCCTTAAAACGATAACCGAAAAATATGATTTTGTTGCATGAAAAGAGCCATACGAAGCCTGTAAAGATCAGAAAGTCATTCAAGCTTCAGTAGCAAAAGAAATCTCTTCACATATTTGCCCCTAAATAAATTATGAATTCGCCGCCGCTGCCCCATCCCTCCAAGTCTCCACTCGTGCCCTAGATACGTATGTCCTTGTCCGTCTGGGCCTTCATGCCGCCCGCCGGCTGGTGTCAGATTGCTGACCTCGCAGCACGTGCTATGCGGTGCAGTGCGCCGTCAGGCGCGCAGTCATCAATAACCGGCTGCCGCAGCGGCGCCGTTATTGCTGACAGTGCCAGACGGACTGCATTGTAAAGCTGCAGCCGGTTTCACTGAGCGTGCAGCAGTGGGTGATTCGCCCTGGGGGATCACGGAACATCACGGATCACACCGTGTGGATCGCGAAAGAGCCTATGGCGACTCTTGGATCTGGGGAGACAGCGACAAGGACGATTCTTCAAAACCTCTCGAATCCTGGGAGATTCCATCTGCGTCCACCACATGTCCACCGTTCCATGTGTCGGGCCACCGACGGTGCCGTGTGTCTCGAGAAAATCTTGCAGATCACATGGGTCTCTGGGAAAGCAGCACCAACCTGAGTGCGGCTCACGCGAATAGAAGTTTCGCCACGGGCGGAGCGGGAGTATTGCTTGCACCGCCCTGAGCTGTGCCTGCGTGTCGTGACAGCGAGTGCCACATTAACTAGGTGTATGCATGGTCATTGTTTGTCGCTGTTGCTGTGGTGGTGTAGGTGTTTGGGATACTGACCGGCAACTTTTGCAGCTGTGATGGCGAGGGTTGTGTGGCCACTCTTGTCATTAAATGTAGCCGTTGCAACGTGAAATGCCAAAGATAGCTAGTCACGCTAGGCCATCGTTTCTTTCCCTCGTGTTCCATGCTGTCGGTGCCGTGCCTGTTGTCTATTGCCTACCCTATGCCAAGATACTGCTGGTGTCATCGTTTCCAGGTGGGGCCAAGGAGGGTCCTCTCGCATTCCTTGGACGCTACTTTGTCTCGCTTCGTCTGGAGCTGATCCTCACCGCCTGTCCCGTTCGTAGCCAGCAAACACCAATCATCGGTCGCGTACCGTGTTTTGTGCGTTGCGGTCGGCGCCCAATTTATCCCACCGACGCGGCTGGTATGGTGTTCGCGTTTTTGTTGATGCAGTCTCTCGGAGACGCCGCCGAGCCGAGTCTACTAGTCAGGACGCAGGGGAGGCACTGTTGACTCACCTGGTCCGGAAATGCCGTTCCGCTTGGCCTCACCGCCAGGGTTGCGACCTGCGGGCACGGGACGCACACGTGTCTCCGCTCCTCCGGATGTGATCCTGGCTGGAGGGTGATATGCATGCGTCACGTTTCTCCTCTCGTCCGGATGTGATCCTGGTTGGAGCGGACTGATTGTGGAGGGTGCCTATCTGAGTTCGGGGGAATCTGGAGGGGCAAGAAAGAGACACCGCATCTCCATAGGTGGGGAGGGGTGTCGATTCACAACAAGGAAGGTGGTCACCCCCTCGTCCCTCCCTTGGGACGAAGGGGTCCATGACCCGACTTGAACATAGACACCAATATGGTGCTGGGACAGTCGTGCAGGAGGAGAGAGCTCTTCATGAGTCATCTCTAGATGGTAGATGGTGTTGATGCCACCCCAAATCATGTCGATGGAGAATAGCTGAGAAAGATGAGAAAGATGAGCTGGCATATGATGAGTGGGTGCTGGCACAGGAAGGGTGGGTGCTGACACAGGAAGAGTGGGTGCTGGCACAAGAAGAGTGGGTGTTGACA
The DNA here is from genome assembly GCA_034440615.1 of Ashinkailepas kermadecensis. Classification (NCBI taxonomy): domain Eukaryota; kingdom Metazoa; phylum Arthropoda; class Thecostraca; family Neolepadidae; genus Ashinkailepas; species Ashinkailepas kermadecensis. Next base: position 405,019 of record JAOTOM010004984.1, read on the forward strand.
CAGGAAGAGTGGGTGCTGGCACAGGAAGGGTGGGTGCTGACACAGGAAGAGTGGGTGCTGACACAGGAAGGGTGGGTGCTGACACAGGAAGGGTGGGTGCTGACACAGGAAGGGTGGGTGCTGACACAGGAAGAGTGGGTGCTGGCACAAGAAGAGTGGGTGTTGACACAGGAAGAGTGGGTGCTGGCACAGGAAGGGTGGGTGTTGACACAGGAAGAGTGGGTGCTGGCACAGGAAGGGTGGGTGCTGACACAGGAAGAGTGGGTGCTGGCACAAGAAGAGTGGAAACAGTGATGACAGCTGCCATAGGCGTCGCCACAGCTCTTAGATAGGCAAACAGGAGGGCTTTTAGGTCGATTCTTTGAATCTAACGCCATAGGTGCAATGTTAAACTTCACGAAGCTGAGTGGACGCGTCTGCCATCTCATGTGGTGCTGCCACCCATGATGGCAGCTGGCGGTGCTGCCGCCCGTGATGGTAGCTGCTGGTGCTGCCACTCATCATGGTAGCTGCCACGTTTGGGACATTTTGGCACGAATCCGTTAGTCTTGAACGCGTGCAACGCATGGTATACGTTTTTAATAGGATGGATGTCCCATTCCCAATTTCGTGCCGTCGGAAAGAGGCAATGTGACACGAATCTCATAGGATGCATAGGTACATGTATACGTTTTTAATAGGATCGATGCTGTATCCAGTCCCATTCCCAATTTCGTGCCGTCGGAAAGATTCTTTGTGACACATTGAAACCGGCGACGCCTCGGATCCCGGCCTGAATGGTCGCTCCCGTGGCCTTTCTTCCCTAACGGCTGCTGATTCGGCCAATGGACTTCACCGTGTCGTGAAGTTACGCCGCCCTGACGGCTGGTCAGGGGTGACGTCACGCCGTCCTGATGGCAGGTCAGGGGTGACGTCACGTCGCCCTGACGGCAGGTCAGGGGTGACGTCACGCCGCCCTGGCGGCAGGTCAGGGGTGACGCGTGCACCGGTAGCAGCTCCATAGATCCGTCGTGGCGGCCGAGACGGTGCGTGGTCGGGAGTCGCTCCTGGGGTCAACGCCTTGGATTTGGCGTCCGCGACGTCGTCTACCGATGTTCGCGTTCACCTTACAGTAGAAAACGCAGACGGCCTCGGTATGATGGGCTGTTTGGCTCCGGATATGTTGACTGAGCATATATTGTATCTGCGAATCGATAAACAGATATACGTATCGAATTGGACTAAAATGTAGTTACTGATATAGAGATGTAGCAAATGTCGAGGCTGCCCTCGAAGTTCTGATCGGAAAACGCAATTACAATTTATCAATTCGCATCGATCGTCCATGGTACCGGTTGTGAAAGTATTCCCGATTTCATCTGGTTGAATTAAATACAATGTCATTGCTTTAGCCTTTCAATTCGCAAGAACTGTAATTTGCATCCCATTTCGAGCTAGCACTTCAATACTGTCGGATTATTCACCTCCAAGCTGACGGCTGGATCTGGCACTTGCTAGTGGAGTTGATTGGAGGGTAGAGATGACGTTCATGGTTACGGGAACGGATCCAGGAATTGTCATGGTGGACTTGTCTTGAGGGGTGCCATTTTTTCGAAGGAGCACCACTGCGAGAATACATGGAGGGGCTTCGGTTAGAAATCTATTATTTATTATCTATAAATCATGGAGGGGCTATAAATCATGGAGGAGCTATAAATCATGGAGGGGCTTCGGTTAGAAATCTATTATTTATTATCTATAAATCATGGAGGGGCTATAAATCATGGAGGGCTATAAATCATGGAGGGGCTATAAATCATGGAGGGGCTTCGGTTAGAAATCTATTATTTATTATCTATAAATCTACTTCGGTTAGAAATCCATTCAGCGGGGTGGGTCACACTATTATGCATTGTACATTGAAGTTCGCTTTTTATCTCAGGAGGGCGCCCATGGAGGCTAAGTGATCATACATCTTGATCGAGGGGTCGAAAAGCCCAAATAACTTACCAGGAGGATGCCTTTTCCTTCCAAGGAGTACCTACCCTTCTTCAATGGGCGCCTCTGGTTGAAAACATCCTTTACCTGGGGGTGAGAGGGGTGCATTCGAGCCTTCTTTCAGGGGCGCCTTTTCCAGGCTAGGGGAGGGGCGCCACCTTCCATGAGGTGGGGGGGGGGGGGGGGGGTACATCCCCCCAGTGCACCCATTTCACGCCGGTATCCGGTAGTATTTCATCCGTCGTAAATGTTTTGCTGATGGTAACAGGATGAGGAAGTATCGCATTATTCATGCATATCTCGGGTTACACACACGAATCCATGGCGATCCTGTTCGCATTCTGTGTTGACCATTTAGGGACGTCCCCTCCCCCTGCGTTTTACTGGTCATCCCTTGTTAAATATCTTGGGAATACAAAAGGGACATTTCTGTTTCTTAGGGGACAGCTGGGTGTGATCGTGTCCTTACCTCTCCCAGTGCTTTTGACACCCATGGATTCGTTTAAAGATACACATGGAACACGATCATCGTAAACCTGGCGTTTTACCATTCAGTCCGTGGTCATAACGTATGTGGCTTTGCCGACCTGGCGTCCCTACCTCGGTCCGTGGCCATCACCTCTGCCGACCTGGCGTCCCTACCTCTTCGGCTGGTCTGCTGATTCCTGTCGTTGGTGGGAGCACTGGCTGCTAGGTAGTCGTTTGTGCGACGCTCTGAGAGCTTCGCATGCTTAGCGGTTGTATTATTCAATCAGTGGTTACATTATTCAATACGCGGGGCGAGGTCACGGTTATCGCTGTGCGACTGACAAGTTGCAGAGGTCCTTGGAAGGTTGTTGCTATTGATCAAGCTTCTCACGACTACCGTGAGCAGTGGCGCACCCAGGAGTAGCCGGCGGGGGGTCGACGCCCCCTCTTAAAATGTTCAAAATAAAATGAAAATAAAATCATACGCTGCCTTTAGTATGGACAGTTTGGAAATGTGGCAGGCAATTAATGCGCATACATTTTAATTGTTGGAATATTTAAATTTGTTTCCCTCTTCGATTTTCATTGGATTCCTGGGCTACCTCTGAAGTCACATTGCATTTGCATTGCTTGGACGAGCCGAGCCCTCCGAAATAATTTCCAATTTCATTGCATATGCATTTTTGCGCATTTCCATTTCATTGCATTGCATGCCTCCTCCGAAATAATGTCATCGTATAGTCCTTGCACTTGGGCATGCACTATTCGGTTAACTGCGCTCTGTCTGCACGTACTAAGTACGAGGTACTTGGTACGACGTACGAGGTACTTGGCACTTGGCACGAGGTACGGGGTTGCACAACTTTTAGCTGCTTCGGGTACGAGATGCGAACACACGTGACCGAAGAGTGGCACAGTCCGGCACCGGGGATCAGAGGTGCAGCCAGGGTGTAGGTGAGGCCAGTGGAGGACCCAGCTGCCTGGTGCAGAGGCGGCCAAACCCGTGACGGAGAGGGGGACAAGGGTGTAGGTGAGGCCAATGGAGGAGCCAGCTGCCTGGTGCAGAGGCGGCCAAGTCCGTGACGGAGAAGGGGACAAGGGTGTAGCTGCCTGGTGCAGAGGCGGCCAAGCCCGTGACGGAGAGGGGGACAAGGGTGTAGCTGAGACCAATGGAGGACCCAGCTGCCTGGTGCAGAGGCGACCAAACCCGTGACGGAGAGGGGGACAAGGGTGTAGCTGAGGCCAATGGAGGACCCAGCTGCCTGGTGCAGAGGCGGCCAAGCCCGTGACGGAGAGGGGGACAAGGGTGTAGCTGAGGCCAATGGAGGACCCAGCTGCCTGGTGCAGAGGCGGCCAAACCCGTGACGGAGAGGGGGACAAGGGTGTAGCTGAGACCAATGGAGGACCCAGCTGCCTGGTGCAGAGGCGGCCAAACCCGTGACGGAGAGGGACAGGGGTGAAGCTGAGGCCAATGGCGGAGCCAGCTGCCTGGTGCAGAGGCGGCCAAGCCCGTGACGGAGAGGGGGACAAGGGTGTAGGTGAGGCCAATGGAGGAGCCAGCTGCCTGGTGCAGAAGCGGCCAAACCCCTGACGGAGAGGGGGACAAGGGTGTAGCTGAGGCCAATGGAGGACCCAGCTGCCTGGTGCAGAGGCGGCCAAGCCCGTGACGGAGAGGGGGACAAGGGTGTAGCTGAGGCCAATGGAGGAGCCCGCTGCCTGGTGCAGAGGCGGCCAAGCCCGTGACGGAGAGGGGGACAAGGGTGTAGCTGAGGCCAATGGAGGAGCCCGCTGCCTGGTGCAGAGGCGACCAAGCCCGTGACGGAGAAGGGGACAAGGGTGTAGCTGAGGCCAATGGAGGAGCCAGCTGCCTGGTGCAGAGGCGGCCAAGCCCGTGACGGAGAGGGGGACAAGGGTGTAGCTGAGGCTAATGGAGGACCCAGCTGCCTGGCGCAGAGGCGGACCAAGCCCGTGACGGAGAGGGGGACAAGGGTGTAGCTGAGACCAATGGAGGACCCAGCTGCCTGGTGCAGAGGCGGCCAAGCCCGTGACGGAGAGGGGGACAAGGGTGTAGCTGAGGCCAATGGAGGAGCCAGCTGCCTGGTGCAGAGGCGGCCAAGCCCGTGACGGAGAAGGGGACAAGGGTGCAGCTGAGGCCAATGGAGGAGCCCGCTGCCTGGTGCAGAGGCGGCCAAGCCCGTGACGGAGAAGGGGACAAAGGTGCAGCTGAGGCCATTGGAGGAGCCCGCTGCCTGGTGCAGAGGCGGCCAAGCCCGTGACGGAGAGGGAGGAAAATAGCCCCAGGCAACTGATGATGAACATCTTTCCCCAGGTTTTGCAGCGTCAGAGGGCTTGAAGTACTTTTGACATTGGGATTGCATAATAACAATATTTAGGCATACTTTTGCTTTTTTGCCAAGGAAATCTGATTGTTTCACACGCGATAGATTTGGAGTGGTGTCATGGCCGAAATGCTGCCAATGTGCCAATCTGTCAGCGAAAGAATGGAGTGGATGAAGTGAGAAAAAGTCATGCGAACATTTCTTACTTTTCGAAATCACATTTTCGGAGGTATTCGTTCAGATTAAGCGCTGTTCTATTTAGTGACGTCACGGCCTTGCATGCAACGCAGAAGCGTATGACACCGTATCTAGATATAAACCTTGTCCTTATACGTTGTAAACCTTGTCGTATTACATATCAACCTTGCATTCACAGCAGAAGGTCGGGCGCTGCGTGACCTGCATATCTACCTAGATGCGTAGGCATGGTGTTGAAGGTCATTTTCCACGCGGGTGAGCATGCCAAGACGTATGTACGAACGCTGAGTGTGGGGAGGGGGGGGGCTGCAGCGAACGAGTCTCGAAAAGTTGATCTTTGTCGATTCGCTTCCCCCAAAGCCAGACGTGATTTTGCATACTTTTAGTTGGGGAATTGGATTCCAAAAGATATATTCCCTTGGTAGGGATTTTCTTGGTTTCCTATTTTCTAGTTTTAGCTAGATTCCAGATTCAAGTTCGATACGACACGTTGTGAATTTGTGCGTATGCCATTTCAGTCTGAGTGTGGCGTCACGGTGGTGTGCTGAGTATGGTGTCATATGCCTCACCAGGGACGTCAGCCAAATGACTGGTCGATATGATATGAAATGATTCCCTATGAGCAAAACGAGACGTTGGACGTGGACGTTGGACATGGACGCTGCGTATCGAGAGAGTCTGCTATCTTGATACATAATGCTAACAGTAATCGTCTAGTGAATAATTAACCTACATATCAAAAGCGTGAAGCCGAACTGGACGTCCATAATAAAGAATACATAGCTCCCAACATTTCACTGGTCTCCTTTGCGGGGCGTATCCAATTTCCGGGTATGCCAAGCAAGATTATGAATGGTATGACGATGCTTATGAATCATTCACACACAATTAACATGCCACATGCAGGAAATCTGCACACAATGAGCGCAGGTTCGTTCGTATATTTCACATCCTCCATTCGTCACAGCTATTCAGTCATCCGCCCGCAAAATTAAGCAGATGCAAGATCGTAAATTTGCAGACGCGGCGGCCCAAAAGTAGCTTTAAATCATTTTGCGCCTGCTGGTTGTAGAAAAACAAATTGTGTCAGACTGGAGGGCGTCCATGCATCCCTCTCGGCCATTTTTCCATCGATACGTTTTCTGTTCGAACAGCCGGTACAGTTTTGTTTTTCGTGACAGTTATTTACTTCAGTAGAGATGGCGATACGTGTTGCGTGATGCAGGCTAAATGATCCTGGGGATTTTTTTCGGACCGTGTCGCAGCCAGTGTTATCATCTCTGAGTGTGTTTGCCGCGGGCGTCACTTTCACCCTCGGCTGCGTTTGGGTGGCACGCGGTAGCGCCATTTTGTTGCGTGCCTGCACCTGCACGCGGGGATGTATTCGCCAGCTGATTGTGTGGTGTGCCAGCGCTGTCTCAGGCGGCCAGAATGGCGCTCGGTGGTCGATCACGGCAAAAGACGCACAAAAACCGCAGCCACATAGGTGATTGTGGTTGATTGATGGTGCTGCGTGACTGTGTAGAGTGGCGCCCAATCCAGGGCGTGTGCCGTTGGAAATTGGAGTGCACCCGCTCACACCGACACTTCACACCCACTCACATCCACACTCACACCGCCCCCAGTCTCTGTACTGACCTTTGTTCCCGAGGTGTGACGGACTGGTCCATTATTCTCGACGTGCGGGCGATTCCATCCTGCGATTCTCGCTGGTCGGGGCGTGTGGGGAGGCTGGTTTTTGCCCTGGGGAAGTGTCATGCTGTGGTGTCGATGGTATGTCGCCGCCGCCGCCGCCGCCGCCGCCGCCGCCGCCGGGGGTCAACGGCGTGTCATTACGCTCCGCTGGCGACGCCCCGGGCGGTGATTAGGTCCGAAACATGCCCCGTCGCGACCAAGGGTCATTCCCGTTCGCCGTTGTCGTCGCCAACCGCGGCGGCCCGTCGCCAGCGGCGGGGTCGGGAGTCGCCGGGGACCATTTGGTGTCGTTTTGTCGATGGACGAATTCAGTCGCCCGTCTGTGGTGGCCGCTCCACCTGGTTAGTCGCATCTGCAGATACTGTTGGTCCGGCATGTCGCAACACTTGTTATATCTGAGACGTTCAGTGTAAACTAACGTGCTTGGGCATGTAACTGAGCTGCGTTCCAGAGGTATGCGTTGGTACCCATGCCTTTCTGAATACAAAGCTGTTGGGAGTTCAAAGCCTGGTTATATAGTATCATGATACCTGTTCGAAGTCAGAAATATCGCACAGTTGAGGAAGCTACCAACATAGGTGCAGACCAGTCCCTAAGGATCACTGAAAATGTTTCCTACAAGTTAGTCCATTTATATATATCACCAGAGTTGGAGAATATGCTGTTCCTGGATTTTTGCATCAAGAACATTTTCTTCTCCAAAAAAATTATCCTTCCATTTGTTTCCACATTTGGAGGTTAAATGGTGCCGTTTGACAATGATCTGCTCGGTGTAAAGTGCTCAAGATTCGCTGGGAGATGCAACCTGAGATTTTGATGCCATATTTGTTAAAGAAATATGTCCTCTCCATATTCAATTACGCCAAAAGCCAGGATCCACATTCCACATCAATTCCAGGAATACAAAGTGCAAATCCAACCCAGATGTAGACAGACACTGCCTGAGGATTTCATCACAAGTATATGGTCTGGCGGAGGACTTCAGCGCCAACTTATGGTCTGACGGAGGATTTCAGATCCTATCAGGGACTGCAAGCATCGGCGTCTTCTTGGTCACCTGGCGTGAGAGACTAGAGCGTTGTGTGACGTCACTGCACCGGTGCACGTCGACAGACGAGCCAGAACTGAACTGACAGCATATATGGCAGCTAGCCGGCAGCACGCACCTCCTTGTATGCTTTATTAGACTGGTGGTTGTGTTCCCCATCCTGTCAAGCCGGCGGCACCGCATCCTTATGACACACAGCGATGCATAACTTATGTGAGCTTAGATGTGTCCAGCCTTTTAGTATCAGAATATCAGTCTGCCAAGGTAATTGTAAGGGGTGGGGCCGAATCATTTGAAATATACGTAATGTCTCCCCTGGTCCATAGTGTTGTTTCTATGTTAGTTTGGCTAAGTTTTTGATGTCCCAAAACACGGTTATTCGGTAACAGTTGGTATATTCCGTATCCGATCTATTGGTGACGACATAGACCTGACATGTCGCGTTGACGATGCCGTCGACTGTCTGGTGACGCCACAGACGTCACGCGACTTATTGGTGGCGACGTCACCGGTTAGATGGTGACGTCACATTCTTGACAATGTGGCATATTGCTCCAGGTGTGGTTCGATGCGGCTTCCCGCGGTAATTCGACTGCCAACATGGGTCATAATCATATTAGTAGGACCACGGGGGGGAGAAGGCTGCCCAGACAATTTAGCTTTGGCTATGCACCGTGTTGCATGGCAGATGGTTTTCAAGATTGCCTTTCTCCCTCCCGATCCTGTGAGCGGCGGTATGTTCCACAGGGAACGTGCCATAAGTTTGTTTGGGTGGGGGGGGCTGGCTATGCATGGCAGGCAGTCTCAACTGCCTGTGAGACTCACAAGCATTGTGAGGGCGGAGACTCATGAGGTGAATACGTGGAAAGGGGTAAGATGCTCGTCTCACAATCGAAAGATTGTGGGTTCGAATCTCACCTGTCGCTGCTCTTTGCCCGCGACCAATCGGCGTGAGAGATTGGCGACGCTATGTGACTCAACGGTCGACGTGTTGTAAAACCAATAACCAACCAAGGGTGAGTGGAGATAGACATTGAGAAGTGATGGCCCCTGAGAAGTATAACACGATACTCATGGTATGCCCGCTCTAATCACTTCACCGACCTGGTGGTGTGTGTGGAGCAGCGCGGCCCCGACCTGGTGGTGTGTGTGGAACAGCGCGGCCCCGACATGGTGGGGTGTGTGGAGCAGCGTGGCCCCGACATGGTGGGGTGTGGAGCAGCGCGGCCCCGACTTGGTGGGGTGTGTGGAGCAGCACGGCCCCGACATGGTGGGGTGTGTGGAGCAGCATGGCCCCGACATGGTGGGGTGTGTGGAGCAGCACGGCCTCGACATGGTGGGGCGTGTGGAACAGCGCGGCCCCCGGCATGGTGGTAGGGTTTCCGGGCGTGGTAGGGTTGGAGAGTGGGGAAGCTACCGGGAGTGGTAGAGGTAGAGTGGTTGTCTGGATTGTGGTTGATCCGGCAGTGGTATGGTGGAGGTTGATCTGGCCATTATATACTGAGTTGTTGAGAGGTGTAATTTTGCATTGTTGTGGGTTTGGCATCGGCATGTGTCAGGAAATGTTTTTTTTAAATAAATTTCAGTAGGGATCAATGGAGTGCCCCAAGTGATGGAAAACCTCCCGGGTAGTGTGCGCAATGGACCCCCAACCGACTTCATAGAATGTTGTCTGCGAGGCTTTCTAAGCATGGGTGTTTCCTTCACCGTTCCGTCTTTCCTATTCTTGTCCCGGATGTTGTGTCTTACGTCTTTGTTCTTGTTCCCACCATCGCCTTTGCCTTCTCCTTATTGTTCTTCCCGTTATCCTTGCCCTCGATGTCTTTCGATGTCATAGCCCTATCCCCATTGCTTCTTCCGTTTGCTCCTTTGCTCTGTCGTCCTCTTCTGGGTTACATCTCTCCCTCTCTCCCCTTGCATTGTCTTCCATCATTTCGTCTCTTCTCTTTTCTTCTATTTTGTCTGCACTTTCATTTGCTCTTTCCCTGTGCCTCTCCGCCTCTACCTTTCTTTATGTTTCCCTTTCTGCTTTTTCTCTCCTCCGCTTACTCTTGCCTTCCATTGCTATCCTGCCTTCTGGAATATCCAGTTCTCCGTGCGGCGTATTTTTACATGCATTCGTCCTGCTCGGAGTGCTCTCTTTGTCCGTGATTAATGCTCTCTGTATAACAGCGTAATGAACCCACCCGTTTTTGCTGGCCATTCGGTCAACAGGTTTTTGCCAGCTCGTCGCTTCCGGGCCTGTACTCTTACAGCAGGCAACGAAGCATGCCAATTGCAAATTGTTCTTCTGATGATGAGGTAGACACTGAGGGTGATTGTTTTTGTCGTCCCGAGACGGCTTCTGTTGACGGCTTGCGTTGGCCGCTGTAGATCTGTTGGACCCGTTGGAGGTCAGTAGACGAACGACAGAGTGACACACAGCGGTCTGACCGTAACGGAAGCTGTGACCTTTAGCAGTACAGTGCTGAGTGTTACCTGCACTCTTGGCCGCTGTAGATCTGTTGGACCCGTTGGAGGTCAGTTGACGAACGACAGAGTGACACACAGCGGCCTGACCGTAACGGAAGCTGTGACCTTTAGCAGTACAGTGCTGAGTTTTACCTGCACTCTTGGCCGCTGTAGATCTGTTGGACCCGTTGGAGGTCAGTTGACGAACGACAGAGTGACACACAGCGGCCTGACCGTAACGGAAGCTGTGACCTTTAGCAGTACAGTGCTGAGTGTTACCTGCACTCTTGGCCGCTGTAGATCTGTTGGACCCGTTGGAGGTCAGTAGACGAACGACAGAGTGACACACAGCGGTCTGACCGTAACGGAAGCTGTGACCTTTAGCAGTACAGTGCTGAGTGTTACCTGCACTCTTGGCCGCTGTAGATCTGTTGGACCCGTTGGAGGTCAGTAGACGAACGACAGAGTGACACACAGCGGCCTGACCGTAACGGAAGCTGTGACCTTTAGCAGTACAGTGCTGAGTGTTACCTGCACTCTTGGCCGCTGTAGATCTGTTGGACCCGTTGGAGGTCAGTAGACGAACGACAGAGTGACACCCAGCGGCCTGACCGTAACGGAAGCTGTGACCTTTAGCAGTACAGTGCTGAGTGTTACCTGCACTCTTGGCCGCTGTAGATCTGTTGGACCCGTTGGAGGTCAGTAGACGAACGACAGAGTGACACACAGCGGTCTGACCGTAACGGAAGCTGTGACCTTTAGCAGTACAGTGCTGAGTGTTACCTGCACTCTTGGCCGCTGTAGATCTGTTGGACCCGTTGGAGGTCAGTAGACGAACGACAGAGTGACACACAGCGGTCTGACCGTAACGGAAGCTGTGACCTTTAGCAGTGCAGTGCCGAGTGCCACCTGCACGCTGGTCAAATTAGGTGACCCTAATTTGCCTGAGGCTCAAGATTGCCGTGCGAGTTTGTGGTTCTATTGGAGCCATTACCGGATGAAGTGGTGAATCGCCTCCGTGTGAAGCCGGCTGTGCACGGTGGCCGGTGCACTGTGCCTGCACAGTGTGATTGAACTCAGAGTGTGAGAATGTGCAGCGAAAACGGCGAGACAATCACCGCCGGCGCCAAGGTACTACCAAGGCGCCAAGGTACTACCAAGGCGCCAAGGTACTACCAAGGCGCCAAGGTACTACCAAGGTCATTGGGTTCGGTGAGGCGCCGGTGGGGTGGCCACCTTCTGTGTGATGAGCTCTGGCGATCCCTGCCAGTTCGTGAAGGAGGGACAGTTTTCAGGCTGGCGGTACGACGCCGGGGTGGGATAACGACCTCGACGCGGGGAAAAGCTGCTGAGGTGGTGGTGCCTGGGAGAGGTGAGGGTTCGCTCTTGAACTCAGCTTTTACTTATTAATTTTACTTGCTTTGCGTTAGCCAGCACAACGAAGTTGCATTTGTTGTCGGAATCCATTCCTGCGCAGATTGTTTTCTTCGTGTAAATGAACGGTGACCGAATAAACCGGACAGCCTCAAGCTGGGCAGTTCGGGTGGTCGCGTAGTGACCATGGTATTCGCAGCATCCTTTGGCCGCGAGCCACCACCTTAGGAGCTTAGGAATTGAAGGAAGCTGTCCACGCCACCGCTCCCTGTTCTGATAACCGTAGCTTTTCCGAATCTTGCAATGCTTCGATACTACCCTGGTGTTTCGAGTTTGCCCAGCGCAGAACATGACTTGGATGGGCAATATCATATCACAAATAGGGCTACCGTTCACCCGAAAGAAAACGATGTTTGGTGAAAGTGAAATATCATATAACCATCAGTTAATTACATTTCATTGTATGGGCATTATTAGGCTGTTTGTTTGCCGTACACATGCCTGACTGCTCTATATCACCGGGAGGACGGGATGGGAGACATTCATTGCAATGCTCAGACTCGTTAGGTTAACGTTCTGTTGGTGGGTGTCATTAATGTATAGCCATGTGCCGCTGATGGCGACTGTTCAATGACCTGGACTTCACTGCACCGGGGCACTCTGATGACACCAGAGCTCCGAGAGAAAGTTTGTCAAACCTAGTTATATGCCGCCGAGCGCGTTTGGACTTCTTCACGCTCCCTGAGTTGTGCTACGTTCCTCGTCAGCCCCCTCCCCCGCTCCCCCTCCCCCTGTCTGCGGTGTATCCGGTCCGGAGCTGGTATTTTTCCTTCATTCGACTGTTGCTGCTGTGGCCACCGACCGGTACTACTGGTACTGTGATACCCCATACCACTGTTGACCGGTACTGCTGGTACTGTGATACCCCATACCACTGTTGACCGGTATTACTGGTACTGTGATACCCCATACCATTGTTGACCGGTACTACTGGTACTGCACAACTGGTACTGTGATGACCCGTACCACCCCTGTACAACTGGTACTGTAATGACCCGTACCACCCCTGCACAACTGGTACTGTGATGACCCGTACCACCCCTGTACAACTGGTACTGTAATGACCCGTACCACCCCTGTACAACTGGTACTGTGATGGCCCGTACCATCCCTGTACAACTGGTACTGTGATGGCCTGCACCACCCCTGTACAACTGGTACTGTGATGACCCGTACCACCCCTGTACAACTGGTACTGTAATGACCCGTACCACCCCTGTACAACTGGTACTGTGATGGCCCGTACCATCCCTGTACAACTGGTACTGTGCTGGCCCGTACCACCTGTGGCCGGCACCAGTACCACAGGCCGTCGTAGTGGAGCCCGGGACCGCGCCTGACCTGTCGGTAATCACCGGCTCACCCTTCAGTGGTTCTGACCGGTCGTCTGACGGAACGGGGAGGTGGGGAGGGGGAGGGACATTCACCCCGTCCGCCTGGGAGAGGCCGAGAGGCACGCACACGGCCGTCGGTGTGTATCGCGGTCTGCCGACGACGCCAGACCGGCTGTGATTGGGCGGCGGTCTGGGTGTGCTGTGTTTATGCAGGACGGGGAGACGGTTGGAGGTGTTTCATGATGCTGTCGGTGGACTGTGTTTATGCAGGACGAGGAGACGGTTGGAGGTGTTGGAGGTGTTTCATGATGCCGTCGGTAGACTGTTCTTACACAGGACGGGGAGACGGTTAGAGGTGTTGTAGGTGTTTCATGATGCTGTCGGTGGACTGTGTTTATGCAGGACGGGGAGATGGTTGGAGGTGGTGGAAGTGCTTCATGATGCTGTCGGTGGACTGTGTTTATGCAGCACGGGGAGATGGTTGGAGGTGTTGGAGGTGTTTCATGATGCTGTCGGTGGACTGTGTTTATGCAGCACGGGGAGATGGTTGGAGGTGTTGGAGGTGTTTCATGATGCTGTCGGTGGACTGTGTTTATGCAGCACGGGGAGATGGTTGGAGGTGTTGGAGGTGTTTCATGATGCTGTCGGTGGACTGTGTTTATGCAGCACGGGGGGATGGTTTGAGGTGTTCGAGGTGTTTCATGATGTTGTCGTGTACTGTGTAGTGGCAGTTGGAACGCCAACATGTCTGAAAACCCACGTTTGTTGTTGGCTAAACGATTAAGATAAGTAGGATTTTAGTGTAAACTGTGTACTTTATGTGCAGATGAAACTGAAATGCTGTTTTTTCCCTCGTCATGAAGTGCTCAGACTTAATAAGAGCCACAGATGCCCATCTGGGTTAAGCTTGCATAAGCAATGGTATGTAAGGCTGGACAAAAAGATCCTCAACACCCTAACGAACACCACATCCTAAATTGCAAAGAAACTATCCACCAATATCTTACACACCTATCAATATCTACCGATATACCTAGGTCTATATACTTATCTACTCACCGATTTGGTTGGTTCAGTCGGTTCCGCGTAACACACGCGTGGATCGAGCGCCCCATGAATGATGTTCAGCGACATCCATACCTGCCTTAAAAGGCCCTGCATCGTGTACACCTACTAGCATAAATATCACCCCATCCACCGTTAATTAGAACTTAAAAACAAGAACAAGATGTGTTCCCTGCAACTTAAAAAAATTGTCCACCCTATTTTGAAATGCATTAAATGGGGGACTCCCTACATCAGTAGGCAGCCTATTACATTGATCAAACACCCTTTGAAAACCTGTTGTCGCTTAGCTGTCCTACACCTTGACTTGCCTAACCTGAATGTATTACCCCTATATGATACTCTAAGTAGGAGAGCATCATTCAGGTTGACCCTATGGTACTGTGACCCTTTAACGATTTGATAAATTTCGATCATCAACATTCAAATCACGCAATCTTCTATACTTGAGTGAGCACATATGTAATGCCATCAGCCTTTCTCCATATTCTAAGTTACCTAGTCCACTGATGAGTCTAGTGGCTTTGAGCTGCACACTTTCTAGCATATTGATATATTTTTTTTAGCAAAGGTTCCATGCCTGTGCAGAACGTTCCAAGTGGGGTCGCACATAGGCTAAGTACAGTTTTTTTTACTGCCACTTGGCACTTGACAACCGAGTGGATAGCTCTTTAAGATCAAATCTGAATCCCGGTCATCCGAATATCCGAATTTGTTATGCAATCTTGCCATCCAGTAACGAGCGTATCCAGGAATCCACACCTTGGATTCACACTTTGGAAGTCCCCAGTCCATAATTCCGGAATGTATGTGTTTATCGTTCTCGATCAGGATCTGTATTGTTGAGATCCTCGATCTCCATTGCATTGTTGTTGATTTGTTCAGGCGTGGGATTGCCTGCTCCTTGGTGGGCCTGCGGACGTGGGGCTGCCTGCTCCTCGGTGGGCCTGCGGACGTGGATTGCCTGCCCCTCGGTGGGCCTGCGGACGTGGATTGCCTGCTCCTCGGTGGGCCTGCGGACGTGGATTGCCTGCTCCTCGGTGGGCCTGCGGACGTGGATTGCCTGCCCCTCGGTGGGCCTGCGGACGTGGATCCTCGGTGGGCCTGCGGACGTGGATGTGCGGACCACAGCCGACCACGGCAACTCGTTAGTTCCCCACAGCTGGAATCTAGCGACACTAACAGTCTCCCACCTTCCCACGGGTATCTACGAGTCCATATCAAAACCTAAAATGTCCATGACCTCCAATATATTAAAACATACAATGCTCATAACCTTCATGCATCATAGCTTCCGAATCCTGGAGGTTATGGACATTGGAGGCTATGATACACTACCCGTATCTATCGATGTGGCGTGGCTTGACCGGACACATGCGCTTCAACATCACGAGGGTTTTGGATTCTCAACGCTTAGGACTTCCCGTACTCAGGCGACTGTCCTGACGCACTTAAGCACGCGATTATATAGATTTGATGTCTGCAGACTGCCACGGCCGGTAGGTTCTGAAACGGCCACGCGAATGGCATGGTAAAATTCAAATCGTGCACTAAAGTTTAGTTTTGTTCCCTGCTTAAACGGTGCCGGTTTCGTCGTTTGTATATTTGCAAAACTGTGGTAGTGCCAACTATCGGTATTGTCGCTACTGAGTGGACAGTTTCGGTGTCACTGCGTCACGTCTTGGTGTGGGGTGACGTCACCAGACTAAAAAATAGCACGGTGAATGTCTCGGACGAGATGCAATTAATCCCCTGAAGGTCGACGCGTTATTGACGAAATTTCTATATTCGCTCCTGGAATAATTTTTTGTTTTGCTCCTGAAGCATCATAAGCCATTGCTAGCCACTATGCTCAGCTTCCCTGTCGGAGTTTGAATAAAAAACATAGTTTCCAGCATGTTTTGTTCATCCTGCAATAGCTGCTGCACAATTGGGTTTAATGGGCTCTCACGACAGAAAGCATCAATAAAGAGTATCGTGAGTGTTGGGCGTAAGATCGGAACAAACAACAGAGAATGCCACCGCATTGCAAATTTGTGTAAAATAACACTACAACTGTACCACCAAGGTACCACAATAATACCACTACCAACAGCTGATTGAAGGGCAAACCTCTGCCCTTTGTTCCCGTGCTTCAACCGGGAACATGTCTTCTGGCTGGAGCTCAATCTATTCCGGTTGAAGGCGCGGGAACAGACCCTATGTGACCTAGCAGTTCAATGTGTCGTAAATGAACCCAATGTTTTTCCTACTCTTGACCTGACGCAAGATCTGTTGCATTTTCAGAGCGACAGGCGCCCCGGTTCATCACGCAGCCCTCTTCGTCAGGATCGATGGTCAACGAGGGCTACACCAAGATCATGCAGTGTCAAGCATTCGGTAAGTCCAGTTTTTTAAAGCAAATTTTGCACTTCACCGAGCCACACGTGCACGACGATTGCTTATTAGGTGTGCTGCCACGAGTGCATTTACTTATTAGGTGCGCTGCCGCGAGGGCATTGTTTTAGGTGCTACCACGGGCATTTACTTATTAGGTGCGCTGCCGCGAGGGCATTGACTTATTAGGTGTGCTGCCACGAGGGAATTGACTGCATGTTGAAGATTGTTTACTTCGTGCGCAAGGTTTGGGTTATGATTATAAATGTCAACCGTTTTGCGCATATTGTAGCGTTGCAGACAGATCAGACAGTTTGGGAAATGAACTACTAGACCGTGCGCGCTCCACTGAACATTGAGGTACGAGTACATGCATCGAACTTCCCGCTGAACATTAGTGTACGATCACATGCATCGAACTTTCCACAATCGGGTGGGCTGGGCAGGATGCGCCCTCCCAGCCTCCCCAAATCAATATGCCCTAGCTGCTACTCTAAAGGGGATAGCAGGTTCTGTTAAGGATCCAGAGACCCTTTGTCAATGCAGTGGGATTTGTGTTCCCCGCTTCCTCTCTCCTGTGGAGAAGCCCTTGAGTGGGGAATCGCAGACTTTTCTTCCCCAGTCATGTGTCAGAGCAGTGCAATGAGTGGGGAATCCCAGACTTATATTTCATAGTCATGTACCAGAGCAGATCAATGAGTCCTTAGTCATGTGCCAGAGCAGTCCAATGAGTCCCTAGTCATGTGCCAGAGCAGTGCAATGAGTCCCTAGCCATGTGCCAGAATAGTGCAATGAGTCCCTAGCCATGTGCCAAATCAGTGCGATGAGTCCTCAGTCATGTGCCAGAGCAGTCCAAGGAGTCCCTAGTCATGTGTCAGAGCAGTACAACGAGTCCCTGGTCATGTGCAAGAGCAGTACAATGAGTCCATAATCATGTGCCAGAGCAGTGCAATGAGTAGATTGACGCCTTTTAAGTGCACTTGTCACGCAAACAGCAGGAGTTGACGTAGACACATTGGGGCTGGCAGACAGCGATTTATTATTAGATTCCTCACGGGCTGATAGCTAAGTGTAGATGCGTATTAAGTAGCAATCACCACAAAAATGGCCAGAAAACCTTCACAGTGCTCTGAAGGGTTTCAGGCCATTTTTGTGGTGATTGCTCAATGACCTTCAGGGTTGTTGGTCATCTCGTTCTCCTGGCCAACGAGTTCACGAATTACGAAGGATTGATCGGATGGACGTATTGCTCACATAATGCAACTGGTCTGGCTCTGTGCGTGAGATGCTTCGTCATCATCGTCTTGGCAGCTAAATTGGCTGGGGTAGTTGTCCTTCCAGTGTACTGGTTTTTGCTCGCACATCTCTTGTACCATTAATTATAACGAGAGGCCTGCGACGAGAGGGACCATCACTGCCCACCTCGGCGGCATTCATGCCCATCAGTCCGTCGTCCGACTAACGAAGGATGATCAACAAAAGCGAGCTCGATTTAGCGCCGTCCCACGCTGATTTGCACTCATTGCTCGGGCCACGTACCGGCGGCGGCTCGTTTTTACGCTGCGCCGTTGATGTTGGCCGCACCAGCGGCAGGCTGTTGGCGTTTAATTACGCAGACCGTGCCCAGCTGGGTGATTCGTTTGCTACCGCTGCTAAGTGCATGCAATGCGCACCCAATGAGGGCTGATGAGCTTATTTATTGGGCTGAGCCACTGCCAGCTCTCCGCTAGAATCTATTTACCCGGCTCTCAGCGTTGTACAATCACCCTTCCGGTCGGACGGGCGGTTGTTTGGATGAGTGCGGTGGTGCCCGGCGTCGCGTCACTCAGTTGGCCGATTCAAACTGCACGGTTTGCACGGGTGGGTGTATGCTGCAGCGGCCGTGTGGGGTTGTGGGGTTGTGGGGTTGGGCAGCACCGGGCCGGGAGTGGTGATGACAGTTTGGCAGACGACGACCCATCGGGAACACGCGAGGACGTCTGGCTCTCCCATGCCGACAGATGCCGTTCTTCCGTCACTAACGTGAAGGTTCTTTATCTCAGTGCTGACTGATGATCACTGCTACCATCCGGCTCGTGCTGATCTAGAGGCGTTCCTTCTAGCTTGACGGGAAACAAATTTCTGCTAAAGTAACACCACCAATTGGCGTCCCCAAGACTACGACACCCCCTCTCAACGGCAGATATAGATTACCGGCCGAACACCAGGATACATTTTCGTACCGTGGTCTAACATACTCCACTCTCCCAGCGTCGCAGAGGTGCACCAGGGTAGGGCTACCAAATGGGGTGACTTATCGACCTTTCCGCAACTTTGGCACAACCCGGCGCTTGAACTATTTGAAACACTACGAAAACATTAGTCACTCGCAAAAACCGATTGAGTTCAACCATTTTACTGAAATTCTCATGCAGCAAATGTCTCCAGCTGCACGCAAATATAGGTGCATACATTATCCATGCAGTGGAACCGAATCTAGTTACAGGCTAGATTGCATGGCTACGTGCCTGCTATATATTTCCTGTGATGGCATTTTTCAATCATTTATGCGATACAGTGACGTTCAGATTAACCATTACTATGCGCTCGGCATGCACATCACACAATATAAAATGATGCATACCTATTCCAGGGCCGATCTTGAACGGAAGAAGTCCGAAACGATGATACCTTGTATTACCCCAGAGAACATCTGACGATCCGTCAAGCCCAAGGTGGAGTTTTCCCTCTAAACTGACGCCGCTGGCAGTCCAGGCGGCCCGACCGAAGCGGTTCGCTGCGACTGGACGGCGAGGGGCGGTGTTCACATCTGTGCTAAAATAACGCTGTTTTCGTTTGGTGTTCAGTATCGAAAAGAGCATAGTGTAATGTCGAAATACGTCATAGCACGATGTCCTTTAAAATGTGTTTTTTTGCTTCTTTCTATTCAGTGCCTAAGCTCCATTTAGAACCAATAGTGTGGTTAGAACAACACCAGTTTGAGTTTTTTTAATAAATAGTATAACGACACCAACAGTCCGTTAGTTATGTCAGTTTTAGGGCACATCGACTGCTGTGGCCATATTGCGCCCAGCGACACCAACATCATCAACAGACGGCACTTTTCACCGGACACGGAGACCCAGTTACACCTCTCATCGAGAGTGACGGCGTCGCTTGACATGCGCTGACATGCGCTTTTGTTTTGGTCGCGTCCCTTTCACAATTTGCTGGTCACTGATGAAATATTTCGGTAATTTCCGTGTCCTTGTTGGTGCGTTCGATAGGGCAGTGTGGAGGAGTCCATCTTGTGGGGCTGAGAGACTCGGACGTGCAACTTCTCTATGGAAAACACCGTGCACCAAGTTGTTCTGTGATGTGGACAGGAGCACGGCCCGGGTGACCTCAAGAGAGGAACATGCAAACCAATGGAGAAAGTACTGCGCCAGGCAGCATTGTTGAGGAAATGTGATGAAAAGTGGGGAGGGCGGGGAGGGGAGGAGAGGAAATATATTGGAAGCTGTGGAGCGGATGTGACCACACGAGCAAAAGGTAAACCTGATACCTCTGCTCACTTTTCTGTCTCGCCCCCGCTGTCGTGCCATCGTGAGTGCGCTCCCAGTATGATGTCTCGCCCCCGCTGTCGTGCCCTCGTGAGTGCGCCCCCAGTCTGATGTCTCGCCCCCGCTGTCGTGCCCTCGTGAGTGCGCTCCCAGTATGATGTCTCGCCCCCGCTGTCGTGCCCTCGTGAGTGCGCTCCCAGTCTGATGTCTCGCCCCCGCTGTCGTGCCCTCGTGAGTGCGCTCCCAGTCTGATGTCTTGCCCCGCTGTCGTGCCGTCGTGAGTGCGCTCCCAGTCTGATGTCTCGCCCCCGCTGTCGTACCCTCGTGAGTGCGCTCCCAGTCTGATGTCTCGCCCGCTGTCGTGCCTCGTGAGTGCGCTCCCAGTGATGCGCCGCTGTCTGCGGGTGCGCTCCCAGTCTGATGTCTCCCCGTTGCTCGTGTGCGCTCCCAGTTATTGCCCGTGTCGTCCCTCTGAGTGCGCCCCAGTCTGATGTCTCGCCCCGTGTCGTGCCTCGTGAGTGCGCCCCAGTTGATGTCTCGCCCCGCTGTCGTACCCTCGTGAGTGCGCTCCCAGTCTGATGTTCGCCGCTGTCGTCCCTCGGAGTGCGCTCCCAGTGTGACGTCTCGCCCCGATGTCGTGCCCTCGTGAGTGCGCTCCCAGTCTGATGTCTGCCCCGCTGTTACCTCGTGAGTGCGCTCCAGTCTGATGTCTCGCCCCGCTGTCGTGCCCTCGTGAGTGCGCCCAGTCTGATGTCTGCCCCCGCTGTGTGCTCGTGAGTGCGCTCCCAGTCTGATGTCTCGCCCCCGCTGTCGTGCCGTCGTGAGTGCGCTCCCAGTCTGATGGTGCAGTGGCCGCTCCACAACTCTGTGTCGTCTATCCACTGTCCGGGCTGCAGGGTGTCGTTCACAGCTGTCGTGACACCTCACCCTTGCTCTCCCCGGTGTGCTGGTGCCCCTGCAACGGCCAGCACCTCCCGCGCCAGCCCCGGCCTTTCAGCCACGTTCAGGTCCTGGCTGCGCCGGCACAACCGCCCGCTCTCGACCCATTGTCAGGCCGACTGTTGGAAAATCGTGCTTGTTGTGCTGTAATTTGCTACCATTCACGCCGAGTTCTCGGGTGGGGGTAGATGTCGAGAGCACACAGCTGTTGCGACAGCTGCATGTACAAAATTTCGGCAATTTAATTTGGCCATTGTGATGTTGGTAAATGAGACTTGTCCACGTGTCGAACAATTTATTCAGTCTGGTTATGAACAGTTTTTACCTATATCTATAGCTATCCGGATGGACGATTTAGATAACCGGTCGGTTTAATACTTCATTAACGCCAGCTGGGTCACTGCTGGAAGCTGCACGTGCATCCATCCCTGGGAGGTAAGATAAACATTGCATTATGGCACCAAAGGTAGTTAAAGATAGCCGCGAATTCAATCGACTGTAACTGTGACGTGAATGTCGGATTGGAATACGAGTGCAATATACATCGAGTGCATTCCTGGTGTCAGCCGAGACCACAATGCCCGTGCCTGAGATTTGCACACCGCTGTTTGGCTTGCGTTTTACACACAAAGGCGTGCACTTATCGGTCATGCTTGTCATGCGCCGGCAGCAGACGGCATCGCGATGGAGAGAAACGGACGAAGCAAAACCACGCACCGGCGATATCAAGCCACGCACCGACGATATGAATCCACACACCGGCGAAATCAAACCACGCAGCAGTGGTATAAAACCACGCACCGGCGATATCAAACCACGCATCGGGGGTATTAAATCACGCACCGGCGGTATCAAACCACGCACCGGTAATATCAAACCACACACCGGCGACATCAAACCACGCGAACCCCAGTGCAGCAGTTGGAGCGCATTTTAGTGCAGCAGCCCCAGCTTTTCACGAATATTTGTATCAAGACACTGACATGAAAGCAGCTCGTTTCTTGAGTAATCTACTATCGAGATAGCAGCAATCAGCACTGCTTCGAGACACTTCGAGGCGGTCAAATCACATGCAAATTTGAATTCATAGCTGGTCAGCACGAGAGTGGTACGCTACGTGTTTGTTACGCTAAAAATAACAACAACCGTGGGCGCTGTTATCGACTACTCCCAACCTGCCTGGTGTGCCTGGGAATGTTGGCATCGAACAAACATCCAGCGTGCTTTGCTTGACTGGTACACGTAGTCGAAGTCGCTGCTGGATGCCAACCGAGCATGACGGGACTACCCGCCAACTGAACATGACGGGGTTACCCGCCAACTGAACATGACGGGGCCACCCGCCAACCGAACATGACGGGGCCACCCGCCAACCGAACATGACGGGGCCACCCGCCAACTGAACATGACGGGGCCACCCGCCAACCGAACATGACGGGGCCACCCGCCAACCGAACATGACGGGGCCACCAACTGAACATGACGGGGCCACCCGCCAACCGAACATGACGGGGCCACCCGCCAACGGAACATAACGGGGCCACCCACCACGAGAAGTTTGGCGTCATTCCTGGCACCCGTCTAAATATAGGGAAGGTGAGATAGCATGTTGGAGGGGTAGGCGGCTTGACGTTAGTCTCACATCATGTAGCAAGTGAACCGGCAGGAAACGGTGGTGCAATCTACTGGGATTACGTGGCCAGCCTTACCGAGATGACAATACAGTGGTCAGAAATGGACACATGCCGCGCATTTATAGTTGTTGGAGGCCTGTTGCTTCCGTTCGTTTTTCTCGAATGAGCCCATCTGATCGGTATTAACTATGTGATTAAATGCCCCGAAGCTACACTCAGGTAGCTTGTGGGCAGCTTAAGACAGTTATATGGCATGCGCCCTGACTTGCTACTCTTTTCTAGTCCACATGTGTATCGGAATACAAAATCTATCAGCGTTTACAACAATGGAAAATATTATCCAAGTGATAATTCATTCTTACCATTTTCTAAATCCGTAAAATTAAAAAATATCCTGGGAAGAAAACTCTTGATAAAAAACACAAGATTTACCCTACCATATCGGCTTGATGGATTTTCCGCGGAGGTTGTAATCCCTTACTTCTGCCTAGAATGACCAATGTTTACACTTAGAAACACAAAGAATAGTTCCTAGAGCGGTGTTTCAAGTTGAAGCATCTTTGCGCGCCGGTGTCATTCATGCTCATGCTAACTGATGCCCTTTCTGAGTTTCTCTGCACACGACTCCATACGTTCATCACGACAGGCTTGTCTGTCTCCCGAAACACGAAGCGTCTTCTGTCGTCGAGCATGCTTCATGAATTTGCTGGAGTGTGAGCGGCCCGGGAACAGGGAGCGCTCCGCCATTGTCCTGGGCCAGCCCGACGTGCCCTCCCCCACCACCGGAAGTGGCCTTCTCCGGCTGTTGACGGGGCCATCAGCGCCCCATTCATGACCGCTGTCCTCACCTCTGCAGCGCCGCCGCAGGGTGAGAGACGCACTCGGGGGGACTGCGAGGTGTGTGGGTGCGTTAGGCGTGTCGCGTCGCCACCCCGTCATACCGAGTGGCCGTGGGGAAGCTGAAATCGCAAGTCGCGATACTCGAGCCCGAGACGTAGCGGTTACAAAGCGAGCGCGCTACTCACTGGATTACCGGCTCTTAGTGGTGGGCACGGGCGGATCGAAAGGGGATGGGAGGGCACGGGGCAAAATGTCAAAAAGGGCTTACCCCAAATGGCCTGATGTTCAATACATCCTTTATTCGTGATTAGCCGGAAAACTGCAAACACCGTATGTGGAATATATTGTTTTTCCCTGCAGCACACGTCCTACCAAATCTCTTGAGTTTTTTTTTTTTTGCTGTTAAAACTTACGGTGTTTTTATATCCTAGCTCCCAAAGCCCGGTTGGCTGGATGGCCTTATCTCTCACCTGTCTCCAAGCCGTGTCTCTCACCCTGTGGGTGAGAGACACGGCGGATAAGCAGGTGTGCGAACCATGGCTGCGATGTGCAGATGCGATCGAGTGGTGATGACAGAAGGATGGCTAGATGTGAGGGGCAGGCGTATAATTCCTACATGAAAGCTGTATACGTCATAGACTGTAATAAGGAGCCTGGGTTTGGCCCTTAAGAGGAGCAAGCTCCTCCCAATAGAGCAGCAGGCAGGATAGGCAGCGTTTGGATAGCCGTTTCGATCGACAACACTCTATCGGATTAATTCCCATGACTGTGCAGAAGCTTTAGATTCAGCGTTAGGTTTATGTGGCTAATGTGAGATCAGATACGGTGTGATAACTCAATTTCGCTGAAAACACTCTGTGCTCAAGACGATTTCGTAGAGACTGTAGTTGAGCGCGCTGTCACCATGTCATAAGTCGCTTTTTTAAGTAATGACGACGTCAGATCTCATAGATGCAACACGAGAGGGATGAGACCACATGCATGACATGCTGCGGCCTTAACCGCCAGCCGAAAGACAACACTAATATAGCCTTGCTTTTGTTATCTAAGCCTCTTAAGTCAAGCCCGCCGAAACCGGTTTCGGTTTCGAAAGCCGCAATCGAGGTGTTCGTGCATCCGTCTCCTACGGAGAGGACCCGGGTTCGAATCCCACTGGTCGCTTCGAATTTCAGCTCCTCACCGGTCATTCAGCATGAGAAAGTGACGACGGAGTGCCGTGCCGCCACGCTGCCGTGCGCACCGTTGCACAGCCCAGGGATGTTCTCGAGCATCCCGAGGCTAAGCCTCCGCCACAGCAGGCGCGGCTCGCAGTCGATGTCCGCCGGATCGGGACAGGTCACTTGGCCGCCCATTGGACGGACGCGTCGCCGGCAGTCCAGCGGCCAATAAATCGTTATGGCCGGTGGTAGTGATGCAAACTGTGCGACATTACTCGCCCAATGTGAGGCGAAGAGCTTCATACCGAACGGTTCGTGTCCATCACCCACATGTGTCCATTGGTGGCTCACGTCCTGGTCCCAACTCCGTGTGCACATCGAGGCACTCGTGTTGCGTGTCGCACTTTGTTGGCGATGTCGTGCCGCTCGTCGCATTTTGCTGGGCGATAGACAATTGGCGCCAAACACTTGACCGGCTGCATTGTGGGTAGTGACCCATAGTGACACCGTAGCTGTCCGAATTTGTGGGAGGGTGGGGGCGGGATAGGCAAGGCCCATCTTGAAGTCGAGTATTTCCATGCAGCGCCGACAGGATTAATGTTGCACTCGTCCAAGGCTATGGAAGGGGATTTGTCCCTCTGCCCCCTCCTCGTTTCCCGCGCTCTTGCGACCCCACCAGATTGCTTAGATCCAGCGTCAGGCTTATGGCGTAGCATGAAAAGTATTTAAAGCTTGTTCAATTACCAGCCAGTGGAGTTGCCACCGATCGCATATTGGCGTCACCAATTGTGACGCAAATGCGCGGTCGATCGTCTGCCATGCTGCCCGCATGCAAAATCTGTTACTTTTCTGGGTACAATTGCATTGCCTCTGAATGACAGACATCTGTCTGCATCTGTCAGCTTCTCTGGCTCCTCCGTCGCGAGGATTCCAACCTGCTCGGTAGTTGTTGCAGCAGTCGGGAGCACATTCCCCGCCCGTGACTCCTGTCTTTTCCTGGAATTGCATGGCTGCTGCCAGCGTAATGGTTGCATTTGCCGCGTGCGTGTACGTCCACATGCCACGTCACGGGCTGCCGTCCACATGCCACGTCACGGACTGCCGTCCACATGCCACGTCACGGACTGCCGTCCACATGCCACGTCACGGACTGCCGTCCACATGCCACGTCACGGACTGCCGTCCACATGCCACGTCACGGGCTGCCGTCCACGTGCCACGTCACGGACTGCCGTCCACATGCTACGTCACGGACTGCCGTCCACATGCCACGTCACGGACTGCCATCCACATGCCACGTCACGGGCTGCCGTCCACATGCCACGTCACGGGCTCCCGTCCACATGTCACGTACGGACTGCCGTCCCATGTCACGTCACGGGCTGCCGTCCACATGCCACGACACGGACTGCCGTCCACATGCCACGTCACGGACTGCCGTCCACATGCCACGTCACGGACTGCCGTCCACATGCCACGTACGGATGCCGTCACATGTCACGTCACGGACTGCCGTCCACATGCCACGTCACGGACTGCCGTCCACATGCCACGTCACGGACTGCCGTCCACATGCCACGTCACGGACTGCCGTCCACATGCCACGTCACGGGCTGCCGTCCACATGTCACGTCACGGACTGCCGTCCACATGCCACGTCACGGACTGCCGTCCACATGCCACGTCACGGACTGCCGTCCACATGCCACGTACGGACTGCCATCCACATGCCACGTCACGGACTGCCGTCCACATGCCACGTCACGGGCTGCCGTCCACATGTCACGTCACGGACTGCCGTCCACATGTCACGTCACGGGCTGCCGTCCACATGCCACGACACGGACTGCCGTCCACATGCCACGTCACGGACTGCCGTCCACATGCCACGTCACGGACTGCCGTCCACATGCCACGTCACGGACTGCCGTGCACTGTGATCATTCTGAGCTGAATGAGCCGAAAAATGCGGCACAAACTTGTGGCCGGCTGGTTAGCATCCATGTCAGGTCTGTGATGCGGCTGATGTCACGTGATCTACGCGTGGACGAATGGATTCGTCGCTGAATGGGAACAATGCCCACATCTGTGAGCCAAGGGTACGTGAAGGTTCGTGCAGGTTTCTACGTTCATTGACTACGGAGGCTAAGCACTGAGGAGACTACGGAACTACTGCCTATGGACCACGAGAAAGCAGAAGACAAAAGTACTCACGATGGTGTGGGCTGGTTCCCCGGCCTTCTTCAGCGTGTGATAATCTAGCCGCAGCGTGTGCACGTTCGCTGTCCTGCTCACCGTATGTTAAATCTAGTAGGTTAAGTCGGGTTGGCTGGTAGTCAGTGTTGCCGTCCTCCATGTAGAGCAGCGCGGTGAATGTTGCCGGCGGTCAGCGTTGCCGTCCTCCGTGTAGAGCAGTGCGGTGTGTGTTTCCGTCCTCCATGTAGACCAGCGTGGTGTGTGTGTTGCCGGTGGTCAGCGTTGCCGTCCTCCGTGTAGAGCAGCGTGGTGTGTGTTGCCATTGTGAACAGGATACCAGGGTACCAGGAGCCGGTGTAAGCGCTGGCTCTAGGGCCGGCTACGGCCAATTAATTCTGGCTCGTTTATGCATCTTAATAGATGATGCAGGCACCTCCACTACGGAGACAGATGGACCAACCTTATCCGTAAGAACTATGTGTAATACGGTTGCTGTGAGCTGTGATTGTGAGCCTGTTGCGCCGATTTGCTTCCGCTCATCGTAGATTCGTGGTGTCAGCTTGTTTTCCTCCTTTTGTTGGTGCGAATTTTCCTCTGCATTTGAGGAAGGTATACAGGCACCCAAGAACGCAGACGCAGGCAATTTGTCCCTGGTTGGGGACGCTGACATGGCATGCACCGGTGCAGGAGGTGCAGGTGGGCGGGGCTATTTTAATCCGCTGGATGCCTGCACAATGGAAGACATTTGGCGACAGACCTACTTTAACCGTTCTTGCGGAAACGGGAGTCGTCAGCAGAACCATTCCAGGTGGTTTATGGCAGTGGCGGCCCGTTTCATGTTGACTGAGATTGTGCTGTTTCCACTGTCGTGTTGGTGAACCTGATGGGTCGTGGCAGGCTTGAGTGCCGGTAACTCGCTGATGAGTGTCTGGGTCGCTGATGAGTTGAACTCGTCAGTGGTCCCAATTGGGTTTAGAGAGTGATTGCATCTAGGCGGAGGTGTGTGATCTGAACTCGTCAGAATAGAGAGAGGAGTTCACAAGAGTAGCCATGCCCTGTTTTGCAGCTCACGAATATGCACTAAACCAGAGATGAGCAAAAATCGGACCGTTACCCAAGGAACCCGGAGCCGAGGAAGTGTCATCTGACCGGCTTCCTTTCGTTAATTCCCAAGCAGAACTGATTGCGTAGACTGAACTGAACTGAACTGAACTGAAGCTGAACATGTAGGCTGTGTGAGAACTGAACTGAAACAAACACTGTTCCGATAGGCGATAAACAGCATCACGAGCAGTATTACAGAATTGTGGTGCAAAGTGCCACGGAGACCAAGTATATGTGAACAGTCCTGACCTGAACCCCTTGAGAATGGCTATGCAGCCTTTTTCACGAGTGAATTCCATAGGTACCGCTAGGGTACGATATCTCTAGATATCTCTAGATATTTCTAGATATCTCTCTAGATATCTCTAGTACGCCATGGCAAGCTATGGAATATGCTATGGTATGATATGGCATGGTATGGTGTATGGCATCTCTATCGCTCTCAAGTTGCCACTGTCCATGCAGCGCTCGTGAGATTATGCTAAGTCCATCCTAAGGCTGACGCTGCTGCTGTGGTGTGCTGCTGGTACTCGGCCGCAGCGTCCGACTGCGGTACACCCTGAGGGTGTCCTGAGAGGACAGGGGATGGTGGGGAACATTCCGTGGGAACAGCTGAAGATGTGGATCGTCGCAAGGGGACAGCAAGCAGGTGGATGAGGGTACCCTGGAGGGATAGCTCCGACTGATCGTCAAAGCGATCCTCTTTTGGTGTCATCGGTCTTCGATTGGTGTTAAGTTTCCGCACTCAGTAGAGCTCCGGCACAAAAACGGGCCGACACACACCCGTTGCCCCATCGTCGCTTATTTTTCTTCTTCAGTTGGTACTCCGCTGCATGCCGCGATGAAATGCACTGCACTGAACTAGGCGCTGAGCTACACTGAACTAGTCGCTGAGCTACACTGAACTAGGCGCTGAGCTACACTGAACTAGACGCTGAGCTACACTGAACTAGTCGCTGAGCTACACTGAACTAGGCGCTGAGCTACACTGAACTAGACGCTGAGCTACACTGAACTAGACGCTCACCTATCTGTCTCACGGCGTTGATGTCAGAGGCGTTCCAAGGATCTGGAGAGAGTGGGGTGGGGAGAGGTTGATGCTTTGGTGTCCAACTATTCGATACGCTTTGTGGGTTACATGTTCTGCCTTATGGTCTATTTTTTCGGATGCTGTGTTCTCTTGGTGCTTACCTCACACGTGAATCTGAATGCATCGTTAGCACCCCTGGCATCCATACCCTTCCAGATATATTCTTATCTTTCGGTAGCTCTTCATCTGCGGGACTTTGCCCTGTCAAAAGGTTGCCCGGAGCGGGACTTTGCCCTGTCAAAAAAGTTGTCCGGATGTATTATTTTGAAGGTCAGTTGTTCCATACAAAGCCCATAATCTCATTATTAGTAGTCAAATATATGCTGAGGATCTCACCTCGCACGCCACTCTTTGTAGTGAAGCCCATGCCCGCTCTCCGAAGCTACTCCCTGTGGTGAAGCCCACGCCCGCTCTCCGTAGTTGTATCCCGTCGATTCCTGGCTGCGTTCCAACCTCCCGGAGCTGTCATTTGTAGGCTGGTTGTGCGCGAGCAAAAACCGGAGCCGGGCGCGTCGCGGCCGCCTTAACACGGCCAACACGTTGATGGACGAAGAGAGCCTGTCGTTCTGCGCACCGCCTGCCCCCGGGCGTCGCGCCGTCTGACCTCTGTGACCCTGGCCGTTCTCGAGGATGCC
Source organism: Ashinkailepas kermadecensis (assembly GCA_034440615.1). Classification (NCBI taxonomy): domain Eukaryota; kingdom Metazoa; phylum Arthropoda; class Thecostraca; family Neolepadidae; genus Ashinkailepas; species Ashinkailepas kermadecensis. Next base: position 434,541 of record JAOTOM010004984.1, read on the forward strand.
CGGCGGCGGTGTGCTCTGGTCGGTGCTGTGTTCTCCCGCCATAGCTGTGGTGTGTCCTGGGCAATGCTGTGGTCGCCGCTACAGCTGTGGTGTGCCCTGACCGGTGCTGTGGTCGCCGCTATGGCTGTGGTGTGCCCTGGTCGGTGCTGTGGTGTCGCCGCCATGGCTGCGAACAACAAAGTAACTGGATGGCTGCGGACAGAAATGTCAGTGGTATTTCTGACGTGGCATTTGCAGACGCTAGTGGTGTTCGTGGCTTCGATAACCCGTATTTAACCGGAAGCTTCACACATACGTACACGTTGTCCTAAAACTGTGCTGTGGGTCCTACACGACAGAAGGTGGAGGTTGTTTTGAAGGCAATTTGATGAGATATTTCAATTTCATAATATGACAGCATGCCATAGTTTGTGGCTAGATACTTTTTTGTACATGAGTATGTGTGTGGACGTGAATCAATGCTGATAGCAATCAACACCAATTGGATTGTTCCACGAAAATTGTCTTACGTCACAGACGAATTACGCAGACAAACGAAGGAACCTACATACTTCCTGCTACTAAGCGACGAATGCTGCAACTCTGGTATTGCCTTGCTTATGACTGGGGTATGGAGAATCCGACATTTTATAACACACTTTTGGCCATTAATATTTTCCGCTTGGTGGGCGCAGATCATTCAGACACCAAACAAAATCAGTAGCCTGTCACTGTCTCTTGGTCAATCGCAGCTTCTACCAAAAATAGCCGGAGGGTGGCAGCGGATTGTATCACTTGCTTGGCGGTTTTCGAATGCATTGGAGGTTGATGACAAGATGGGAACAAACCATGCACCATGTGTGTAAAATTTGAGACGTTTCATTGTGATGTGGGAATGCATTGTTGTTGTTTTTGGTATTGTTCTGCGTCATGAATCCAACTTCCTCGGTCTTGGTGGATGATCGCGGAAGTAATTTGGCCGGGGAAAGTCAGCGAAATTGTGTTGTAATGATGAAGGAAGTATTGCAATAGTTCTTTTGCAACTTGTAAATAACTACTTTTGCATGGCAACTGGTGTGGTGGAAGCACCTATCGCTCCCCACCACATTCCCATGTTTTCATCCATGACAAATGATATCATAGCAGCGAAGCGTGACAGGTCATTGTTCTCTGGCCGGTCTCTGCCAAATTGCACCAAATGTGCATACTAATATGGTCCTTAACGCGGCGTAACGCAGCGCGGCAGCTCGTGCCTGACCAGGTTTTGTTCGGCACATGGGCCACCCCAGTTAGCCCATCATTTGGACGCCGGACGGCGGCTTTTGGGCGTTTCGAATCTCGGGTACCTAACCACAGGTTAATTTGTTGGTGTATACACCGATGTCAACGCCCGGTGCATGGATGGTGATGACGCCGAATCTACACTAAGTGCTTGTTGTGCACACACGCTGCCCGAAGGGCAAGCACACCACGCACTGACTAAGTCACACATGTCTAGTGAGCCCGTCTGAAGATGTGGCAACAACACGAGTGCCGACAGTGCTGAGCCCACCCACAGCTGTCTGGTAAACCCAGCCGACTTCCGCGGTGTTTGGTCTCGTTTATTGCACGACTAGGGTTTATTTAGCTGCTCGATGAGCGCCCTTCCTGCTTCACCTGCCAGCTCGTATTTCTGTCCGCCGTTTGGCCGCGGGGCGGCTCGTTGAGCTCGGTTCCGGGCGTTGATATCGCACATCGCGGCCGGCCAACGAACGTCTGCCGGCCGGCGTTCACGCCTCACCACACCGGGGCGGTGCTGTGATGGGGAGGGGGCATGGGCGTCCTTACGTGCTTTAGATGGGGAGGGGAGGGGGAAAGATGGCTGTTTGGTTGATTGTTTCCATTCAACGCTATAGGCGTAGCGTTAGCTTTCGCAGTTTTCGGGATGTGTTCCCCTCCACTCCCCACCCCCTCGGGGGCGACGCCCATGACGAGAGGGGCTAGCAACATGCAGGCAGAGCTATGGCTGTCCGGTAATTTTGTGCTTGCCCACTGGTTGACCTGAATACAGGATGTGTTCTGTCAAGATTTATGATGCAGTTATGCATTGCATGGCATTTTTGGGCTGATACTTCCGGGAGTGAATTCGAAGCGGTATGTCCTTATTATAGCAATCAGGCCTCTTTAAGCGTATGCTTATGTTTTATTCGTACGTCAAGCTATTACTGGCTTGATGGTTGCATAGGCGGTGTCGATATCCCATGGTCCCAGATATACGCCGCTTACACCTGCGTACTTCTTCAAACGCAACAATTACAACGCAGCTAGCGTGTAATGTGTACCAACAACAAGCGTCTGGCGGATATGCGTAAGAGAGTATGTGTGTGGTACTCTAGTTAATCGCAAATACAAGGTTAGAGGCTGCTTCCGCCTAAAACTAATGGTTCTGGATTTATTGATCACTCAACTGGGAGTGGTGTACTTCTTAACTAGAATATCTTGGAACACGACCACGCTTAACCCAATGTTTTGCTGGATCTTGGATGGGCATGACCAATGAAGTCGATGCACCCTAAAGCCCAAATAACTAACTAACTCGCTCGCTCTTGGAAATGACCAAGTCGACCTTGGCGGCGTGTGACGAAGAAGGTCACGCGGGATCGACAGGTCGGTGAAAAACATCATGAGATGCGCCCCGGGTGTCGGCGCTGGCGCTCAAGGTGTTCACAAGGCGGTGGGCAGACCGGCGGCGCCTGGAGCAACACATCGACGGATCAGCTATCGTGTGATTATCTGGGAACAGTGGTGTTGCTTTCTTTACTTTTGAGGATGCAAGTGCTCCCTCAATGTTGGCTTTGAATGTTGCTGTGAATGTTGGCCTCAATGTTGCTGTGGGGTGTGCTCAATGGTCCCCCCATAATTTCGACTCTATGGGGTGTGCCCCCTGATCCATCCACCCATTGCCTTCATGTATTTTGCCCGCCCCCAATAATTTTCGGACATCAACCCCGTGTCTGGGAACCTTGGATGCTGCTTAGGTCGAATTTATTTTCCGACGTTATTTGTGATTGCGATTCACCTGGAACGTTGTCACCAGATAAATTATCTACAGAAGCAACCAAGCCCCGAGCCCGTAAACTTCCAATTAGCAGTGCAGGATGGTAGCGCCCAGTGTGCCATGTCATGTCATGTGCCATGCACAGAGCAACATATTTGCCTGGGTGTCGGGTCCCATCAAACGTACTGGTGCGCCAGCTGGGTCTCATTTACGTACCTTGGTGACGAAACTTACTGCTGCACCAGCTGGGTCTCATTTGCGTACCTTGGTGACGTAACAATATGCTCCATACAGGTCCAACTTGAACGTTTCACCCTGCAGAAGTAAGTTGTAATGTTGGATAACGAAGTTTTACCCAATATTGGGTAGGTCTAATTGTTAGTGCCGTCACTATTTATATGGACGTTGAACCATTGCATCGTATTTATGGTCCCGAAGGAAATATAGCACCAAAATGCTGTCTTGCCATGGCTAGGGTCCTCGCTGGGATCCGACTTTGGGTTGTTAAATTCTGCGGATCATACGCCTCCGCAGCCAGTTCTCAGTTCTCAGAGTGCATTGTAATTCAAACGTGGCATTCGCATGACTCGGATTCCGGCCGTCCTGTCAGTCGACGGAGGGCGAGCTGACTGTAGCTCGTGCTCAAACCACAAGCTATTCTGATCCGATTGAAGCTTTCGTTGACTTACCGCAGGCATTCGACGCATGTGTGCAATGCGAGTGGCCTACCTGCGGCCTGTGACAGTGCGGCTCTTGGCAATAGTTGACCGAGCGATGACTTGGCACGCGACCGCCACACCCAAGACTGGTTCGTGCTATCAGGGGCGGATACAGGAGGGCATTGGGGAGAGGGAGGGGCACTCCACCTCCTCGCCATGGAAAATTGGCGCTCCTGTGACCAGGAAAAGGTGTCCCTCCAGGAGGTGCATGTAGTCCCCCTCCCCCGCTGACCCGAGTTTTTCGGCTAAAGGCGCCCCTCTCAGAGGATTAGGCACTACCTGAGAGATGGTGCCCTCCCGAGGAGAAAAGGCGCCCCTGCAGTATGCTCGAAAGGTTCCTTCCCGCTCAGCAAATTTTCAGCGGAAGGCCCCCTCCGAGGAAATGGGGCCAGTCCAGACAAGTGTCCCTCCCTTGGATGAAAATCCTTGATCCGCCCCTGCGTACTATTGAGGTCATCACTCCACGGGTCAGGGGCCAGTCGGTGCTGGCGGCTGGGTCCGTGATTGACTAAGACGACGTAATAGCCCGAATCACTGGAGGCTCTTCCCACTCGTTACAACTGTGAGGAGCGACAATTTAATCGAAGGCGTTTGTTTCAATGCGGCGCCCGTACACTAAATGCAGCATTTTATATGTATTTTAAAGGACGCGTTCCCCATGCCCATGTGATGAACCTGATGATGCACTGAATATATATATATATATATATATATATATATATATATATATATATATATATATATTGTATATATGCATATATATGTATATATATATATATGCATATATATATATATATATATATATATATATATATATATATATATATATATATATATATATATATATATATTGTATATATGCATATATATGTATATATATATACATATATATATATATATATATATATATATATATATATATATATATATATATATATATATATATATATATTGTATATATGCATATATATGTATATATATATATATATATATATATATATATATATATATATATATATATATATATATATATATATATATATATATCGTCCGTCAATTTTTATGAGGCGAAAGCACGCTTCAGTCGAGCTGCTCTCATTGCGATACCATTGATTTCAGAACCGTGTTGCGATGGCTCCTGGGATTTTAAGTGTTTTTGGTCGCTTGGTGAGTTAATGCTAATGAAATGGAAAAGCTGTTTTAGTAGCAGCGAACTGATCGAGAATAGGTAGGAGACATTCGTCTATTGGTCGGAGACATTCGTCTACTTTAGGTGGCAGCCTTGATTGTAGGGTACGCGAAGCTTCTAGTCTGGTTAATGTATGTGCATTCTAATATGTTCCCAGGGGACGAGTGGTCTAGGGGTAAGATGCTCGTCTCGCAATCGAAAGATTGTGGGTTCGAGTCTCACCTGTCGCTACTCTTCGCCCACGACCAATCGGCGTGAGAGATTGGCGACGCTATATGACTCAACGGTCGACGTGTCGTAAAACAAATAACCAACCAATAACCAACATGTTCCCAGGCGTGCGTTCAGCGTAAAATTAGCCAAAGTAATTTCTTGCTTGGATCGGTCTCAGCCTCCACTGTTTGTTAAACTATTTCACTTGCCGTCGCTTCGCCATGTTGAGTGAAATAAGCAAACAAAGACATTTTCTCCAGGTCGACAATAAAGAGGGCACTCCCGTGCTCATCAGTACTCCCTGGGTGTATAGGATGAGGGTGGGATTGCACTTATGCATGCATATGCATATTGTTAGTTTCGTACTCAGTATGCTTTAGTTGGTGCCACGTCTATGATACCAGCTCAGGGTAGTGGTTAGAATGGTGACGTAGTGATGGTGGCGGTGCAGTTATGTAGTGACATGCAGTTAACTATGCTAGCTTAACTATGATACCAGCTGAGGGTAGTGGTTAGAATGGTGACGTAGTGATGGTGGCGGTGCAGTTATGTAGTGACATGCAGTTAACTATGCTAGTTACATGCAGTTAACAGTGACATGCAGTTAACTATGCTAGTTACACTGGCGATGTGGTCATCTATTGGCGCAGCGTATGCTGCTCACTGTCCTTACTGCTTGCTGGTCCTTACTGCTCGCTGGCTCTACACTGTCAATTTATATTTATTTTGGAATCAAAAGATACATGGCCACGTGCAACTAATGTGGGATCAGGGTTGCTACCAGATGGAACGAGCTTGGCACCGCAAGTGAACATTACAACCTGCTAAGCCTTGTGTACAATACTTCAGTACAAGTCCTGTACTCAAGTGTCCTGGTGATGCTGAGCATGGGGCTTTGGTCATGTTGAAACAATGCTTGCCTGAAGTGGAATCGTCTGACTGTGAAGTGCCTCAGGCGATCGCTGCCGTTACGGTCAGCTGACGACAGAGTTGCATCTCCACTCATCTGCAGCCGATTAATGCAGGCCTCTCAGCGGCAAATCCATCGCAGCTGGGGCGGCGAACACAGCAGCGGCGCCGGCTGTTTTGTCAGCTGTCGCTTCGGTGCTGCACATCGCCCGTGAATCAACACTGTGTTTGCGGTGCTTGCTATGTTTGTGCACCGCTGAGCTCGGATGCCGTCTGCTCCGCTAACGCGGTCTGATGAAGCAAACACCCAGAGACTGATCTCTACGAACATCGCGAGGAGAGTTGTGAGCATCGCAAGCTTTCGAGCATGCCGCATGTGTGCGGTTGTGAAAAATTGGATTCGAAAGGAATTCGAGCAGACAAATCGCACTCCAAAATGTGTTATTCACTCACTTTTCCGCTGGGAAAATGCGATGATGCGGGTTGAGATCATCGAGGTTAAAAAACTCATCTGTCAACTGAGCGGTTATGGGTTCAAGTCCCACCTGCGGCTGTGCGTCGTCCACGATCGGTGTGCGTAAGAGGGCGTTCGCATTATATGGCCGTGACAGTGGACGCGTCGTAAAGCCCCAATGGCTGCCCAGAGTTCATGATGGTCAATGGAGCGAGAGAGCATGCAAGAGAGAGAGAGCATGCAAGAGAGAGAGAGAGAGAGAGAGAGAGAGAGAGAGAGAGAGAGAGAGAGAGAGAGAGAGCAATTTGTTCTCATCTCACGTTTTCACATTCACACGAGTGGAATCCGAAACTTTTACAGTGGTGCTGTGGCATGAAGCCGCGAAGCCTCTGGTTTCCGTCTCTTCCGCCTCGATATAGTCGATGCTGTGGTGTGGGAGGGGTGGGGGTGGTATGGTCGATGGAGTGGCGTGGGAGGGGGTGGTGTTATGGTCGATGTTAAGGGGTGGTGGTATGGTGGATGAGGTGGTGTGGGAGGGGTGGTGGTATGGTCGATGTTGTGGTGTGGGAGCAGTGATACATTTTTCGTAAAATAGGGTGGAATATACCACTTACTGAACACTGAATCGACATCCTTCCCAAAGATGTATCGACCTCGTGCTTCTTCGTGCGTGTTTGCAGTCTTCATGCCTTGTTTCTTACAGTATCCTATTTATAAGTATTATACTTATGCTCACCATAACGGATCCGGGATCATGATACCGATCATCCCGTGGCGCAATTCAGGTAAAGGGATTACCTATGATATGCAATGCTATACATTACTGGTTTATAGCATAGGTATTTGTATCGTTATCGTTGATATCGATATCCACAAATTAGGTAGCTCTCAAAACATGCAAAGAGATACAGCCATATGTCTTCAAATGTCCTCAACTGGGCTTAAAGGACTTAACAAGTACTTGAACTCACATTATTTCCATGGCGATTTCGACATCCTGCTTACTCGTTTCGACATCTCACCTGACGAGAAACCATTATTTTAACACTGTGTGGGAGGGGGTGGTGGTATTGTCGATGCTGCTATGCAATAGCAACAGGCGTGTCGTCGGTGAGCTACGCGTGACATATGGTCCACTTTTGATGCACTGTTTTGCTCTTCAAGGCAAGACTGACCTTGGGAGCTGAATGTACGCACACAGCAGACACACAACGCACACGTACTCACTCGAAATAGCGCCACTCACGCTGGTGATGCAGCGCAGATGGGTTGGCTGGGGGGGTGGCTCTGGGCTGATGCTGAGTCTGGCATCCTGTGTGGCTGGACACGTCCCTGAGCCTGGCTGGACACGTCCCTGAGTCTGGCTGGACACGTCCCTGAGCCTGAACAGCCCATGTGTCCTTCCACCGGAGACAATGTTGCCGGTTAGTAGCGTGGATGCCTAGCTGGGAATGGCGTCTAACTAGGGTAACTGCGAGATTATCGTCTGCGTGGCTGACCGGGTCGTCGATGTTGTATTTAAGCGGAGGGACAGACGCAGGCGAGAAAAACAGCCAGCGATTGTTCAAGTCGGTCAAAAGTGCGAGAACGTAGCTCGGAGGCGAATACATTGGAAGGCTGAAAAGTCGGCGGAATTCTGAACGATATGGACCAAAGTCGAGCCGTCTCCTACAGTAGTGTGTGTTTCATCTTCAGCTTGATCATGACCGAAATGAGCAAACTTGATGGCGCGTAATTGCTGTCTCGGTTTTTAATAATTGCAGATGGTAGGATCTACTAAAGCTACCGATGGTGATCAGTGGCCATCTTAATACTCCGCCAATCTGCGACGGCGCCCTTGGAGGTTGCACAATGGTCATGCAGATGGCGACATTTTCAGCATCCGTCGCCAGCATTTCTGGAACTAATAAGTCATGTCGCCATGCACTCGATCCGACTACTGGTTTTCGTCAGTTCTGAAGCTGCAGGCCGAGTTGATGTACCGTAAGCCCTCACTTCGTAGTCATGAAATAACTGCAGAATGCCAGTTTCATCACCGCTGCCATGATTCCCGGACCGCTGGCTTCAGCGTCGGGTGATACCCTGTGATATTCCCGGACCGCTGGCTTCAGCGTCGGGTGACACCCTGTCAATAAGCGGCAGACCGGGGGTTCGTTGTAATCTTTGACCGTTCGAACGCTGCCCGTCATCTTCATACTGCGACGTCAGTTGGCTGCCGATAAAGTCGTGTCGCAACATGACTCCTGTCGATAAAGTCGTGTCGCAACATGACTCCTGGCGATAAAGTCGTGTCGCAACATGACTCCTGTCGATAAAGTCGTGTCGCAACATGACTCCTGGCGATAAAGTCGTGTCGCAACATGACTCTCCTGACGGACGGATTTAACGGATTCAAGGGACTCGCCTGCCGGAGGGAATCAACAAAGGTCGCAATTACTTTATAAACTTCATCAAGCAGCGCCAAACCGCCGACTTGGCTCGCGATTACGCGATTATAAGCTGGCATTGTCGCAACTCGCAACAGCTGATGGTGGGTGGCATTGTCGCAACTCGCAGCAGCTGATAGTGGGTGACATTGTTGCAACTCGCAACAGCTGACAGTGGGTGGCATTGTCCCAACTCGCAGCAGCTGATGGTGAATGGAATTGCCGCAACTCGCAACAGCTGATGGTGAATGGAATTGTCGCAACTCGCATCAGCTGATGGTGGATGGACGATTCCGTGGCTCGAAATGCCACAACCGAAATACCGCCGACAGTCAGCTTGCCACATTGGGTTTGAGGGTCAGAAGGAAGTTTAACTGGGTTCGAGTTCGGCTCCCCGTGCAGGAAGCTTTCGCGCGCGAAGTTGCTGTCGGTGCGAGGTTTGTGACGTTGGTAGCTGTAAGCCAGATTCTTCCACGTGGAGTGTTGATCACGTCTTTTTTTTTTTAAATCCTCGGCTGCTTCGATCGTGGAAGAGCACGCATTTGTGCGGTATGAGATCCGTCCCTGTTCATGGTCAGGGTGGAAGTCAACACAAAAACCGGGGATAGTTGATGTTCGGTGATCCACAGGGGAACTGTTTGTATGTGTGACGAATGGCAGGTTCGACCGCGGAACACATGCACGCCATGGTGCATCCTTACCGTCGCGAGTTGAAGAAGGACATGCGCTCGGGAAGAGGGAACGAGATGATGCCACGTATATAGTCAGTAGTTCTGCTGCCTGACATCAATGCCCGACCGTGACATATGTTTGCCGGTAGCTCTGCTGCCTCACCAATGAGGTGAGCGTATCGCGATGCTGCTGTTCTCGCCATGGTTTCATCGTGCTTAAGATGTTGTCTGATTTAGCGTTTAGTTCTTTTTCTTGTATTCTGATGCCGGAGTTTCGAAGTTCGCATATGACAATTATCAAAGCTTAACCCGCTCCGATTCGGTGGATGGGGTCTTTTTACGTCCGCCGTCCTACAGTTTTTCCGCAATATCAAAAAACGTTTGTGCACAGCGCCGCAAAGTTTTCAGTACTTTTCCTCGATCAGGTTTTGCGCCTGATTTGAAAATTTTAACATCAGGTCATGTAAGGTCATTGACCTAATTCAGGTCCAAGAGGACCACTTCCAAAAATGTTTCATCATCGATAACTCATACATATGAATACATATTTAAATGAAACTTGGCACTTGAGTGCAATTAGACAGTGCCTCCAAAACGTAGATGCCGGATTTGTGCTTGCCGTCAGGTCAGTGACCTGAGGTCACGGCCAATTATGGCCCATTCTGAGCGATGGCTCCCATATTTGTAATATGCATGTTCTCCTAACATCATGTTTACCTTGGTATGCATGCAGAAGCATCAGGAGAGTTCCTTATCCAATGTTCTTGGCCTCCGTGAAGTGTCCTGAGGTCAGGTCACGATAAAGCACGTAATGCGGGCTAAGCCGATTTAGATACTGCTGCTCTTATGGTTTATTACTAGTTTGCATGGCATAAATAGTGTCAGAGGTGCATTGCAGGACCCAAATTACCTACTATGCAGACATCAAACGCTTTTGGAACAGCGATGATTTTTTTTCTCGAAAACCATCATTTTGATTTTCAAAATTATCTCAAAATGAGCAGTGATATCATTTTTTCGGCCCGTGTTCACCGAGGTCTTCCCGATGGTACCCCGTTCGTGTCCGTGCAACGCTTAGTTTAGAAGTTAGACTTAGTTAGAAGTTAGTCTTGGGGAGGGTGTCTTAAGACGCCCCTCCCCGAGACGGAGTCTGAGGATCTGATTGACAAAAAACGGTTAAAAATGATCAACTGTGAGGGTCAGAAATGCGAACAATATTGTAAATAGTGCTGAGTATGTGATGCCCTACATTGACATGACGATACACCAGCTCCGCGGTACCCTCAGCGATAAGTAGTGACGATTTAACCTCAAAACCTGACGTACCGCGCAACATTTGCTACCCCAGTACGTGTCACGGGGTCACTGACCGGTCGGCACCAAACAGCCGGTCACGTCAGCTCACGAGGTCGATATTTGTTCTGAACTGCAAACACGCACCTCAACAAACACCCCTCCCCTCCCCTCCGGCGCACCTCACCTCGTCACGTCCGCACCGCAAAGCTATGAATTGGTCGGGTCGCGTGCTTGCTGGTGGGTTCGTATTTGCGGCTGTCGAATGTCAGCTGGGATATGTGACACATACGCAATGTAGCACACGCAAAGCGGTGTAGCCGTGGGCATGGGCGGATGCAGGAATTTTGATGGGGGCACTCGCCTCAGCGTGTTTGATTGAGAAAGTCCCAAGTGGTGAGGAGGGAGTGCATTCGAGTGCCCCTACAGGGGGCGTTTTTCCGCCAGGGGGTGCCGCATCTCCACGGAAGGAACACATACCTCCTGTGCCATCTCACCATTTAGATCTGCGTCTGGCCGTGGAGGGGTTACAAGAGCGGAGTTGTGCACTGCACACTGTCAGCCTGACATGCCCGCCCCGCCATCGTGACGTCACGGAGCGAGGCGTGGTGAGACGTCCTGAGCGGCAGTGACGTGACACGGGACGGCACGTCTGCGTCTGGTCTGGAGGGGTTACAAGAGCGGAGTTGTGCACTGCACACTGTCAGCCTGACATGCCCGCCCCGCCATCTTGGGCCGTGGAGGGGTTACAAGAGCGGAGTTGTGCACTGCACACTATCAGCTGCACACTCAACCTGACATGCCCGCCCCGCCATCTTGACGTCACGGAGCGAGGCGTGGGGAGACGTCCTGAGCTGAGTTGTGCACTGCACACTGTCAGCTGCACACTGTCAACCTGACATGCCCGCCCCGCCATCGTGACGTCACGGAGCGAGGCGTGGTGAGACGTCCTGAGCGGCAGTGACGTGATGCGTGACGTCACGTCCAGTGCGGCAGTGACGTGACACGGGACGTCACGTGTGACTGTGTCTGGTGTGGCAGTGACGTGACACGGGACGTCACGTGTGCGTCTGGCCGTGGAGGGGTCATAAGAGCGGAGTTGTGCACTGCACACTGTCAGCCTGACATGCCCGCCCCGCCATCTTGGGCCGTGGAGGGGTTACAAGAGCGGAGTTGTGCACTGCACACTGTCAGCCTGACATGCCCGCCCCGCCATCTTGGGCCGTGGAGGGGTTATAAGAGCGGAGTTGTGCACTGCACACTGTCAGCCTGACATGCCCGCCCCGCCATCTTGGGCCGTGGAGGGGTTACAAGAGCGGAGTTGTGCACTGCACACTGTCAGCCTGACATGCCCGCCCGGCCATCTTGACGTCACGGAGCGAGGCGTGGTGAGACGTCCTGAGCGGCAGTGACACGATGCGTGACGTCACGTCCAGTGCGGCAGTGACGTAACACTGGACGTCACGTGTGACTGTGCCTGGTGTGGCACTGACCAATCGGGGGTGCTAACGTAGTGACACATGTCGGCTTGTGGTCTGTACCCAGTTATGGCGACAGTAAACCTCAACCTTGCGGGGTGGCATGGGAAGCAGACCAGTTCAGGCCTGTCGGGGTCACGTCAGGTCACAGTTCCGATTTCGCACAGATGCAATGGCTCTGCACTCGTCGCATTTTGCATGCTTCTTAGTGAAGTTCTGCAGTTGTTGCGTGGTAGACCGTCCTTCGTGTGGGCGCATTCAGTGTTATTCATAACATGCAGGATATATCTCCAGTTCAGTAGTGTACCCAGCAATTTTGCAACAAGAGGGAACAAAAGTGTTTTCATCAAAAGTTTCCACTTGCTTTTGCTACGACTATCCACAACTTCCTTAAGGTTCTCCAGATGCTGGTCCATAAGGACGGGGACTGTAGCCTTTCTAGCGTCTCACTGCCTACGCCGCAGCCTCAAACTACAGGAAGCACCATAGAAGACCGGGAAGACATTCAACGGGAGGGAAGCAGGAGCCATCTCAGAAAAGCGAGTACACATTTACAGGTAGTTGCAGTGTCACGGGGCTAGTGCTGCATTTCGGAAGAGTTGCGATGAGGGAAGGGTATGATGCCCCTCTTCTTCAACCACATGCCTCCTCCTCCTGTACGCATACTCCTCCTCCTCCTCCTGTACGCCTACTCCCCCTGTACTCCTCCTCCTACTCCTGCATGCCTCCTTCTGCACGCCTCCTTTTCCTGCACGCCTCCTCCTCCTGTACCCCTACTCCCCTTGTACGCCTCCTCCTGCACGCCTCCTCTCCCTCCTGTACGCATCCTCCTGCATACCCACTCCTGTGCGCCTGCTCCTGCACGCCTCCTCTCCCTCCTGTACGCATCCTCCTGCATACCCACTCCTGTGCGCCTCCTCCTGCACGCCTCCTCTCCCTCCTGTACGCATCCTCCTGCATACCCACTCCTGTGCGCCTCATCCTGCACGCCTCCTCTCCCTCCTGTACACATCCTCCTGCATACCCACTCCTGTGCGCCTGCTCCTGCACGCCTCCTCCTGCACGTCAATGCCGTTGAGACCGTTCGCCGAAGAAAGCCGACATGTGCGACCTTCCTTAGACTTCTCCGAGCGATACCACGGCCTGTCGTCAATTGATACCACGGCCGTCCCCTGTCGTCAATTGATACCCGGCCGTCCCCTGTCGTCAATTGATACCCGGCCGTCCTCTGTCGTCAATTGATACCCGGCCGTCCCCTGTCGTCAATTGATACCCGGCCGTCCCCTGTCGTCAATTGATACCCGGCCGTCCCCTGTCGTCAATTGATACCCGGCCGTCCCCTGTCGTCAATTGATACCCGGCCGTCCTCTGTCGTCAATTGATACCCGGCCGTCCCCTGTCGTCAATTGATACCCGGCCGTCCCCTGTCGTCAATTGATACCCGGACGTCCACTCTGACGCCGTCATCCGTGCGGGCGCTGACGTGTGCGTTCTACCGTTTTCAGGAGCGCCACAGCCCGAATACCGGTGGCTGAAGAACGGCCAGTACCTGGGCGACTTCACGTCCGAACACTTCTACCGGATTCAGCAGACCCGTAGAGCAGACGCCGGCGAATACCAGTGCATCGCACGCAACTCGGTGGGCGCCATCTTCTCCGAGAAGGCGCAGGTGGCTGTGGCATGTAAGTGCGGAGGGACGAAAGGGACACGCGGGTTGGTAAGGATAACGAACGGAATGGAGGGGGACCAATGGAGGGTCCAGAAACGTGCTGGGAGGTCATTTGGGTCGCATTTAAAATATGCATCTGGTGCGAGGATCTACTGAGTGGGACACTATTTCCCGTCACCCCTAAAATGAGTATGGATTTGGGATGAAATTAGTCTTTTTCAAACCTTTCCTCTAAATCAACCTATCGGGGAACGAGGAGTGGTATAACCCCGATGCTGCCCCACCGCTTTTAACCGCCAGTGAAAGTAACGTGATGCCGGGGTTCGGAAAGATTGCGCCAGGCTCCTTAAAAATTATGGTCGGCCCCCAAAAATCGCACCGGGTCTCGAAAAATCACATTGGGGGCCTCAAAAAAAGTCGCGCAGAAGCCCCCAAAAATGACGCTGGTGGCCTCCAAAATCGCACCAAGGTCCCAGAAAATCACATTGGGGGCAAAAAATCGTTCCGGGCCCCTAAAAGTGACGCTGGGGGCTCCAAAAGTTGAACCGGGCCAATGAAAACACCGCTGGGGCCCCAGAAAAGTCACACCGGGGTCTCCGAAAATCACGCTGAAGCCTCAAGGGGTCGGGCCGGGAAAATCACGGTGGACCCCCAAAAAGACGAGCTGGGCCCCTGAAGATCACGCTGGAAGCCAAAGGATTAGGCCGGGCCCCCTGAAAATCGCGCTGGGGTTCCCAAAATGTCGGGCCTGGATCCCTGAAAATTACGTTGGGGGCCCGCGTCAGAGCTCCACAAGTCGCAGCTGGCTTCGCAAAAATGAATGCCTACCCGGAATGTCACTCTGCTGCCACACACAAAAATACGTGTCGAAGGCCAAAAACGCAGTGTTAAAATAATGGTTTTTCGTTAGGTGTGAGATGTCGAAACGAGCACAGTAGGATGTCGAAATTTGTCATGGAATTAGTGTCATTTCAAATGCTTTTGATGTCTTTTAGACTCAGTTTTGAGCCAATGGTTGTACCTTCATCAGTTGTTGTTATTCATATGTTAGGAAGAGCTATATTCGGGACAGCGAGAAGAAAACTTATTCTATACACTGGTGCCGTATGCCATATAGCATTATGGATAATCCCTTTACCTAAAATTGCATTGCGAAATGTTCGTGTATCACCATCCCTTATCGAGAGCATGATCATGATCTTAACAAACGAGGTAATGTTATAAAGGAGACACGAATACTTCATAAGCACGCATCAAGAATCAGGATGTCGATATTTCTTGGAGAAGGATTGAGTGAGTGAATGATTGAGTGTCGATTGAGTGTTCAGAAAGTGGTAAATTCCACCCTATTTTACGAATAATTTAACACTACAAAAACGAGTCGGTCCCCTGAAAAGAAGAGTGTTGGGGCACCAACAAAAATGCACCGGAAGCCCGATGAACCGTACCGGGGCCCAAAATATCGCGCAGGGGCTTACAAAAAATTGAACTCGATGCCCCAAAAATCACAAAGATATTCTATCGAATCCGCCCGAGCACGGAAAATTCAGAACAGATCCCGAAAGGAAGCTCTCCGAAGGGCCTTTCTTATCTGAAGGGAGTCATGGGCTTAAAAAGAAAAAAGAACTTGTTGAGCAGCCGCATCCCTCACCCCTACTGAAGGGGTGGGCTCCAATAATCGTGCCGGGATCCCAAAAAATCGCCCTGGGGTCTTACAAATTCGCATCGGGCCCCCAGAATTCGTGTAGGGAGCTTGAAATAAATGCAGCGAGCACAAGAAAAAAACTCCCTCCGGACCCGAAAATTTGCGCTAGGGTCCGCCAAAATCTCCCTGAGGCCCAGCTAAGTACAACGCGCCCCGTCACCTCGGGGCTCCAAAAAATTGGAGTCGATGGCCCCAAATAAGCACAGCGTGGCCTCAAAAATCGCATCGGGACCCGACAAAAATGAAGCTGTAGCCCTCCAAACTAAGGAGAGATTCCGAAAAATAAATGCCCGAGCTAGGCAAATCGCTCCGGAGCCCCAAGCACACCACCTGATGCCTTCAAAAATGTTGTACGGCCCGAGGAAACGTACCGAAGCTGGACAAATAACGGCGAAACACAAAAATATGGCGCTGGGGGTCTGAAAAAATCAGGCCGGTAACCGGACTAAGAAATTCAGACAAGGTCACCAGAAATTGCGTCGAGCCCAGAAAACAGGCGTCGGGTCCCCTCGAAACCACGCGCCTGAGCCCGAAAAGTCGCGCCGGGACCCCGATAAATTATATCTTATCCCCAAAAATCGTGCTGAGGTCCCACAAATGTAAAAGGCAAACAGCGACCTGGTCCTAAAACAAAAGACTGGGCACTAAATAAACACATCAGGGTCTTCGAAAACGCGCCGATACCTCAAAAATATCATCGGTGAATAAAAAAGCAATAAAACTCTTTAAAAAAAGAGCTGGATTCCCAAAATGTTCGGACCCCAAGCAAACTTCACTGGAGCCCTGAAACACATCCGTAGACGGCGAAAAGCGAGGCGGGTCTAAAGAAGGAACACTTATCTCGGACATCGGTTCGGTAGCCAATCTGCAAGCGTACTTAGCAAAAGATATGAGGTGCATCAAAGCTGATGAGGTGCATCCTGATTTATTCGCCAACAGAAAATGTTGGAAGAAAACCAATCATCGAATCGAATTAGTCGCATTTTTCCAGCAAGCCCCCATACGAGGCATTCCACACGTCAAATATGGCGTAACATTATCATGTGGCAGCAATTAGCAAAACGTACGAGGCCTAGCAGAAACCGGAGATTCGCACGAAGTGTGACGAATGCGCCAAATGCGCAAGGCGGGTGTACACGTGCACGCACGTTGACGTTTTGTCAACCTGGTGTTATTAACTGGAGTACCTGAAATTGGAAGATTTTACTCTTTTTTTTAATAATTTGTGCCGGTGTAATTCCAGCAGTGTGAGGTGACTTATGAATAAACTTCAAACATAGCAATCTTCGAACTAGATTCGGGAGAGTTAGGGTTGAAATCCGATGGCTCAAACGATGGTGGTAGGATTGTGCTCCTTTCACAGGACAGTTAAGCTGGTCACTAATTATTTGATTTAAAGAATACAAATGGGCCCATTTGAACAAATGGTGATCGAAATCCTGGTACTTTTTCAAAAATGGGGGTAGCTGGCCCTCTCCAAATCCGTCTCCCCCTCCTGTCGCAAATCCTAGGTACGCCACTGTCTCCGGCCACACACAGCGACAATAGTTGGTGGCGACCGGTCAGTGGGGAAACGTAACCGGGCTGGGCCAATGTTGATCCAGTACCAGCCCGTGCTATGCCTGTTGTTTGTCGTCATGCAGTAGCAGGACGTGGGGAGACCTCCCATCAGGTGCCAGCCCGTGCTGTGCCTGTTGTCGTCATGCAGTAGCAGGACGTGGGGAGGCCTCCCATCAGGTGCCAGCCCGTGCTGTGCCTGTTGTTGTATGCATGGCAGTAGCAGGGGAGCCTCCCATCAGGTGCCAGCCCGTGCTGTGCCTGTTGTCGTCATGCAGTAGCAGGACGTGGGGAGGCCTCCCATCAGGTGCCAGCCCGTGCTGTGCCTGTTGTCGTCATGCAGTAGCAGGACGTGGGGAGGCCTCCCATCAGGTGCCAGCCCGTGCTGTGCCTGTTGTCGTCATGCAGTAGCAGGACGTGGGAAGGCCTCCCATCCAGTACCAGCCCGTGCTGTGCTTGTTGTTTGTCGTCATGCAGTAGCAGGACGTCGGGAAGGCCTCACATCAGGTGCACCATCTCCATGCCGGCTGCCCGCATTCCTGAACACCATTAACACGCGACGCCCGGCCCACGATCGGCTACCTGATTCATGGTCGGTTTTTGGCTGTTTTTCGCTTTCGGTGACATGCACATTCTGTAAGCCTGTTGCTGAATTTTTCCCTTCAAACAAGGCGTGCAAGTTCCAAGCGAACAAGCGTCCAAAGTGTTTACTTCTGGAGCTTTGCGCAAAAGAAGGTCTTTCCGAACTTAGATGTTCGTGAATGGCTGATGGTTGACCGAGCGGAAAGGTAATTTTCCGCTTCTGAGAGCTCACTGTTTGCAGTTTTTGCCCGGGTGCATAATGGTCACGGGGAGCGGTCGTCGTCAGCGAACGCTACTGTCGTAAGCGACGGCTACTGTCGCATGCGATGGCTACTGTCGAAACGATAGATATTGTCGTAAGCGATGGCTACTGTCGTAAGCGATGGCTACTGTCGTAAGCGATAGCTTCTGCCGTAAGTGGGGGATACTGTCGTAAGCGATGGCTACACACTGTTGTAAGCTATGGCTATTGTAAATTGTACTGACGGAATGCGATGGGTTTCGAAGCAACATTGATGATGTTGGAATACAAGCAACATTGATGATGTTGGAATATGTTGTATGACCAATGCAATCGATGTGCCCTAAAACTTCAATAACTCACGTTCGAAGATAAGGCAACGCGGGAAGTTCACACGAGCCAATTATGTCTCGTAAAGGTCTCCAGGTACACCAGAATGCGCTAAAGCACACATTCAAGGTGTTGCTACTATAGACAACATAGAGTAGTACCACTTTTGTGTGTGGCCTGGCAGCATAGTCAAGCACCGCACAACATGCAACTTTCAGCGTAGCTATCGGCCTGACGGCGTTAATACAGCCGAGAACGCGGAGGTGCTCAGATTTCAGGACATCTAGAGCGTGATTTATCGTAATATGACCAAAGAACCTGAAGGTCCGTATTGTTTAACTTGTGCGCTAACAACTACGTTCTGCGGCTATTGACTGCAGGTGGGCATGGTAAGATCATATTCGTCTCGTGTGCTGGGGCCAATGCGTGCTTATTCCACCGCTGGACATTTCATACACAGTTTACTTTCGTAAGTTGGGTCGAGAATGTGAAGCAGCCTTTAGTCGCACAGTGTCGTCAGGCTGTCACGCCGACTGGTACCGAACAGCGGCGGTAAATGGGGCTCGAACCAGCAATCTTTCGGTCGGGAGACAAGTATCTCCTCGCGTTAAATTCCGTGAGTCAGCATTCCCCGTGAGAGGGAGGGAATGCTGACTCCGATGATATGAGACGCCGGCGAGTCGAGTGACTAGGAGGGAAGAATGGGCCCCATGTTCCCCACTCATACACGTCTCGCGAACCTAACCTTCCTTGTGTGCTCGTCATGAAGACAACATAAAAATACTTCCCAGATCCATGTTCGTACCCCTTCAATATGCTTGAGTGCATCCCCTTCCGCTCCACGAATTTTTCCGCCGAAGGCGCTCCTGTGAGGAAGTTTGTCGGGGAGGCGCAGCCTCCCCGAACCGGCCGCGTTGCCGCCGCCCTTGGGCAGTGACCTGGCCGCTATGGCCTGGGGCGGTGGCGCCGGCCGGGAGGTGTGGTCATGTGGAGTCAGAGAGCGAGGGTCTCGAATACAGAACGAGCAGCAGGCCGGTCTAACTGGGCTGCGGTCGGCAGTGAAAACCAGTGGTCACCGGCTAGCCAGGTGGACATTGACGAAATGTGCCCAACAAAAATTGCTTGATCCGCCCGTGCTGGCCGAATCAGAGAATGACGTCACCAGACCAGAGAATGACGTGACCTGTAGAGGCCCGCCCTCTCGACAGCCACTCCCATTATCCAGCTCACCAGACCCTCCAGCACAGAACGAAACGAGGCTGTGACCCTTGACCCTGTCTGCACCATTGTTTCTGCGGCGCTCTAACCTCCTGGGAAGAATGCTGAATACATGCATGAGTCCAAATGAAGACGGTGCTTGAAGAATCGTGCAGCGAACGAATAGAAGGCTAAGGCTGCTGGGTTATGAAGCTGTTCGGGAACTGGAGATATATCATCAGCCGCGTTGTTTGTTGGTTTGTGAAGCTGTACGGGAACTAGAGATAAATCATCAGCCGCGTTGGCTGTTGGGTTATGAAGCTGTACGGGAACTGGAGATAAATCATCAGCCGCGTTGGCTGTTGGGTTATGAAGCTGTACCGGAACTGGATATAAATCATCAGCCGCGTTGGTTGTTGGGTTATGAAGCTGTACGGGAACTGGATATAAATCATCAGCTGCGTTGGCTGTTGGGTTATGAAGCTGTACGGGAACTGGATATAAATCATCAGCCGCGTTGGCTGTTGAGTTATGAAGCTGTACCGGAACTGGATATAAATCATCAGCCGCGTTGAAACGTCACCGGATACTTCTTGCCTCCCCTACATTGCGATACTAATGACACGCTACTGTCCAGTGTACACGCCAGGTCATCCTTATTTCGATCGCTTAAATGAAAGTTGGAGTGGCTTGATCCATCCCCGAAGTATACAAAACTACACCCCTTGTTGGATAGATTCTGCAATCTGATTACCTCGTGCTATGATTGCCGTTTGGTGCCTATGCGTTGCAATGGGACACTGCCCCTTAATATTGATTTGCCCTCCAACGTCTTCTTGATCTGATATGGGATACGATGATACTGTCCTCCCTCTCCAGTGCTGGAGAGGTTCGTAGATACCAGATTCATTACCAACTTCCAATCGATCTGATAAAATATCGCCAGTTACCTTAAATATCGCCAGTTACCTAAAATATCGCCAGTTACCTAAAATATCGCCAGTTACCTAATATATCGCCAGTTACCTAAAATATCGCCAGTTACCTAAAATATTGCCAGTGCAGAATTGGTGTCACGGGGAGCCATTTCCTCCACAAAGTTGCATTTTTCCACATCCAAAGCTGCTGGACGCTAGGATCTGCAAATGGCTGATCTTTTATAATTGACATGCCCGTACTGAGCTTACCACGGCTGCACTCATGGCTCCACGGTAATCGTGTGTGACCCTGTGTGACCCGTGTCTCCAGACATGTCGCAGTTCAACTCGACGGAGCCTCGCACCGTTACCGTACAGAGCGGCCACGCGGCCGTGCTCGACCTGCCACCTATCGACAGCCAGCCGAAACCTTCAGTTCGCTGGGAGACCACCGACACGCCGTCGCTGTACGGCATCAAGTACGCCAGCACGGCCCGCGACCAGTTGGTTATTCTGAGTGTTGAGCTGGAGGACCAGAACGAGTACCGGTGAGTATTCGGCGTGAGCCAAGCGATCTTAACGGGGTTAAGATCGCTCGGCGCTTTGACTGGTGCCCGTGAGTACTGTGTAGAAACGAGAACGTATAGTGCTACCTCGACACCTCGTTTAGTGTTACCTCGACACCTCGTATAGTGCTACCTCGACACCTTGTATTGTGCTACCTCGACACCTCGTATAGTGCTACCTCGACACCTCGTATAGTGTTACCTCGACACCTCGTATAGTGTTACCTCGACACCTCGTATAGTGTTACCTCGACACCTCGTGTAGTGCTATCTCGACACCTTGTATTGTGCTACCTCGACACCTCGTATAGTGTTACCTCGACACCTCGTATAGTCCTATCTCGACACTTTGTATTGTGCTACCTCGACACCTCGTATAGTGTTACCTCGACACCTCGTATAGTGCTATCTCGACACCTTGTATTGTGCTACCTCGACACCTCGTATAGTGCTACCTCGACACCTCGTATAGTGTTACATCGACACCTTGTATAGTGCTACCTCGACACATCCTATAGTGCTACCTTGGCACTTCGCATAGTGCTACCTCGACGCCTCGTATAGTGCTGCCTGGACACCTCCTATAGTGCTACTTGGACACCTCGTATAGTGCTGTCTCGACACCTCGTATAGTGTTACCTCGGCACCTCGTATAGTGTTATCTCGACATCTCGTAGTGTTACCGCGACACCTCGTATTGTGTTGCCTCTACACCTCGTATAGTGCTACCTCGACACCTTGTATTGTGCTACCTCGACACCTCGTATAGTGTTACCTCGACATCTCGTAGTGTTACCGCGACACCTCGTATTGTGTTGCCTCTACACCTCGTATAGTGCTACCTCGACACCTTGTATTGTGCTACCTCGACACCTCGTATAGTGTTACCTCGACATCTCGTAGTGTTACCGCGACACCTCGTATTGTGTTGCCTCGACACCTCGTATAGTGTTACCTCGACATCTCGTAGTGTTACCGCGACACCTCGTATTGTGTTGCCTCGACACCTCGTATAGTGCTACCTCGACACCTCGTATAGTGTTACCTCGACATCTCGTAGTGTTACCGCGACACCTCGTATTGTGTTGCCTCGACACCTCGTATAGTGTTACCTCGACATCTCGTAGTGTTACCGCGACACCTCGTATTGTGTTGCCTCGACACCTCGTATAGTGCTACCTCGACACCTCGTATAGTGTTACCTCGACATCTCGTAGTGTTACCGCGACACCTCGTATTGTGTTGCCTCGACACCTCGTATAGTGTTACCTCGACATCTCGTAGTGTTACCGCGACACCTCGTATTGTGTTGCCTCGACACCTCGTATAGTGCTACCTCGACACCTTGTATTGTGCTACCTCGACACCTCGTATAGTGTTACCTCGACATCTCGTAGTGTTACCGCGACACCTCGTATTGTGTTGCCTGCACTCGTATAGTGTACCTCGACACCTTGTATTGTGCTACCTCGACACCTCGTATAGTGTTACCTCGACATCTCGTAGTGTTACCGCGACACCTCGTATTGTGTTGCCTCGACACCTCGTATAGTGCTACCTCGACACCTTGTATTGTGCTACCTCGACACCTCGTATAGTGTTACCTCGACATCTCGTAGTGTTACCGCGACACCTCGTATTGTGTTGCCTCGACACCTCGTATAGTGCTACCTCGACACCTTGTATTGTGCTACCTCGACACCTCGTATAGTGTTACCTCGACATCTCGTGGTGTTACCGCGACACCTCGTATTGTGTTGCCTCGACACCTCGTATAGTGTTACCTCGACACCTTGTATTGTGCTACCTCGACATCTCGTGGTGTTACCGCGACACCTGTATTGTGTTGCCTCGACACCTCGTATAGTGTTACCTCGACATTCGTGGTGTTACCGCGACACCTCGTATTGTGTTGCCTCGACACCTCGTATAGTGTTACCTCGACATCTCGTAGTGTTACCGCGACACCTCGTATTGTGTTGCCTCGACACCTCGTATTGTGTTGCCTCGACACCTCGTATAGTGTTACCTCGGCACATCGTGTAGTGTTACCTCGACATCTCGTAGTGTTACCGCGACACCTCGTATTGTGTTGCCTCGACACCTCGTATAGTGCTACCTCGACACCTTGTATTGTGCTACCTCGACACCTCGTATAGTGTTACCTCGACACCTCGTATTGTGTTGCCTCGACACCTCGTATAGTGTTACCTCGACACCTCGTATTGTGTTGCCTCGACACCTCGTATAGTGTTACCTCGACATCTCGTAGTGTTACCTCGACACCTCGTATTGTGTTGCCTCGACACCTCGTATAGTGTTACCGCGACACCTCGTATAGTGTTACCTCGACACCTCGTAGTGTTACCTCGACACCTCGTATTGTGTTGCCTCGACACCTCGTATAGTGCTACCTCGACACCTTGTATAGTGCTGCCTCGACATCTCGTATAGTGTTACCTCGACATCTCGTAGTGTTACCGCGACACCTCGTATTGTGTTGCCTCGACACCTCGTATAGTGCTACCTCGACACCTCGTATAGTGTTGCCTCGACATCTCGTAGTGTTACCTCGACACCTCGTATTGTGTTACCTCGACACCTCGTATAGTGTTACCTCGACACCCGTATTGTGTTGCCTCGACACCTCGTATAGTGTTACCTCGACATCTCGTAGTGTTACCTCGACACCTCGTATTGTGTTACCTCGACACCTCGTATAGTGTTACCTCGACACCTCGTATAGTGTTACCTCGACATTCGTGTGTTCCGTATTGTGTTGCCTCGAACTGTATAGTGCTACCTCGTTGTATTGTGCTACCTCGACACCTCGTATAGTGTTACCTCGACATCTCGTAGTGTTACCGCGACACCGTATTGTGTTGCCTCGACACCTCGTATAGTGTTACCTCGACATCTCGTAGTGTTACCGCGACACCTCGTATTGTGTTGCCTCTACACCTCGTTAGTGTACTCGACACCTTGTATTGTGCTACCTCGACACCTTTGTGTCCACACTGTGTGTTCCCGACACTGTATTGTGTTCCTCGACACCTCGTTAGTGTCCCGAACCTTGTATTGTGCTTACCTTGTTAGTGTTCCTGAAGTGTGTTCCGCGACACCTCGTATTGTGTTACCTCGACACCTCGTATAGTGCTACCTCGACACCTCGTATAGTGCTACCTCGACACCTTGTATTGTGCTACCTCGACACCTCGTATAGTGTTACCTCGACATCTCGTAGTGTTACCGCGACACCTCGTATTGTGTTGCCTCGACACCTCGTATAGTGTTACCTCGACACCTCGTATAGTGCTACCTCGACACCTTGTATTGTGCTACCTGAACCTCGTATAGTGTTCCTCACATCTTAGTGTTACGACACCCGTATTGTGTTGCCTCGACACCTCGTATAGTGTTACCCCGAGACCAACATGCCGCTCCTTGCAAGCGCTTGGGAAGCATAAGTTGAAGCCGAGTGAGTTTCTGTGTGCGTGCCGTAAGATCAAAGGTGTTTGAACGAGTTCCTTGAAGCCAACAAAATGCACTTGAAGGCTGGCGATTGCTCAATAGAATATAGCAGCAATGGGTATATCGGTAATACTCAAATAGATCCAAGCAACGATATGTTACGATCCAAGCAACGATTTGGTACGAATCGTCTCTCTGAACGGACCAGTATGGGAGGTGGTTTCTTGCAGCGAAAACATTACCACGATCTTCCCAAGATAATTTGTCCTAACTTAGGTATCAATGACGTGAATCCCTTGGCAAATACCGTCCATTGTCTTGCCTGAGAGAAAGCACAGAGAGCATGGTGAGTGCGTTGTCTGGGGACTAGGAAGGGACTGTCTGGGGACTGTCTGTCCGTAATATCTCTAAATCGTAGGCTGGCAGCAATCCCAGCATTCCGTTAGAAGCACATGTGTTTCAGTTATTGCACTGAAGCTTCGTGGTTGTGGTTAGATGTAATGTGAGTCAGATTATGTGTTCCTAATTGTGTGGACATGAAGATAGCTTGTGGCAGGAGCGAATGCAGGGAGCACTGGGGCATGTGCTTCCACCCATGGGAGGCGGCGCCCCTTCGGGAAGTCTCGAGTGAACCCCATCTAATTTGTTCTTGAGAGGAATAGACGCACCTGCAATGTGCTCGAGCGCATCGTCTCTCCCGATAATTTTTAACCCAGGGGCGCTCCTCCAAAGGAAGAGGCGTCCCCTTAGATGTTAGATGTGTTGATCGATGTACGAAGAGAAGATGAGAGAAAGGAAACTGTGAACCGGTTTCTTGCCTATTATCCGTATGTTGATTTTCTTGAGACCAGGCATGTATTCGCCACGAGGTGCGTGCATTTGTGATGAGTGGAGGAACACTTCTATCTTGAAGTTTGGCATAGTTAACCTGCTTTACTTATCGCCGTGTATGGTCGCATTATGTTTGTTTTTGTTTGTTTGATTTTGTCTTTTGTTTTGACGTAGGTGCGATGTAGACGCAATAGCCACAAGCCCCTGGCTTGTAGCTATTGCGTGGTGGAAATTATTGTGCAACGTGCAGTCCGAACCACAAAACACATCATGTCACATCACATAGTATCACATCACGTCACGTCAGATCACCACATGACGTGGTGTCTGCACTCGGCCAGGGCGCGCGCCACCAACACCCAGCTGGGCACCGAGGCGTCCAGCGGGCCCATCACGCTACGCGTGGTGATGGGCGGCGAGGAGGAGGTACCGCCGCAGATAGTGGTGCCGCCTGCCGACCTGGAGACCATGCACGGCGACATCGGCAAACTGAGCTGTGTCACCAATGCCAGGTATGGAGGGCGATACAGTGTCACCAACGCCAGGTATGAGGAGCGAGATTGTGTCACCAATGCCAGGTATGGAGGGTGAGACTGTGTCACCACCGTCAGGTATGGAGGGCGAGGTTGTGTCACCAACGCCAGGTATGGAGGGTGAGACTGTGTCACCACCGTCAGGTATGGAGGGCGAGGTTGTGTCACCAACGCCAGGTATGGAGGGCGAGATTGTGTCACCACCGTCAGGTATGGAGGGCGAGGTTGTGTCACCAACGTCAGGTATGGAGGGTGAGACTGTGTCACCACCGTCAGGTATGGAGGGCGAGGTTGTGTCACCAACGCCAGGTATGGAGGGCGAGATTGTGTCACCACCGTCAGGTATGGAGGGCGAGGTTGTGTCACCAACGTCAGGTATGGAGGGTGAGACTGTGTCACCACCGTCAGGTATGGAGGGCGAGGTTGTGCCACCAACGTCAGGTATGGAGGGCGGTGCTGGGGTAGCCAGGGGCACGGATCATGTGCGTCGGTGCATTTATAAACAATTTTTGCAGAAATGAGGCCCTTTCTCGAGACCAAGACGCAGTTCATTTGGAAAATATGTCCATACGACCCATATACCAAACGCTATTCAAATCGCAAGACTTTTAAGGTCGGAACTTAACTTAAAGTTTGCCACTCAAACAACTTGATGACAAATTTCTGAATTTGTTGGCAGAGGAAGATGGCAGTAGGACGCAAAGAGGGAAAGGGAAGGTCAGACAGGGAAGCAGGATGGAACTGGCCGAGATTGTGCAGTTGATTTTTGGGATCTATATATGCATTCCTGTGATGTGGCATGACGCATGTGACGCATGTGTGACGCATGTGACATTTTAGATGCATTTCGCACTTAAAACTTCGCTGTTC
Source organism: Ashinkailepas kermadecensis (assembly GCA_034440615.1). Lineage (NCBI taxonomy): Eukaryota > Metazoa > Arthropoda > Thecostraca > Neolepadidae > Ashinkailepas > Ashinkailepas kermadecensis. The sequence goes on from JAOTOM010004984.1 coordinate 461,378, forward strand.
GCATTGGTAGTCACCACCTTGTCATAGAGTCCATATTCTCGAGGTTTCTGGTTGCGTGGTAACACAACTTTGATCGGTTCCTGCATACAACTAGCCAACACAGTAGTTCGGAAGTTTTCACTGCAAGATCCTGTGGGCAAAGTGTGTTACCAAGGATTAAGATCGCTCACACTTCTCCTCGAAACGTGAGCGAGGCTACTCATGTTCATTCGGGAAAATAATTTTCCTCACGGTACTCATTCGAGATGTATTCTGGGGAAATTATTAAATGCCCACGGTTTGGAGCATGGTGTCGTCGATAGAATTTCCACTATGCTGCCGTCGAGACAAAGCCTGACCGAGCATTTATTGTCACAACACGCCGCCGTTTTCGCAGACCGTTGTACAGTCTCGAAACCAACTGGTACAAGGACGACGCTCCGATTGGTCAGGCGGGAGTGGCGTACTCTTTCGACGACCTCTGGAACCGGACACTCTCTCTTCTCACGGTGGGCGCCGAACACGCCGGCGTCTACTCGTGTCGTGCCCGCCTCAGGTCCGCCTCGTTTCCGGAGGTCACCGCGCAGGCGCGCGTGACTGTACTCGGTGAGTGAGGGCGGGTTCGAATCCGAGCGTTGTCGTATTTTTTGACGTTGCTGTGTTATGTGTGCCACGGTACGTTCGGTGTCATGGATGTGTGTGATATGTAATATGTGTGATGCTGTACGCTATTCTACTACAATAAGGAGGTGTCTGAATCTAGTTTCGCTATGGCCTTCCTAAAAAAATGCTATATATTTTAACTCCTTTTCCTCAGACTTCTCGTTGCTTTTCTCCCAATCCTCATAATGGCGTATTATGGTTTGCTGTGTAAGGATAAGAAAATGTCCTAATGTTGCACAAATATTGATCCACAGTCCATGATATCGACAAATTCCAACGTCTAGCACGTGTTGCCAATCGCTACAAATGTTCTTCATGCTTTCTTCTAAGTTCCGTCCTTGACCCTTGACATTTGACCTCGACAGAGAAGCCGCACTTAGACACGGTCCTGCCGGCGGCGACGCTCGGTGACCTGGGTCGAACGGTGACCCTCCAGTGTGTGACCCGGGGTCACCCGGACCCCGTGATTACGTGGTACAAGGACACCGTCGATGTCGGTTCTCTCAACTCGGAGGGCAGGTATGAACTTCCTTCAGCTATCAAATTGGACGTTGACGGCCAGTTCTCACTCGAGGATGCGACCGTCGTGGGGAGGGCATTTGTCGCACCTCCGGAAGTGTAAATTGCATCTGTATGTGTTGTATGGAATTAATTCGTATTAAATTGTTTGTACCCACTTCCCACACACTTCTTGCCGGTGATTGAGCCAGTGCTGGCACTGTCGCTGCGGATGCTGAGGTCAAGGGTGGTGATGGCAGTTATGGTGAAGACATTATTATCGATTGGTCTGTAGCAGTAAATCCCGACTCGATTCCATTCTAGATCATGTCGTTCAGGAATTTTTGTTTCAACACTAAATGTTACTAGTCTACTCTAACCTCACATCACCTAAATATCATCGTTTCTTCCAACACATTGTGGAATTCGCAGTTTGGCGAATGCGGTAGTTAATTGCTAGCGTTTATGCTTGCAGTAAATTATTTCTTAATCGAAATTGTATGTGATGGAATTCAGCTATGGTTTGAATGTACCCCCCCCCCCCCACCCCGACGCCATCGACGAAAGTTGACATGTTGCTGTTGCTATTGTTTCTGATGACCATGGCTACGGTGGTGATGGTGGTGACGACGGTGTCGGCGGGGCGGCAGGTACACGACCATGACGAACGGCAGTCTGGTGATCCGCAACCTGAAGGTGTCCGACACGGGCATGTACCAGTGCACGGCAGCCAACCGGGCCGGCGAAGACACCGCCTACACCTGGCTCCGGGTCAAATGTAGGTGGCGCTAGTTGTCGTGTCAAGCCAATGTGGCAACAGCGGCTCGGGCGGTTGTAGATGGCGCCACGAATCTCGAGTCAGATATAGGTGGCGTTATATGCCACGGGTCAAATATAGGTGGCACTGGGTGGTCTGGGTCAAGTGTAGGTGGCGCTGGGATTCCGTATGAAATAAGGTGGCTTTGAGTCATAGGTGCCTCAGGTCAAATGTAGGCGGCATCGGCGACTGCAGTGCGAGTGTGCCGTCCGGACAAGATATCGCTACGGTAAGTATATGCCAGAAATACCGGTGTTAACAAGCTATACCGTAATGCCCGAACGTTCCAAATATTCGTCGCGCAAGGATATTCATACTATAATTGAACCACTTAAACGTCCCTATCTGGTCTGTTTCCCTTCCCACTGCGTCTTTGTGCTACGACACTAAAATGCGTGTTTTGTGGTTGGCACCTCCTATTGATCGCACCTTACCTTACCTTACTTTTGGCTTTGCTTTCTCAACGAAAGCAATACATGCTTCATGCTGCGACTGTTGCGGCTACAGCCGTATCATAACTGATTTTAATCATGTCGATTTTCTTTATCTGGCAGCTGCAAGAAAACTTCTGGCATGTCATTGGGTGCATACTTCATTGTACGTAATTATTTATAAGCGCTCTCGTTATGCGTGTGTCGTTCTGCCATTGCCGACGGTTGTGAAATCATTGGTACTCTTCCATGCTGTTGGTATTTTGGGGTTCCTTAATAGCATTTAGCTACTATGTTGCTAGCGCTTACTTCCTTGCTTCGTGAACTCTGTGGTATCAATCAGTGTTGTATATTTCTGTCTGTGCTCTCCACGTACCTTTTCATATTAATGTCGTGCACAAGCACTTTCGTTTCTCACTAGCTCTCATATATCATTGCTACTTCAGTCTGCTTCATGTGGTGTTCACTGCTCAGTGGCGGTTCCACGGACCGAAATTTGTGGGTCACGAGAAGTTTTAGACCGGCGTTTCCATCGCAACACCGACAGCCAAATCTTTGTTTCGGGAGGAGCGGGTCGCACACATCTGCCACAGTGCATCCGCCATTGGCAATGTCTCACTAACATGGCATCGCTGCGCTTGTCTGCTTGACGTAGTGTCTCGCTAACATGCTGGCACCACCGCTAAGTGTGCCGGCTTTGGTGGTTTGTTGGCCTCGTTGTTCTGGCCGGCGCTGTACAACTGTTGGGCTGACACCTGGTGCCATCTAGCGGTGGCGTTCCGTCGCATTCTGTCACGATTGGCGACGGTGCAGCGGTCCAGTGGCATCGGCAAGCGGCAGGCTATACGTAAGACAGACCCACCAGCTGGCCAATCACCTGCCTCGCACTGGTCCAACAGCCAATCACGTGTGGTGCACACAACCAGCAGCCAATCGTACGCGGCCGGCAGCAGCAACCGACTGCATGCGGTTACTCGCCGTACGGGCCAATCGGGGCTGGAATAGCAACCAATCGCACGTGAATCACTTGCTGTTGCAGCCAATCACACGCAGCACGCCTACGGCACACACCAATCACGATAAACCTATGCCAGCCGATTGTACGTAATGCACCTTCTACAGCGGTCATCACTCTCGAAGGGGACGAGTGGTCTAGGGGTAAGATGCTCGTCTCACAATCCAAAGATTGTGGGTTCGAGTCTCACCTGTCGCTACTCTTCGCCCGCGACCAATCGGCGTGAGAGATTGGCGACGCTATGTGACTCAACGGTCGACGTGTCGTAGAACCAATAACCAACCAACAATCACTCGAAATATGCATCAAGAAAGCAAATCACGTGTGCTGCATGCATTCACTCTGCCTGCGGTGCTGCATGCCTTTGGCGTGCTGCATGCCTTTGGCGTGCTGCATGCCTGCGGTGCTGCATGCCTTTGGCGTGCTGCATGCCTTTGGCGTGCTGCATGCCTGCGGTGCTGCATGCCGGGTTTTCCGGTCGTTGAGCTTGCATTCAAGCCGCATTACCCAATCTTGCATGTATAATCAGGGAAGGACGGGCTTGGTTCTCTTATTTATGTTCCCTTCCTCTTACGATGCCTCTTCTAGAGTATTATTGACGGACGTAGTGTAATGAATCAAGTTACACCAAGTTCTCAATCCAGTGCATCGACACAGAGTTTGACTTCTAAGTGAGCCAACCGCGACACTACCAAGCTAAGCTGGGATGTAGTCTACCGTGGTCTTCGCCCAAGTAGCCCAACCTATCTCAATCTCTCATTTGGCGACTTCCACTAGCGTGGCTGCCGTAGCCTGTAACCTACCCATCCTAACCTAACCTTCGTACCGTGACCTAACCTAACCTAGCCTAACCTTAGCCTAACCTAGCCTGAGCTAAAGACAGCAGTCAGTGACCACGACTGCTGTCTTTAGATGGTGGTCTTTGCATTGATCGCATGGCAAACTCCTGTTTGAATTGAGCCGCTGGAGTAGAATTCTGTGGACGGGCGGAGGACTCACTTTCTGCGCAGCAAGTCCGGTTTATCATGGATGTGACGCAGTACGGACGCACCAGCTACAGCTGAATGACAAAAATCGCTTCTCATGCCGATTAAATGCTCGATAATAATATTCGTCCACACCTCAGCTTTTCTGTCTATAATTGCAACACAGCTTGCTTTTTTAAACTACAATGACATGTGCACCTCGATCTGAAAGTAAAAATAAACGAAGAGAAATTAAGACGGCCATGATATTAGCTATACGTTTTTCCCCCAGAATTGTCCCCAACCTGCTATCCCAGCCAGGTAATTGACACCTGAGTATCGTGCATCTCCGGGTGGGATCATACGTTTCCATTTGTAATTTATTGGATGTTTCTGTGCAAAATACCACTTCCCGTGTCACGGTAACTCTCATTCATTTGCATTCATTTTCTTTGTTTCTTTGTTTTTGCGAGGAGTACTGAGGAGTCTATTAGCCTCGTCGTTGGATGCTATTGCGGACATCCTACTTTTGCTTGTATCGTGCTGGGCTTGCTGTTTGATGGTGTGTGGCTCTACTCTTATTCATTCTACGGATAGGTAGGAACCGACATCAGTTTCATTGGTGGCGTTGCATCGCATCGTTGCTTCCACACGGATTGATTCTGTTGGCAAACGCAGCCCTATTTGACAGATTCTATCACCTACATTAGGCCGCCCCGCGTCTAATTCCGACAAGGTCACAGCGTTTCTTAACACCACATTACCATTACGGCACCGAGCCGTGACCTGGCCTGACCTGACCTGACGTGACCTGCCACGGCAGCTTCGGCACCGGTGATGCTGGCCTCCTCCTGAGAACGTGACGGTGCTGGACGGCCAGGACGCCACCCTCACGTGCCGGGCCGAGGGCGCCCCTCCGCCAGACATACAGTGGCTCTTCAACGGTGAGTTGGCCCCTCCTGAGAACGTGACGGTGCTGGACGGCCAGGACGCCACCCTCACGTGCCGGGCCGAGGGCGCCCCTCCGCCAGACATGCAGTGGCTCTTCAACGGTGAGTCGCTGCTGAGCCGCTTTGATCCGATGCCATCCAAGATCTGTATGATGTCTATGGGCTGTGCCGTGGTAAAATAGTTACAGGGTGGAGCACTAATGGTCACATGGTGGAGTACAAATGGTCACATGGTCGCAGGGTGCCGTGGCAACAGGGTCACAGGATGAAGATGATGGTCACATGGTTACAGGGCGACAAGATGGTCACAGGTTGGGCACTAATGGTCACATGGTATGCTTATGCTATGTAATGGTCGAATGCTTCGAGCTGGTGCTCTATTCAGCTTTGCATATTGGTTAGTTTCAAGAAATCAGTTTTACCTTTGTGATGTTCAATATTGTATTTCGTACGTTACGTATGTTATATTGTATTTTGTACTTTGCGTAAGTTATGTTATAGCCTGTCTGCATTGTAAATTATACAATGCATGGGCGATCGATGCCGTGCATTCCCACACTCGGTGATTCGTCTCGATGGTATAACGATATGAGGTGATACGAGGATATGATATGATATGACGATATGAAATGATATGACGATATGATATGATATGAGGATGTGATATGATATGACGTTATGATATGCTACGGGGATATATGATATGACGGTATGAAATGACATGACGATATGATATGATATGAGGATATGATATGATATGAGGATGTGATATGATATGACGCTATGATATGATACGAGGATATGATATGATATGACGATATGATATGATATGATATGACGATATAATATGGTATGACGATATGATATTAGACGATATGATATGATATGGCGATATGATATGATACACGGATATCATATGACAGGAAGATATGATATGATATGACGATGTGATATGATGTGACGATATGATATGATATGACGATATGATATATATAGCAATATGATATGATATAAAGACATAAAGACATAAAAGATCAGTGCAACTATGAGCCACAAGGGCCCTTCTTGGTTGACTTGTACACTGAAAGTTGCCACCAAATGTCATCACCCCCCTGGAATAGAAAACAAGCCCCTATTTTTAATGATTGTCGGCCGTTTTTAAGATGTTAGTGTGTTGTACTGACAATTGTTCCTATGATCGGATATCATATGATAGGAAGATATGATATGATATGACGATATGATATGATGTGACGATATGATATGATATGACGATATGATATGATATGACGATGTGATATATATATATAGCAATATGATATGATATGACGATATGATGTGATATGCTATGAGGATATGATATGATGATGTGATATGACGATATGATATGACGATATGATATGACGATATGATATGACGATATGATATGACGATATGATATGACGATACGATATGACGATATGATATGACGATATGATATGACGATATGATATGACGATATGATATGATATGATATGAGGATGTGATATGATATGATATGATATGACAATATGATATGATATGAGGATATAACGCAATTGTCGGTGCTAGGATCCTTGGCGACTCTTCATGGCCGCTTCTGGAGGACACTGCCGCCATGATCTCCCGCTATCCCGCAATGAAGTTGCCGTAAGACATGTCGACATGTTCTTCCACTACTGAACAGGGAAGCCAGAGGAGGGCATTGGCATCGTGATCTCACGTCCCCCGACAGATAAGTCGCTGAAGGACACCGGCTCTATACTCCATCGGGAATTTAGTGGAGGACATTAGCGACATGATCCCTGGCTACTTTACACAGGCTTCAATGGACAACACCGGCGGCATGGCCTCACTCTACTCCCTGTGCAAGTTCCCGGTACAGCACTGTCACCATGATCTTCCGCTACTCCACAGGGAAGCTGTTGGAGGACACCGACGACTTGATCTCCTGCTACTCCACATAGAAGCTGCTGGAGGACACTGGCGACATGATCTCCTGCTAATCCACAGGGAAGCTGTTGGAGGACACTGGCTACACGATCTCCTGCTATTCCACAGGGAAGCTGTTAGAGGGCACTGGCGACATGCTCTCCTTCTACTCCACAGGGAAGCTGCTGGAGGACACTGACGACATGATCTCCCGCTACTCCACAGGGAAGCTGTTGGAGGGCACTGGCGACATGATCTCCTGTTACTCCGCAGGGAAGCTGTTGGAGGACACTGGCGACATGATCTCCTGCTACTCCGCAGGGAAGCTGTTGAAGGACACTGGCGACATGATCTTCCGCTACTCTGCAGGGAAGCCAGTCCAGAACGCTGACGACATGATATCCTGCTACTCCACAGGGAAGCTGTTGGAGGACACTGACGACATGATCTCCTTCTGCTCCACAGGGAAGCTGTTGGAGGACACTGGCGGCGGTCGTGTCCAGGTGCTGGAGACGGGCGACCTGCTGATAGCTGATGTGCGGACCGAGAACAGCGGCCTCTACACCTGCAGACGATCTAACGATGTCGGCGACGTGTCTGCCTCAGCCGTGCTGAGCATAATGGGTCCGTATTACTTGTCACAGGGCACTATTATGGGTCAGTGTACTTGCAGTATCACTTGTCACAGTGCGGTACAACTTGTCACAGTACACTATCATGGATAATTGTACTCGGTGTATCACTTGGCACAGTGCAGTATCACTTGTCACAGTGCGGTACCACTTGTCACAACACACTATCATGGGTCATTATGCTCGGCGTATTATTTGTTACAGTGCGGTATCACTTGTCACTGTGCAATATTATGAGTCATTGTACTATGTATCACTTGTCACAGTACACTATCATGGGTCATTTTATTCGGTATCACTTGTACCAGTGTGGTATCACTTATCACAGTGCACTATCATGGGTTATTATACTAGATGTATCACTTGGCACAGTGCGGTATCACTTGTCACAGTGCACTACCATGGGTCAGTGTACTCGGTATCGCTTGTCACATGAGGCGGGAATCGGCCTCCCTGACGCATATTTATGTTCTGTTGGTCTGACGATGCATGTGTGGCGCGTGACACTCCGAGATGCTGTGCCGCAGTGCGCACTCAGATCACCCGACCGCCAGCCGACGCCAAGGTCATCCTGGGCCACGTGGCCAGCCTGCAGTGCGACACGTCGTCGTCGCCGGGCGTGGCCACGCAGGTCACGTGGTATCACGACGGACGCCGATTGGCCGCCTCGTCCAGGATCCACATGGCCGACGACGGCTCGCTGGAGATTCGCGAGGTCCGCGCCGCCGACGTGGGCCGCTACACGTGTGAGGTGAGGACACGTGGCGCACGTGTGGCGGGTTCGTGAGCACACGTGGCACACGTGCTGGTCGGGTGGTAGGGACACACAGGTCAGGTGATGTCCCCTGGTAGCAATTCGACCTGTTTATCCCCCAGGTGGTGTTCTCCCGGTGATAATACCCCGCCTGCACCCCCAGGTGGTGTTCTCCGGTGGTAATACCCCGTCTGCACCCCCAGGTGGTGTTCTCCGGTTGTAATGCCCCGTCTGCACCCCAGGTGGTGTTTTCCGGTGCTAATACCCCGTCTGCACCCCCAGGTGGTGTTGTCCGGTGGTAATACCCCGTCTGCACCCCCAGGTGGTGTTGTCCGGTGGTAATACCCCGTCTGCACCCCCAGGTGGTGTTGTCCGGTGGTAATACCCCGTCTGCACCCCCAGGTGGTGTTCTCCGGTGGTAATACCCCGTCTGCACCCTCAGGTGGTGTTCTCCGGTGGTAGTGACCCGCATGTAACCCCCATGTGGTGTTCTCCGGTGGTAATACCCCGTCTGCACCCCCAGGTGGTGTCGTCCGGCGGAAACGCGTCGCGCTCCGCCGAGCTGGTGGTGGTGGAGCTGCCGTACTCGCCGAACAACGTGCGCGCCCGCAAGGTACCGTCGCTGCAGAAGGCGGTGCGGGTGACGTGGACGGCCGGCTTCGACGGAAACTCGCAGCTGCTCAAGTTCATCGTGCAGAGCCGGCGCGTGCCCATCAGCAGTGAGTAGCATCGTGCAGAGCCGGCGCATGCTCGAGTGTGCTGAATCCCTGATGTACCTCGCGGTACATCTTCCTGTAGACTGTGAGTCAGGTAGCCGATAGGCTATTTCCTACCTAGCTATCATGAATACCTAGAATCAGTTTGCACTCATGTCTGTGACATATATACCTTCTTGGTGTGTTTTTCGATTTTGTTACTGGTGGCCATGTGTGGTGCTGGCCTTAGATTTGGTGCTGCTTGGTCACGGCTTGCGTGGACATTATGACGTTACTCCCTCAGCGCCGCTCGCACCACCGTTCCGGCGGGCCCGCTGACATCACCTTCCTGGCATATGCGCGCATCGCCGCTGTCGTTATTGTGATGACGTTGCCGCCACTGATGACGTTCCCACTCACTTCTGAACCAGAAGTGTGACGCCTCAGGCCTGCTGCCGTAGGCATGGTGACGTGATCGGGGGTCTATGGGCGCTTCGACTACAGGGATCATGCAGCCTGACGTGATCCCCACCGCCGCAGGCATGCTGACGTGATCCCACCGCCGCAGGCATGCTGACGTCATCACCACTGCCGTAGGCATGGTGACGTGATCGGGGTGTATGGGCGCTTCGACTACAGGGATCATGCAGCCTGACGTGATCCCCACCGCCGCAGGCAGCCTGACGTGATCCCCACCGCCTCAGGCATGCTGACGTGATCCCACCGCCGCAGGCATGCTGACGTCATCACCACTGCCGTAGGCATGGTGACGTGATCGGGGTGTATGGGCGCTTCGACTACAGGGATCATGCAGCCTGACGTGATCCCCACCGCCGCAGGCAGCCTGACGTGATCCCCACCGACGCAGGCATGCTGACGTGATCCCACCGCCGCAGGCATGCTGACGTCATCACCACTGCCGTAGGCATGGTGACGTGATCGGGGTGTATGGGCGCTTCGACTACAGGGATCATGCAGCCTGACGTGATCCCCACCGCCGCAGGCATGCTGACGTCATCACCACTGCCGCAGGCATGGTGACGGGCACGGCGCCGCAGCTGGGCGACACCTGGATCACCGAGCTGGCCAACGTGTCGGCCGCGGCGCGTGACGTCACGCTCACCGGACTGACAGCGTCGGCCGCCTACCAGTTCCGGCTGTCGGCCGTCAACAGCGTCGGCGAGGGCAGTCCCAGTCGGCCCAGCAGCATCGTGCTGCTGCCGCAGGAGGGTACGTGTTGACATCTGGCGGGTCGTGTGGGAACTGGAGCTGTGACCATGCTGCGGGATAGATGGCGCTGTGCGGTATTTGATGCTGGTGTCTGGTTTGATATGATCTAGTCTGACGTAGCTGGTTCAGTCTTATTCGTTTTATGGGGTATTTTAGCATTCTCTTTTATTTCTTTCCATCCTGTTCTGCCCTTGTCTTAACGTAACTTGCCATAACCCTGGACTACATTGTCTCGTCCTGCTCTCTCTTAACTGATCGCCCCTCGTCATGGCCTGATCTATATGTGCTGTTGTGGCAACACCTAGTCAGCCCTACCTTGATGCAGTTTCAACTGGGAGCAGGTGGTGTAGCGATTAACTTGTGCGTCTCGTAGCCGATGGGTTGCCTGCTGGAGGTTGCCGGACTGCACCGACTTTGGGCTCTGCCATTGCTAGAGGTCAGGCAGAGACACGTCACAGCAGGCAGTCACAGTGCGTCCCAGAGGACACCGACAGTCTCCTAGTCTGACCTGACCTGACTTGACCTGACCTGATGTATCTCGGCAGCGCCGTCAGGTCCGCCGCAGAGACACTTCACATCAAGCAGTCACAGTGTGTCCCAGAGAACACCGACAGTCTCCTAGTCTGACCTGACCTGACCTGACCTGATATATCTCGGCAGCGCCGTCAGGTCCGCCGCAGAGACACTTCACATCAAGCAGTCACAGTGTGTCCCAGAGAACACCGACAGTCTTCTAGTCTGATCTGACCTGACCTGATGTATCTCGGCAGCGCCGTCGGGTCCGCCGCAGGGCCTGGTCGGGTCGGCTCGCAGCAGTGCCGAGATCATGACCCAGTGGCAGCCGCCGCGGGACGAACACCGCAATGGCCTGGTGCTGGGCTACATCCTGCGTTACCGTCTACACGGCTACAGCAACGCGCCCTGGAGTAGCCGCAACATCACCAACGAGGTACTGCCTGCTGCTACTGCTGATGGTGATGATGATGGTGGTGATGGTGGAGATGACGATGATGATGCTGATGGTGGTGGTGATGGTATTGATGATGATGATGGTGATGAGGTTGATGATGTTCATAATAATAATGATGATGATGTTGGTGATGTTCATTATAATAATGATGATGATGTTGATAATAACAACAATGATGATGATGATGATGATGGCGATGTTCATTTCGGTTCTAGGTCACCATGATCGGTGTGCTTCTCCTGAGACCCAGATGATTGACCGTGCTTGTTGCACTGGGTATAATGGTCTGGCTTCAGATTGCGTCACGGTGTACGTTTGTGGTCTGAGTTTAGATTGCGTCACGGTGTACGTTTGTGGTCTGGGTTTAGATTGCGTCACGGTGTACGTTTGTGGTCTGGGTTTAGATTGCGTCACGGTGTACGTTTGTCGTCTGGGTTTAGATTGCGTCACGGTGTACGTTTGTGGTCTGGGTTTAGATTGCGTCACGGTGTACGTTTGTGGTCTGGGTTTAGATTGCGTCATGGTGTACGTTTGTGGTCTGGGTTTAGATTGCGTCACGGTGTACGTTTGTGGTCTGGGTTTAGATTGCGTCACGTTGTACGTTTGTGGTCTGGGTTTAGATTGCGTCACGGTGTACGTTTGTGGTCTGGGTTTAGATTGCGTCACGGTGTACGTTTGTGGTCTGGGTTTAGATTGCGTCACGGTGTACGTTTGTGGCTTGGCTTCAGATTGCGTCACGGTGCACGTTTGTGGTCTGGGTTTAGATTGCGTCAAGGTATACGTTTGTGGTCTGGGTTTAGATTGCGTCACGGTGTACGTTTGTGACGCCAATGTTGGAATGGCTACCGTAGTTTTCTTGCATTCATGCATGATGTCGGTTTCAAATTGCGAGCTAAGTACGCAGGGACTTTTAGCCCCCCCCCCGTAACTTCGCGATTCGATAATGGTGACAGCATCGCCTTCGCAGTCTCCTGTCTGTATTACGGGCTGTAAAATAACCCAATGTTCTCCGATGACCTAATGGTAACGGAAGGCAGGCGGAAGCTTCCACATCCGAAGCTTCCACATGTCATAACGGTAACGAAACACAGACCGAAGCTTCCACATCAATCCGTTTGAGTTCGTTTGATCGTAAGTTAATGCATCATCAGTAACTTTTATGCGGATTCATGGAGCGCAGCAACAATTCTGCAGACGCGATGGTGTCTGGAATCCCCAGTGACTGTTGGGTTATGGACAGGGCGCTTCCGCTGCACTGACCTGAACTGGAGTGAAGCCTCGACGAAGAGAATGTTGTGGACGGGTCTCTACCACTGCACTAGCCTGAACCGGGACGAAGCCTGGACGAAGAGAACGTTGAGCGTTATGTGTGGCTATTTGGCAGGCGCAGCGCAATTACCTGATCCGGGACCTGATCACGTGGAAGGACTACGACATTCAGGTGGCCGCCTACAACAGCAAGGGAACCGGCGTGTTCAGCCACTCCATAACGGTCAAGACGAGAGAAGGAGGTGAGGGCGGACTGTGGGTGCGCCCAGAGGAAAGGCCCTTCGAGGGACATTCTCCCGCTAAATGGTGAAGGCATGCATTTGCCTTCCCAATGGTTCGAGTCAAGATAATGCCCTTCAACGAGTCCCTCCTAGATTTCGCATAAGCGAAGTGTGTCCCTCGTTGATGGGATGGGTGTCCCTCATTTTTGGAAGCAAGATTTCACCCACGGGGCTGACTACCTGCCCGGAGAAGCCGTCCTTTATTAGTGTACAATCATCTGATCACATCTAAGCACACTATCAGCTATACGCACAATCGAAGCACATGTCACGATGGCAATTAAGTACGGAAGGATCATCCAGAAGCAATGTTGTATGGTGCCTGTCAAAAGGCGTGAAATCTAAGGAAAGCCATCGCAGCCATACCTACGTTGCTGCTAACTAACCATGGCTGTTATATTTGTTTCTCATTTGCTCCAAATCACGTGACTGGCTTACTGGCTTGGGATTGGTACTGACAGGACAATGGAAAAAAAATAGAACGACTATCATAATAGCCGTTACTGATTATTTATATTGACTACTCGTAGTACTATCTGTATTTTTATTGTAACTGTTGTTATACATCCTTCCCGTATAGCACCACGACGCGTTCGCTTCGTACACGATTCGTGGCAGGCATATGGACTCTACCCCCACATGTGGGCTCTATCCCCACATGATTGGCGCGTTACTGTATACGTGGTTTGACCGGCTGAGATGGAGGCAGGGCCGGGGGAGGGGGGTTTCGGCTCCTTGTGCAGAATCGGCAAATCGGTGGCGCGCCACACACTCGGTTAAGCCGATGCCGCCGCACTGCGCATGCGCAGTCGGGTGAAGCGTTCAGAGGCTGTGCAGAAGATATATCTCGAAAGGTCCTGATCCGGTTGTCATTTTAGGAGACAGGGATTATATGTGCGTTGGTGCTTTGCTTACAATAAACTAATATGCTACAATTGGCTATAATTGGTTACAAGAACTAGTCGACGTGTCCCTTTCGTTGTCTGACGCCACAGTAATAGGGCCGCGCTAATTCTGCTATTTGTAGGATATTTGTGATGAAATTTTCTTCATCCTGGCTGCGCGAAACCACCATGGTGAGCCGTTCCAGTGCCAGAGGCGGCGCCCACGGGTGTCCGGGTGGAGATGATATGACCGCGGTGATCCGTTCCAGTACCAAAGGCGGCGCCCATGGGTGTCCGGGTGGAGATAATAAAAGTGGGGTGACAGCCAGGGGCGCCCACGGGAGTGCGGGTGGAGCCTGAGAGCTCGACCTCAGTGAAGATCAGCTGGGTGCCTCCGGACCCACAGAAGATCAATGGCATCAACCAGGGCTACAAGCTGCAGGCCTGGACAGGTGGGTGACGCGACACAGAGGTCAAGGTCGGTCACCAGGTACAGATGGGCTAAAGGTACAGTTTGGATCAGATTTGTGTAAAATAGGCATGCCCCGCCCAATAAATGTTGCTCCATCAACCATCAACCAGTCACTTCTCATGACTAACGTTTGGAATGCTGTGAATACGTGGGTGGTGACTAAAGTGGCTGGACCCATTGCTGCAACCAAATCTAATATTATACTAATTGCGCACACCGGATATTTTCAACCCATGATGCATTGTTTATGGAGATCCAGACCCTCAATCTAACGAGTTGTCTTCATCGGTGTAGGGTGATCGGATGGATCCGGAATGCAGTCATTAGGGTCATTCCCCGGTATGCCGTGTGTGCCTCAGTCGACCACGTGCACAAGCAGCCGGACCGTTAGAGTCATTTCTGGTACGCTGTGTGTGTTTCAGGTGACCCTGACGCGCCGGAGCCGCCGTCGGTGACGATGGCGGTGGCGCCATCTCCGGTGGACCCGCTCGCCCGCCAGGAGGCGCTGCTGGAGGGGCTGCGCAGCTTCACCGCCTACAACGTGACGGTGCTGTGCTTCACGTCGCCGGGAGATGGGACCAGAAGCGACCCGGTGTCCATCACGACCCTGGAGGACGGTGAGGGCTGGTGCTGGCGACGAAAAAATGGCCTGGGGGTACAGGGGAATAACTTCATTTTTAGACCTGGGGAGGGGGATTTCGCCGAACGCGAGTGTGGATCCTAGAATGTATTTCCAGACGACCAAAGTCTCCAATTTGATGCATTAACATAGAGCCTTTGAATGTTAGCTGGAGGGAATGGCATAAAGCTGCTTTGGCGCTCACCAGCAATTTTTAGAAAGCTCGACGCCTACCAAGATTGCCTCACGATATGAGTTGGTACACGTGAAGCTCACGTACCCTGATTACACAAAACCACACGTGATTACACAGATTGTACATGAAAATGTCAAGCCGACGCACCAATCCTGCACCAATTCAAGCAGGGACCGTGGTCAAAGCCGATGGGTGCCGTGTCAACAATCATGCGCATGCCAACTGCGACTGAATTGTGTTTGCAAGTTGATCTCGGAACCATGCAAAAGCTACACAGCCTGTGAAGCAAGGATTTAGTTTCTGGTTTGTAAAGCCTAGCAAATGTATTCTAAACGACATGTACAGTCGGCATACTTCAACAACGAATGGAGACGAAATGAAAGAATTTGTATTAACAATAGGAGAACATGGGGAGAAAACCCAGATTTTTCCTCAAAGAAAGCTAGGAGGAACGAGTCCCAAAACTGAAGAGGGAAGTTAGGACTTTATCAAATGGATGAGGGACGTGTCACCCACCCCCAGAACCGGTTAACGGTTAGCAACCGGCTAATTGCCATAACCCACTAGGCTATGACAAGATGAACCTGTGAATAAATTAGTGAGGGGTAGTGATAAGGTTGGAACCTGCAATAATTTCGGAAGGGCACATGCCCCCTCCCAGTGACTGACGGTCTGTATGTCGGGTGTGCCCAGTGCCCCCTCCCAGTGACTGACGGTCTCGGTGTGCCCAGTGCCGGGAGCCGTGTCCGCCATGCGGTTCGAGTCGGTCACGGACCGCTCGGTGACCGTCATCTGGTCGCCGCCGGAGCGCCACAATGGCCGCATCACCGGCTACACTCTGCGGCGCCTCGTCGACGGCATGGCGCACACGCTGGTCGAGCAGAACGTCACCGCAAACGTCACCCGGCTCCAGGTCAACAACCTCAGGGTCAGTTGCCCCGTGAATTCGAAAGGAAGTGGTGAAGCGTTTTTAGAGTTAGTCTTTCGCCTGACCTAATTCCGTGGTCTAATGCAACCTGGCTATAAAATTGTGAAGAGCATGTCAAATTGATTGCTCAGTCAAATTGATCAAATTGTTCAAATTGATTGCTCACCAATTTTGAGCTCGCTGTCCCTTGTTTGCCGATTCTTCCACAAAAACTGGTAAATCTCCGTTCGCCTCAACTCCCTCCCCCCCCCCCACCTGCTGTGGCATGTGTTGAGGTGAGTGGTGAAGGTACGACATCTACAATATCGGCGCCAACCGAATAAATATGATTTTCCCGCATAATTACCGCACCGGTCTGGAAATGCTCGGCACCGTAACTGATTGCGCCGGCGAGCAGTGGCCGGGAGAGTTCCCTCTCTGCCTGCGATGGTGTCTCACGAGTGACATGTACACAGCTGACCGTCTGTTTCCACCCAGCCGACCACCGAGTACCAGTTCCCGCTCTGCCCGCGGTGGTGTCTCACGAGTGACGTGTACACAGCTGACCGTCTGTTTCCACCCAGCCGACCACCGAGTACCAGTTCTCGCTGCTGGCCTGGACGGCGGTGGGCGCCGGCCCCGCCCGGGAGGCCACCCTCCGGTCGGGCGTGAAGCCGGTGCTGCCGACCCCGCCCACCGGCCTGGGCGTGTCCAACATCCAGCCGTTCTCCGTGGTGGTGCAGTTCACGCCCGGCTTCGACGGCAACTCCAGCATCACACAGTGGACTGTGCAGGTGGGTGTGGGGTCGAATCTCGACTGGGTCATGATTTGCAGGTGTGGTTGTACGTGCTATTTCGAGTCAGTTACACTGAATAACGCATGCAGTGAATGATGACGTATTTAATGCCGATTTGGCAGAAATGGTGTCGAACTTAACTTGAACATGAGTATTATTCCGGCTAAACTAACATATTGGTTCAGTTCTTGCAATGAAGTCGAGCTTCGCATCTAATTTACGTTTTCGAGTGTGAATACGCACACAACACATCCATAACAACAAACCTTGTAAAGGCTTAGCTGGCCAAAACCGGACGCTGTAAAGATACTTTAGCTAACCAGTTTTCGCAACATGAGTTTAAGCCGTATATTTCACACTGCAGCGTAAGCTGTGAAGTTCTGAATAGCAAGACTGGCTGTCACGTTGTGTCTGGTGGCTATGGATGTCGTAATCCGACGAGTGTCCGTGCATAATCGAACTGTTAGCTGTCATACATGGTGCTAAGCTATTGACTGGTCTGTCAAAGTAGTAAATTGTTCCTGGTAAGACAGTGTACGAGTGGAAAACTCTTAATTAACCACAGGGAAGATGCCATCCTCCTAAATATGATGTAGCAAAATTGTCTTCGGTAAATGGTCCACCAGTCTAGAGGTTTCGACTTGGAGCGTTTCGCGGTTTCTTTTTCGTTGGTGCAATTTCCTGTTCGGTTTCCTTTTTAATTGCTGTACTGTAGTACACATGGGCTGAAGTGAAGTAAGAAATATTGTGAAAGTACGAGATTAAAATGTAAAATCATTATTGGCTAGGTGCCATTTCCAAATTGAAGAATTTTGTCACACTGCTGTCATCCGTCTTGTGGGTCTGCTAAGCGTGTCGAATTGTTCATAATACTTGTGGTTTTTTGGTGGGTCTCACAATGCTATGTTTATGTGAAATGTGTCAGAAAATATCACCGACTGTGCACTAAGTTTACGTTCTTCCCAACAACAATTGCACGCATGCCTGCTTCCTTGAGGACCCACCTGATGAAGAACCCTGCACATCCCTGTCAGAACACCACAACTACAGGTCGAATTGAGCCGAACTACGCCATCACAGGTTGATTTCCTTTCATGACGAATTTCGACATCCTGCGTGATTTGTGTTTGTCGCCATCACGCGCCTGGCGACTAGCCGCTGCAACTAACGTTGCTGCATCTCGCCGCCAGGCTCAGACGTCCCGCAACCAGACGTGGGAGGCCATCTACACGGCCTCCGACCCGACGGCCACCACGCTCACCGTCGACCGGCTGGTGCCGTTCATGAAGTACCGGCTCCGCATCGTAGCCAACAATGTGGTCGGTACGTCTACTGGCCAGGTGTAACTCGTAGCCAACAATGTGGTCGGTACGTCTACTGGCCAGGTGTAACTCGTAGCCAACAATGTGGTCGGTACGTCTACTGGCCAGGTGCAACTCGTAGCCAACAATGTGGTCGGTAGCCAACATACTGGTCGGTTCCGTATCGTCGCCAACAATGTTCTGGTTATTTGGTGAACATTAGCCGTCTGTCACTCCTATGACAACTACCCAAGTTGTCATAGGCCAATTTTTTAAACAGAAAGTTCCCAACGCTTTTGCTGTTCGACGCTTTGTATGATGTACCGCATTGTGTTGTGTTACACTCCAATGCATTATGTCACGTATGGAGACGTTCTGATTGATGCCTTGGCACCTAATACTTGACGAACATGTGCCGGTTGGTGAAGGTTCTTATGCCGCGCGATGATGTGGTTTCTGATGTGGCTTCGGATGCCGATTCTACCACAATTTATGATAACTGGTACACGTGTGACGCTACGCGACTGGTGAAGATGCACACGGTATTGGCATTCAATTTAATTCTGATCCTCGGATCTTGTGCACGGTGGATATGGAAGACGGTTGATTCACTACGCCGCAAGGCATTTGGAGTAGCATCGCCTCAGGTGGCTTAAAGGATTATCGAAGCTCACGCTATCTCCCCTCATCTATAATGCTGGGAAGACTATGGTTGCACCGATTCCGTTGATAACTGAGTAGCTGTGGATCTTGTTGTCAGCTTACAATGCCAAGTGGGCAGATGTGTCGCTGTAGTTCTCGTTAATGGTATGCTGTGCTGTCTACGGCTCTTGTTAGCTGAGTAGTGTCTATTATGCTGTCGCTACGATTCGTGTTTGCTGTCCACATTGTGAACGGCTAGCACGTGTGTGACAGAGTGACCATCTCGCGTTGAGGTGCTGTAACCACGGGGACTTGTGTGTGTCCTCACCAGGGGCCAGTAGCCCGTCGGAGCCGACGCAGGAGTTCCAGACCATCCAGGCCCCGCCGGCACACGCGCCGCGCAATGTGATCGTGCGCGCGCCGTCCGCCACCACGCTCCGCGTCGGCTGGATTGTGAGTGTGGATGGCACCACCATCACAGTAATATTTACACAAACTACAATTTAAGCTGGACTTAAGGGGAATGCCGTATGTTTGTTATGCTTGTTATAGGGAGTTGTGAAAATCAGCCAGAGAAATTGTTTCCATAAAGATACATACTGAAAAACTGCTCAAGGGAATGTTGGCCACTCAAATACTTCGAAGGATGGATTAGTTTTACCAGCCACAATGTTAATACACCAGGCGAACTGGTGCAGAGCATGCTCAATACGCATTGCGTAGGGGAATTGGCACTGAGCGGGCAGTGCTAACCGCTATCGACACAGAGAAGCGTAATAGTATGGTCGACATAGAGAAGCGTAATCGTTGGATCGACACAGAGAAGCCTAAGCGTGATTGGAACCGGCATTTAAAAAGAAAGAAAACGAAGATAGCGTGGCATACCTATTTCAACTGTTTGTGTCTAAACCAAAGCGTTTTAGCTAACTTGAGCTGGGCCTCTCCACTGCTGGTACTTCTGGTGAACCTATAGATGCCCTTGTGGACAAAGTGGGCGGGTACCGACTGCGTCGATGGACATGTTTACGATGTATGAATGTCGACGAATGGCGTGGCATGCTTTATAAAAGTTAGTGATAGGCAGCTAGATTTCAGCTTAGGCTTTTCTGCCGCCCGCATATGACGAACAAGTGTGTGTAAATAATGATGTAATACATTAATTGATTGGTCATGCTCGACAACTCACCTTACCCGACGTACACCCCACTCCACTACTCAGCCTAACCTAGCCTACCTAACAAAACTCAAACCAAAGTAACGTAGCCATATGTAGCTTGAGCTGTGCCCATACCTATCCTGTCGCCACACATCCGGCCAAAAAGCTAGACTAGTTAACCTTCACTCACTGGAGGCATGGAGCTCAGTTGGCCTGCACGACAGCTCTCTCAGCTGACTGTGACGTCACTGTTGTGTCGCAGCCGCTGCAGCAGACCGAGTGGTATGGGGTGCCCCGCGGCTACAACATCTCCTTCCGCCGCCTCAGCGAGGATGCGTCGCGTACGCGACTGGACACCATCTCCATCGAGGGTGAGACTGAGAACTGCTGCCGTCAAGACATCTCCCAGAGGTGCAGGCAAAGTAGTGGAGGATCGATCTGTGGTACTAAGCGTGTTCAAGTACTTCTTGCATCCTTATATTCCCTGGGGTGCTGTGCTTCCCTTGGCTCGGGTGTAGTAGTTGCTTTATTAATTTTGATATATTCCCTAGTTGGCAAGTGTTGTGGCCTCCGGTTAGTTTGTCAGCAGGGAGTACTGTGCTATTGTTATCCTGTCTTATTCAGTTTACTTGTCTGTGACACCTATTTTCATCTCAGATATAAAAGCGTACTTTGGCTGCAGGAATGGAGAGGTGCACTTTGGAGTGGAAAGATCGTTGTAAATAATGGAGAGGTCATTCATCTTACACAATTTATGGAGTAAATGGTTTGCTTTCCATCCGAGTCATTGAGCTGATTTTACATTCGTGTTAAAGGTAGAATATACACATATTTATGAGGGTGTAATTGAAGTAATCCTTTCTCTTCTTAAGTTTCGAGCATGCATATTAAAACATTTCACAAATATTCCATAAAAGGTTCCTAGATGTGCCACTGGATGAACCTCAAGAGCCTGCCCACCTAGAAATGGGCGACAACCGCTCCTCTTCGAAATTCCTTGAGAGAAAAAGCTTACCGTGATCTTTGTTCGGTGTTACTACTCAGCAGCACTAAAATGTTGTCAGTTCCTCATGTTCAGCAGACGACATTGGGGACACATATAGGCATAGCTTAGTGATTTGCCACGCCCTGTTTGTGGCCAGAGTGACGCCTGTTTATATTCAGAATAACGCCCGTTGATGATCAGAGTGACGCCTGGCTGTGGTCAGAGTGATGGCTGTTATGGTCAGGTCAATGCCGGGCATTTGTTTTGACGTTTCACGTTTAGACATAGACTTGCTGTTTCCGCCTTAGCAACCAGTCGTACCTGGGTGGTTGGTGAGTCCCGGGTTAATGGAAAATGGTGAGATATCACATGCACTAGCAGATCCAGGCATGTTATTTCAGGGGATGGGAGGGCATTTGTCGGAGAGCGTCATGTTGAGGGGCTCCACTGACTTGGAAGCAAATTCGAGAGGGTGGAGATTGTGCTCGAACCTCCTCGAAGGACGAAAATTGATCGTCCCTCCCTGTACCCCATCCCTCAAAGGAGGGATGGGGTACAGTTTTACGTTCACGATGGGGCGCTGTTTTCGATCGGGGAGTGGGGCGCCGTTCTCTGATGGGAGGTATGCCCCCCCCCCCCCAGTGCCCCCTCCGGATCGCGCGTTGCGTGTGAGGTTGCCTGGAGGTATTCGGGGATGGCAGTCCTACGGGGAGACGCAGGAATCGACAAGTGAGGGGAAATAATGAGCAGGCTTTGAAAAAATGAACACGAATCTAATGCTAATTATTCCAAAAGTGACCCTAATCAAAATGTATGTATCGTTCAAGCACCGCGCGTTACCTAACGCCAAAACTTCACCCATGCAGTGCAGCCTTGATTGAAGGTTTATTGGGATATTTTGGATAAGGGTTACGGAAAAGGTGTTCCATGCACAATCATGATTTAAGAGAAGTGAATAAACATATTTTCTCCGTGAGTGGAAAGCTTAGTGATCGGGTTTTTCAAACGCCCGCAGCAGGAAACAATAACAGACATGGAATCTACGGAAACATGATTTAATTAGAGGGTGGGTGGGCCCGTGCGGCTAGTTTGGTTACCCTCTGGTTCTTGGCAAGGTCCCTCCTGCTCCGACAAGAGATCTTCGCCATCGACTAACTCACCAATTCGCTGAATCTCGCTGAGTCTCGCTGACCTGCAAAATGTCTCTCGCCACCGGCAGACCGCAACGCCAACTCGTTTGTGCTGGATCAGCTGGAGGAGTACATGCGATACGAGATCATCATGCAGAGCTACAACGACGTCGGCAGCAGCGAGCCCAGCGCCGCCGTCACCGAGCGGACCAGGGAGTCAGGTGGGTGTGGTGCTCACGCCACCCCGGGGAGTCAGGTGGGTGTGGTGCTCACGCCGCCCCGGGGAGTCAGGTGGGTGTGGTGCTCACGCCGCCCCGGGGAGTCAGGTGGGTGTGGTGCTCACGCCGCCCCGGGGAGTCAGGTGGGTGTGGTGCTCACGCCACCCCGGGGAGTCAGGTGGGTGTGGTGCTCACGCCGCCCCGGGGAGTCAGGTGGGTGTGGTGCTCACGCCGCCCCGGGGAGTCAGGTGGGTGTGGTGCTCACGCCGCCACGGGGAGTCAGGTGGGTGTGGTGCTCACGCCACCCCGGGGAGTCAGGTGGGTGTGGTGCTCACGCCGCCGCCCCAGGGAGTCAGGTGGGTGTGGTGCTCACGCCACCCCGGGGAGTCAGGTGGGTGTGGTGCTCACGCCGCCCCGGGGAGTCAGGTGGGTGTGGTGCTCACGCCGCCCCAGGGGAGTCAGGTGGGTGTGGTGCTCACGCCGCCCCGGGGAGTCAGGTGGGTGTGGTGCTCACGCCGCCCCAGGGAGTCAGGTGGGTGTGGTGCTCACGCCGCCCCGGGGAGTCAGGTGGGTGTGGTGCTCACGCCGCCCCGGGGAGTCAGGTAGGTGTCGTGCTCACGCCGCCCCGGGGAGTCAGGTGGGTGTGGTGCTCACGCCGCCCCGGGGAGTCAGGTGGGTGTGGTGCTCACGCCGCCCCGGGGAGTCAGGTGGGTGTCGTGCTCACGCGGCCGCCCCAGGGAGTCAGGTAGGTGTCGTGCTCACGCCGCCCCAGGGAGTCAGGTGGGTGTGGTGCTCACGCCGCCCCGGGGAGTCAGGTGGGTGTGGTGCTCACGCCGCCCCAGGGAGTCAGGTGGGTGTCGTGCTCACGCCGCCCCGGGGAGTCAGGTGGGTGTCGTGCTCACGCCGCCCCGGGGAGTCAGGTGGGTGTCGTGCTCACGCCGCCCCAGGGAGTCAGGTGGGTGTCGTGCTCACGCCGCCCCAGGGAGTCAGGTGGGTGTCGTGCTCACGCCGCCCCGGGGAGTCAGGTGGGTGTGGTGCTCACGCCGCCCCAGGGAGTCAGGTGGGTGTCGTGCTCACGCCGCCCCGGGGAGTCAGGTGGGTGTGGTGCTCACGCGGCCGCCCCAGGGAGTCAGGTGGGTGTCGTGCTCACGGCCGCCCCGGGGAGTCAGGTGGGTGTGGTGCTCACGCCGCCCCAGGGAGTCAGGTGGGTGTGGTGCTCACGCCGCCCCGGGGAGTCAGGTGGGTGTGGTGCTCACGCGGCCGCCCCAGGGAGTCAGGTGGGTGTCGTGCTCACGCCGCCCCGGGGAGTCAGGTGGGTGTCGTGCTCACGCCGCCCCGGGGAGTCAGGTGGGTGTGGTGCTCACGCGGCCGCCCCAGGGAGTCAGGTGGGTGTCGTGCTCAGTTACGCCGCCCCGGGGAGTCAGGTGGCCGCCCCGGGGAGTCAGGTGGGTGTGGTGCTCACGCCGCCCCGGGGAGTCAGGTGGGTGTGGTGCTCACGCCGCCCCACGGGGAGTCAGGTGGGTGTCGTGCTCACGCCGCCCCAGGGAGTCAGGTGGGTGTCGTGCTCACGCCGCCCCGGGGAGTCAGGTGGGTGTCGTGCTCACGCCGCCCCAGGGAGTCAGGTGGGTGTCGTGCTCACGCCGCCCCGGGGAGTCAGGTGGGTGTGGTGCTCACGCCGCCCCGGGGAGTCAGGTGGGTGTCGTGCTCACGCCGCCCCAGGGAGTCAGGTGGGTGTCGTGCTCACGCCGCCCCAGGGAGTCAGGTAGGTGTCGTGCTCACGCCGCCCCGGGGAGTCAGGTGGGGTGTGTGCTCACGCCGCCCCAGGGGAGTCAGGTGGGTGTCGTGCTCACGCCGCCCCAGGGAGTCAGGTGGGTGTCGTGCTCACGCCGCCCCGGGGAGTCAGGTGGGTGTGGTGCTCACGCCGCCCCAGGGAGTCAGGTGGGTGTGGTGCTCACGCCGCCCCGGGAGTCAGGTGGGTGTTGTGCTCACGCCGCCCCAGGGAGTCAGGTGGGTGTCGTGCTCACGCCGCCCCAGGGAGTCAGGTGGGTGTCGTGCTCACGCCGCCCCGGGGAGTCAGGTGGGTGTGGTGCTCACGCCGCCCCAGGGAGTCAGGTGGGTGTCGTGCTCACGCCGCCCCAGTCGCCGCCCCAGGAGTCAGGTGGGTGTGGTGCTCACGCCGCCCCAGGGAGTCAGGTGGGTGTGGTGCTCACGCCGCCCCAGGGAGTCAGGTGGGTGTGGTGCTCACGCCGCCCCGGGGAGTCAGGTGGGTGTGGTGCTCACGCCGCCCCAGGGGGTGCTCACGCCGCCCCGGGGAGTCAGGTGGGTGTCGTGCTCACGCCGCCCCGGGGAGTCAGGTGGGTGTGGTGCTCACGCCGCCCCGGGGAGTCAGGTGGGTGTGGTGCTCACGCCGCCCCAGGGAGTCAGGTGGGTGTGGTGCTCACGCCGCCCCGGGGAGTCAGGTGGGTGTCGTGCTCACGCCGCCCCAGGGAGTCAGGTGGGTGTGTGCTCACGCCGCCCCAGGGTCACGCCGCCCCAGGGAGTCAGGTGGGTGTGGTGCTCACGCCGCCCCGGGGAGTCAGGTGGGTGTCGTGCTCACGCCGCCCCAGGGAGTCAGGTGGGTGTGGTGCTCACGCCGCCCCAGGGGAGTCAGGTGGGTGTCGTGCTCACGCCGCCCCAGGGAGTCAGGTGGGTGTCGTGCTCACGCCGCCCCAGGGAGTCAGGTGGGTGTCGTGCTCACGCCGCCCCGGGGAGTCAGGTGGGTGTGGTGCTCACGCCGCCCCAGGGAGTCAGGTGGGTGTCGTGCTCACGCCGCCCCAGGGAGTCAGGTGGGTGTGGTGCTCACGCCGCCCCGGGGAGTCAGGTGGGTGTGGTGCTCACGCCGCCCCAGGGAGTCAGGTGGGTGTCGTGCTCACGCCGCCCCGGGGAGTCAGGTGGGTGTGGTGCTCACGCCGCCCCGGGGAGTCAGGTGGGTGTGGTGCTCACGCCGCCCCGGGGAGTCAGGTGGGTGTCGTGCTCACGCCGCCCCGGGGAGTCAGGTGGGTGTGGTGCTCACGCCGCCCCGGGGAGTCAGGTGGGTGTCAGGTGGGTGTCGTGCCCAGGAGTCAGGTGGGTGTGGTGCTCACGCCGCCCCAGGGAGTCAGGTGGGTGTCGTGCTCACGCCGCCCCGGGGAGTCAGGTGGGTGTCGTGCTCACGCCGCCCCAGGGAGTCAGGTGGGTGTCGTGCTCACGCCGCCCCAGGGAGTCAGGTGGGTGTCGTGCTCACGCCGCCCCGGGGAGTAGGGGTCAGGAGTCAGGTGGGTGTGGTGCTCACGCCGCCCCGGGGAGTCAGGTGGGTGTCGTGCTCACGCCGCCCCGGGGAGTCAGGTGTTCACGCCGCCCCGGGGAGTCAGGTGGGTGTGGTGCTCACGCCGCCCCGGGGAGTCAGGTGGGTGTGGTGTGTGTGCTCACGCCGCCCCAGGGAGTCAGGTGGGTGTCGTGCTCACGCCGCCCCGGGGAGTCAGGTGGGTGTGGTGCCTCACGCCGCCCCGGGGAGTCAGGTGGGTGTGGCGTGTACCCCGCCCCGGGGAGTCAGGTGGGTGTGGTGCTCACGCCGCCCCGGGGGGAGTCACCGGGAGTCAGTGGGTGTGGTGCTCACGCCGCCCCAGGGAGTCAGGTGGGTGTCGTGCTCACGCCGCCCCGGGGAGTCAGGTGGGTGTGGTGCTCACGCCGCCCCAGGGAGTCAGGTGGGTGTGGTGCTCACGCCGCCCCGGGGAGTCAGGTAGGTGTGGTGCTCACGCCGCCCCGGGGAGTCAGGTGGGTGTGGTGCTCACGCCGCCGCCCGCTGACGGCGAGCTCTCGGCTTCGAGCCTGGGCAGCTGCAGTGCATCCACACGCCGTGTTGTGCACAGTGTTGGCCTGCCTTAAACCTGGCCGCGGTGCCAGCACACGGGGTGTTGGAGCCATCTTCAGGATTGCAGTAAAGTCAGGCATCACAGTACATAGCTAATGGCATGAGACCACTACGCATCTTCTGGGAGGTGTACCAGCTGAATCTATCACACAATCACCAGAGTGGACCTACAGGTACAGGTTATGATGTTTAAATGAATAAGATGCTAGAATGCTTAACATACTTAGCATCCTAAGCTGGTATTTGACAACTGTGCAATGTCCAAGCGAGTAGTAAATGCCGACATTCGCCATAACAACGAGAGCTTAGGAGCTAGAGCAGTGCTCTTGTCCTTCCTTCTGGGAGTAGCGATACATCCAGCGTCAACTACTGGCAGGGGCGGATCTTTGAATACTTGAGTGCCCTTAAAGCTAATTGTGGGGCCCCCAATATTTTCAGCTTTTAACATGAGACTATATGGAATGGGACCCCAAAACCGATTTGGGTCCTCCAATTGCGTACACTCATTGGTCTCCCTCCCAATTTTTTGGGGATAAAATCTGCCCCTGGCTACTGCCATTGACAACAGCACATCACTTGTAATCATATGATCTGGAATTGCAATACGAGATGTGGGTGCATCAGGGCCATAATGGTGAACATGTGTGGACAATTACGAACACAAAACACTGTGTACTTACAAACACAAATCTGTTAGAAACGACGTATGAGGATTGCCTAAATATACATCTGGAAACATGTCAGAAATTGTTCTGGACGAATGCCGATCCAGTATCCAGTAAGTGGTATGTTCGACCCATGTTTCACCCATGTTACACCCATATTCCATCCATTTTCACCCCTGTTACACCCATGTGCCACCCTTTTTCACATTCTTCCGCATTACATGGGGAGAGGGAGAGGGAGACCGCTCATAGTCGACAGCGCTCGATGCTTCCCCAATAGTCGATGGTCCACGATCTCTCGTGCTCGAGTAGTGCCCAAGTCGTGCCCTGCGGCGTTGCATAAACCTCACCGTAACTCCATAACCGCGACAGTGTCCCGAAGAACGTACCGAGGCAGCGTTTTCCTCTGACCGTGACCTCTTGACCCGGCAGTTCCCGGGGCGGGGCCCGAGGCTGTGCAGGCCAACACCACATCGTCCACAACAGTGGTGGTTAGCTGGGGAGCTATTCGGCCGCTCCAGATGAACGGACTCATCGAGGGCTACAAGGTGGTGTACGGCTACAAGGGCGCCGACTTCAAGGTCAGTGCAACGTCGACCAGAGCACATCTAACCTGCCTTAGTAGCGGTTGTTCGTGTCGATCTTGTCAACAGATGTTGCATTGTTAGTTGTAGCTGTTGTGTCCAGCTGATTGTGCTTTCATGAAAAAGAAAACAATGAACTGAGCTCAAGATGTTGGGCAATGTCAGCATTTGTTGAGATATGATCTTTAATAATGATCCTATACCCATGATCAGGGGCGGGTGTCCTTTAGAAAATGGGAAACAAGAAAATGTTCTGAGGTGACCTGGGTTCGACTAAGTTTGAGAAACATCCAGGATTACAAATTCGTGATGTTTATATACTTACATTGTATACAGGTTGATTTTATCACCCCGCTCTCCCCTCAGCCTAGAAAAAGAGAGCGCTGGTCGCCCAGACCAAAACGTGTGCCGATTTCACTTTTCTGTACATACCTGCACACGTGGAAACACAATCTCCCACTTGATGACACACATTTATCTGTATCTATCCACATATATCAAACCAGTCAGCGGCGACGTTAATTTTATTCAAACTTATCACCCATAGCATGTTAACAGTTGCCCGTTATAGCGAAGCTAGTGGATTTGTTATCATCCGTAGACAGGGGAAGTGGCGCAGTTTCAAAATACTGCGCTACTGGTAAAAGTGGGGAGTATAAGAAACCCCGCTGCCCCGCTGTAGTGAGGCCGCCTTCTGACCTTGCACAACGTGCTCCTCCTCAGACCAAGATGATCGAGGGCAATCAGACACACACGACCACTCTGACGGAGCTGCGCAAGTTCACCAAGTACAGCGTCCAGGTGCTCGGCAGGACGCGGGTCGGAGACGGCGTACTGAGTCTGCCTCCGGTCCGGGTCCGCACTTACGACGATGGTGAGTTGTGTTCCTCTGCGAGCTGGGACTCGGCAGGACGCGGGTCGGAGACTGAGTCTGCCTCCGGTCCGGGTCCGCACTTACGACGATGGTGAGTTGTGTTCCTCTGCGAGCTGGGACTCGGCAGGACGCTGGTCGGAGACTGGGGCTCAACCTGCCTCTCCGCACCCGGTCCGTGTGGAGCCGACGATGGTGAGTTGTGTTCCTCTGCGAGCTGGGACTCGGCAGGACGCGGGTCGGAGACTGAGTCTGCCTCCGGTCCGGGTCCGCACTTACGACGATGGTGAGTTGAGTGCCTCTCCGAGCCGGGACTCGGCAGGACGAGGGTCGGAGACTGAGTCTGCCTCCGGTCCGGGCCCGCACTTACGATGGTGAGTTGTGCGTCTCTCCGAGCCGGGACTGACACGCACCTTTGATGACACTGACACCTTTGATGTTTTGAACTGCGGAGGTCATAAGCACTGCGGATGTATTGAACTGGGTACTTTAGAGCTGAATTCTACGAAATGTATAGCTTTTGAACACTGGATGTGTTGAATCTTGGAGCTCTTGGACCAGATGCCAGAAGTGTGCATTTGGGTGTTGTTGCGTATTGGGTGGCATCGTTATGACTGCCACGCCTGCTGTCCATCCTGTTGCATCTCCTGCGATGAGCCCCTTGTCTTGGTGTGCTGTGCAGGCGGTGCTCTCCACCCTGGCGCGTGACCTACCCCTCCCCTCGTGCAGTGCCGGGCGCGCCGTCCAACGTGTCGTTTCCCGGACGTGAGCTTCACGTTCGCGCGCGTCATCTGGGACGTGCCGGAGGAGCCGAACGGCGTGCTGCTGGCCTACAGGGTGACCTTCCACCCGGCCGACACGACCACCATCAACAGCACGCACGAGCTGGCGCCGCAGGACAGGACGTTCAAGTGGGTTTCGCCGCAGTGGCTAATGGCCTGGCGAGCCGGCCAGGGTCGTCCAGAGGGGCGAGGGGCTCACCCTGGGGGAGGGGGGGGGGGAGGTGACTGCTCGAGCAGACCTCGAGCCGTGATCTGGGATAAGAGGACTGCCGACATGTGAAAAGTGTGAACATTTTGTATGTTTGCAGCCGTGCGTCGTGAGAAACGTGAGTTTTTGTCCAATTAAGGGTGGCCTCAAGCGCTCATGGATGCGGTTTCATGTGCATTTCATGGACTATTGCGCTGCCAATGTCCTCATACCCCTACCGCACCGGCAATGTCTCCTTAATTTAGCATAGCAAATTTCCTCCCCAATGCTGGGAGTAAGTAATGGAACCAATTTTATTTCCCAAAACTATTTCATAAAGCGTTGCCTCCGAGCGTCCCTGCGCCCCCGCGCCTCCGCGCCCATGTACGTGCTAAATGTTTCTAGTAGTTTTCTGGGTTTTATTCTCAAAGTTCCTGATCATTGAGCACTTGGTTTCATTCATCAATGCTTGATTGGACAAATTATCTAAGTCATGAAGGCTCCTAAGGCGACCAATGGGCAAGTAAATATCAGACGTGGATCAGACTAGCTTTCATCATTTGCATTCACAGTTGCAGTCATTCGTCGGTCAAGCTGTGCAATTGTTCAACTTGTTTGATTTTCTGGGAGACCATAGATGATGCCTCTGAAAGTAACATATGCCCTTTATTTTGTGGTCAAATTATGGCTCGATATATTTAGTTCGATGCAGTGCAGTGATTCGATGGTCTTAACTGAACTGGATCCAGACTGCTGCCACATGCTAACTGACTGACGACGGGACGGTGGAGCGCTGCCACGTGTTAACCCGCTGACGCCGTTGCCAAGGCGACGGAACGCTGAAGCGCTGCCACGTGTTAACCAGCTGACGCCGTTGCCAGGGCGACGGGTCTGCAGCCGGAGCGCTCCTACATGTTCCTGGTGGCGGCCCGCACCCGGCTGGGCTGGGGCCAGGTGGCGCGCGCCCTGGTCTACACCACCAACAACAGGGAGGCGCCGCAGCCGCCGTCCGCGCCGCACGTGTCGCAGAGTCAGGTGCTCAGCGACCGCATCACGTTCTCCTGGACACCGGGCCGCGACGGGTTCGCGCCGCTCAGGTCAGTCCCGTGACGGGTTCGCGCCGCTCAGGTCAGTCCCGTGACGGGTTCGCGCCGCTCAGGTCAGCCCCGTGACGGGTCAGTCCCGTGACGGGTTCGCGCCGCTCAGGTCAGCCCCGTGACTGGTCAGCCCTGTGACGGGTTCGCGCCGCTCAGGTCAGCCCCGTGACGGGTCAGCCCTGTGACGGGTTCGCGCCGCTCAGGTCAGTCCCGTGACGGGTTCGCGCCGCTCAGGTCAGCCCCGTGACGGGTTCGCGCCGCTCAGGTCAGCCCCGTGACGGGGTCCCGCCGCTCAGATCAGCCCCTGACTGGTCAGCCCCGTGACGGGTCCCCGCCGCTCAGGTCAGCCCCGTGACGGGTCCCCGCCGCTCAGGTCAGCCCCGTGACGGGTTCCCGCCGCTCAGGTCAGCTCCATGACTGGTCAGCCCCGTGACGGGTTCCCGCCGCTCAGGTCAGTCCCGTGACGGGTCCCCGCCGCTCAGGTCAGCTCCATGACGGGTTCCCGCCGTTCAAATCAGCCCCTGACTGGTCAGCCCCGTGACGGGTCCCCGCCGCTCAGGTCAGCCCCGTGACGGGTCCCCGCCACTCAGGTCAGCCCCTTGACGGGTCCCCGCCACTCAGGTCAGCCCCTTGACGGGTCCCCGCCGCTCAGGTCAGCCCCAGACTGGTTCGCGCCGCTCAGGTCAGCCCCGTGACGGGTTCGCGCCACTCAGGTCACCCCCGTGACAAGTTCGCGCCGCTCAGGTCAGCCCCTGACTGGTCAGCCCCGTGACGGGTCCCCGCAGCTCAGGTCAGGCCCGTGAGGGGTTCGCGCCACTCAGGTCAGCCCCTGACTGGTCAGTCCCGTGACGGGTCCCCGCAGCTCAGGTCAGCCCCATGACGGGTTCGCGCCGCTCAGGTCAGCCTTGTGACGGGCTTGCGCCGCTCAGGTCAGGCTCTGATTGGTTAGCCCCGGACTTGGCAAACGTGGAGCAACGACGCTGGTCTGTTCTATTTATCGCCGTGAAGGGAACGAAGTTTTTCCTCTGTACCGCTTACTGTCGTGAAGGGAAGGACGCTTTTCCTCTGTACTCCTGCCGTGAAGGGAATGACGTTTTTCTTCTGTACTCTTTACTGTCGTAAAGGGAATGACGCATTCCTGTGCTATAGCTTCCGTCATGATTTGAACGACACTTTATCCCGTTCTCATTAACGCTGCGAAGATACCGGCGCTTTCTGCCGTTCCCTTTACAAGGGGCGTTGCCACAAATTTCTTGTGGAGTGGGGAGGGGAGGATGTAGGACCAGCAGCTCTTCATGGAATATCATCGAGCCTGGAGGGCCTCCCTGCATGTCCTTACTTCCATGGCCTCTCTGGGAGCCTCTGTTAAGACCTTCGATCTGGAGGCTTGAAGTAATCTGAGGACCTAGATGGCATGATGGGCCTTCTGCCTAAATATTGCGATGATTTCGTGGTGTCCAGAGGCAGAGACGTGCTGTCGTGCCTCCGAAATTCGGTGGGCCGGCGCTCTTGTGAACTGAGCGCTTGGGGGACTATATAAATTCATGTATATATATGTACATATATATATATATATATATTTATATATATATATATATATATATATATATATATATATATATTTATATATATATATATATATATATATATATATATATATATATATATGTATATATATATATATATATATATATGCATCCTGTGGGATTGCATCCTTCCCGTCCCCCTTGGAGAAGCCGCCAGTGGACTATGCCTGTTTGTCCGATGAATCTGACGACATCCTCACGTGGCCCACAGATACTACACTGTACAGACGGCAGAGGAGGGAGGCAGCTGGCAGCCACACCCTCTGCGGGTGGACCCCATGGTCACCGCCTACACCATTATGCACCTCAAGCCATTCACCACATACAGGTCAGTGCTGACTTTGATTTTTCATCGCAGCCTTGCAGCAAGAAGAGTTCTCGCATCAGATTGGGTTTCTAGCTTGTACATGCTCAAGCTGTTAGGATAGCTTTCATCTGCCGACTGCCGACTTTCATTTACAGCGGCATGATGACGACACGCTCGTGTCGGTGGTGTGACGGTGGTGAGACGGTGGTGTGACGGTGGTGTGACGGTGGTGTGACGTGAGCGGCGGTATGATAACGATACGCTCGTTTCCACAGGTTTCGGATCCAGGCCACCAACGACATCGGACCGAGCGGCTGGAGCAAGGCTAGTGCCAGCGTGAAGACTCACCCCGCCGGTGGGTTTATCACCGCACTGTACAGGGAGTGGGCGACATACTCCCCCTCTCCACAGCGAAATTTCGCCCACGTCAAATCGGCGTGGGGTAGTTCCGTCACTACGTGTCCTGACAGTCCATTGGTCATAAACAAGGTGGAGAATCTTTTCCCCATAGATAAAGCCAACCGCGTCCGCCTTCAGAGGATATTTTGACTCTGAAAGCTCCGAGGAGCTCAGATTAGCACGGACCAAACGACACAAAGGAGCCATTTCGGAGGCTGACGAACCCAGAGGCGGGACTAACACCATGACCACTTGGCAGTAATATCGCAGTGGATTCTCTATCCCCACTGGCGAGGCGTAATCTAGCGCATTGCAAACGTCTTGGAAACACCTTGGAAGCACCTTGCCGAACTGCCAAACGGTCCGGAGCATCGGTTACTTGGCATATTGCCACGAAGCCAACGCTTGTCAGTGTTCTGGTTGTGTCGCAGTCGTGTCGCAGTCGTGTCGCAGTCGTGTCGCAGTCGTGTCATGTGCTGCACCTTGAACGCTTAGAATCCACTAGGAAACGGTCTCGGAAGCGCATGGGTTCGAACCCGTGAATCCTACATCGCTGCCGCCCAAGGGCAGGTCAGCTCACCTGACCATTCGGCCATACAGCCATACGAAGCCGTGAATCTGACGTCACTGACCTCACGTTTATGTTTGACCTCACGTGTGTGGCTGACCCCACGTGTATGTCTGACCTCAAGGATGAGTCTGACCTCACGAGTGTCGGACCTCACGTGCATGTCTGACCCACGTGTTTCCGACCTGACGAGTGTTGCTGCCCGATAAGTATTGTCCACCTCGAAATGTCTCAGACCTCGGGAGCGTTTTTAACCTCGCGAGTGACCCGACCACCGTCGCCAGCGCCGCGAGGCCTGGTCACCGACGTCAAGGCCATCCCCATCACGACGACGGCGGTGCGGGTCGAGTGGCGCCCTCTCTCGGCCCAGGCGTGGAGTGGCGACCCGTACACTGGCGGCTACAGGGTCGAGTACCGGCCCATGTCCGATTTCCCCTCCCCGCTGACGTCGTCGCAGGAGAGCACGACCACCGATATAGAGGTACGTCCGCGGCAGCACCGTCTGCACGTCTCACTGTCACCTGTCGACAGTCTCACGTCTGCACGTCTCACTGTCACCTGTCGACAGTCTCACGTCTGCACGTCTCACTGTCACCTGTCGACAGTCTCACGTCTGCACGTCTCACCGTCACCCGCATGCACGGCGACGGCATACGTGTATGTCGTCGACACGCATATACGCTGCCATTACAATTAATGGCGCATCTGCACGATTGTCTGCGCTGATTAACATGTCAGCGTACCGGGAACTGCAGCAGATGTGCGGCTGGCTTCTGCCGGCACCACCAGTGTGGTTGGGTGCTCTGAATCCCCACCCCAAGTATCCAATCAAGTGCGTCAGCATAGGCGTACACCAATCTCGCCAGGAAAACTGTGCATCATCGCCGCTGAGGTGGGTGCGCACCACAGACACACGGGTGTGCACCACTAACACACGGGTGTGCACCACTGACATACGGGAGCGCACCACTGACACGGGCGTGCACTACTAGCCCTTCTGAGCCCATAGTCGTAGTAATAAGGCCAAGGACAGTATATCATGCGCATGCAAAACACACGACTTGACACGACTCAAGCACAACATGCAAGCTTTGGAGGGCGAACAACTTCGCGCCGATGTTGCAAACTGTTTAAACCAATGCGGGTGTAAAAACCTTGGTTTCGGATGCAATAGGGTCCCATGAGTGTGTTTTGCATCTAAGTCGGTGTCGAGGATTGATAGCAATCGAGATAATTGCATATATCTGTCCGGGTTCAAAGCGTTTCAGGGAGGGAACTACCCTCTAGCCCTGTCCTGCTTACCCCAGTGGTGTTCGCCTCCGACTTGGAGAGCTTTCGACATGCACGCTGTCGACAGCATCCGGGCTCAGTTGTGTTTACCCGCTGCACAGTGTGTGAGATCTCACAACCTGTGGCGCAGCCTCCACCAACATAGCGCGCCAATGGGGACGATGGGCTCAGTTGTGTTTACCCGCTGCACAGTATGTGAGATCTCACAACCTGTGGCGCAGCCTCCACCAACATAGCGCGCCAATGGGGACGATGGGCTCAGTTGTGTTTACCCGCTGCACAGTTGTGAAATTAAAATACAAAAAAAAATTAAAAAAACAACCTGTGGCGCAGCCTCCACCAACATAGCGCGCCAATGGGGACGATGGGCTCAGTTGTGTTTACCCGCTGCACAGTATGTGAGATCTCACAACCTGTGGCGCAGCCTCCACCAACATAGCGCGCCAATGGGGACGCTGGGCTCAGTTGTGTTTACCCGCTGCACAGTATGTGAGATCTCACAACCTGTGGCGCAGCCTCCACCAACATAGCGCGCCAATGGGGACGATGGGCTCAGTTGTGTTTACCCGCTGCACAGTATGTGAGATCTCACAACCTGTGGCGCAGCCTCCACCAACATAGCGCGCCAATGGGGACGATGGGCTCAGTTGTGTTTACCCGCTGCACAGTATGAGAACTCACAACCCGTGGCGCGGCCCCCCCCAAAAAAAAAATAGCGCGCCAATGGGGACGATGGGCTCAGTTGTGTTTACCCGCTGCACAGTATGTGAGATCTCACAACCTGTGGCGCAGCCTCCACCAACATAGCGCGCCAATGGGGACGATGGGCTCAGTTGTGTTTACCCGCTGCACAGTATGTGAGATCTCACAACCTGTGGCGCAGCCTCCACCAACATAGCGCGCCAATGGGGACGATGGGCTCAGTTGTGTTTACCCGCTGCACAGTATGTGAGATCTCACAACCTGTGGCGCAGCCTCCACCAACATAGCGCGCCAATGGGGACGATGGGCTCAGTTGTGTTTACCCGCTGCACAGTATGTGAGATCTCACAACCTGTGGCGCAGCCTCCACCAACATAGCGCGCCAATGGGGACGATGGGCTCAGTTGTGTTTACCCGCTGCACAGTATGTGAGATCTCACAACCTGTGGCGCAGCCTCCACCAACATAGCGCGCCAATGGGGACGATGGGCTCAGTTGTGTTTACCCGCTGCACAGTATGTGAGATCTCACAACCTGTGGCGCAGCCTCCACCAACATAGCGCGCCAATGGGGACGATGGGCTCAGTTGTGTTTACCCGCTGCACAGTATGTGAGATCTCACAACCTGTGGCGCAGCCTCCACCAACATAGCGCGCCAATGGGGACGATGGGCTCAGTTGTGTTTACCCGCTGCACAGTATGTGAGATCTCACAACCTGTGGCGCAGCCTCCACCAACATAGCGCGCCAATGGGGACGATGGGCTCAGTTGTGTTTACCCGCTGCACAGTATGTGAGATCTCACAACCTGTGGCGCAGCCTCCACCAACATAGCGCGCCAATGGGGACGATGGGCTCAGTTGTGTTTACCCGCTGCACAGTATGTGAGATCTCACAACCTGTGGCGCAGCCTCCACCAACATAGCGCGCCAATGGGGACGATGGGCTCAGTTGTGTTTACCCGCTGCACAGTATGTGAGATCTCACAACCTGTGGCGCAGCCTCCACCAACATAGCGCGCCAATGGGGACGATGGGCTCAGTTGTGTTTACCCGCTGCACAGTATGTGAGATCTCACAACCTGTGGCGCAGCCTCCACCAACATAGCGCGCCAATGGGGACGATGGGCTCAGTTTTAAAAAAAAATTGTGTTTACCCGCTGCACAGTATGTGAGATCTCACAACCTGTGGCGCAGCCTCCACCAACATAGCGCGCCAATGGGGACGATGGGCTCAGTTGTGTTTACCCGCTGCACAGTATGTGAGATCTCACAACCTGTGGCGCAGCCTCCACCAACATAGCGCGCCAATGGGGACGATGGGCTCAGTTGTGTTTACCCGCTGCACAGTATGTGAGATCTCACAACCTGTGGCGCAGCCTCCACCAACATAGCGCGCCAATGGGGGACGATGGGCTCAGTTGTGTTTACCCGCTGCACAGTATGTGAGATCTCACAACCTGTGGCGCAGCCTCCACCAACATAGCGCGCCAATGGGGACGATGGGCTCATTTGTGTTTACCCGCTGCACAGTATGTGAGATCTCACAACCTGTGGCGCAGCCTCCACCAACATAGCGCGCCAATGGGGACGATGGGCTCAGTTGTGTTTACCCGCTGCACAGTATGTGAGATCTCACAACCTGTGGCGCAGCCTCCACCAACATAGCGCGCCAATGGGGACGATGGGCTCAGTTGTGTTTACCCGCTGCACAGTATGTGAGATCTCACAACCTGTGGCGCAGCCTCCACCAACATAGCGCGCCAATGGGGACGATGGGCTCAGTTGTGTTTACCCGCTGCACAGTATGTGAGATCTCACCCCCTCGCGCCCACACACTAACGCGCCAATGGGGACGATGGGCGTTGTGTTTTGAGTGAGATCTCACAACCTGTGGCGCAGCCTCCACCAACATACCGCGCCAATGGGAGGCCGCACAAGCGAGGGCAGTGGACTGGCTATGTGTTTTTGCTGCTGTATGGACAGGATTGGGCACCATAGCGCAGCAGGAAGCTTGTGGGCTGATCGAAACTGCGGCCTTTTAACATCCCGGAGGGACAAAATCATAGTGCAACCAATGTTCACAGAAGTACAAAAATTTCGTAAATCGGTGAGACTTGTTACAGCAATACGGCGAAGTGCTTTCAGATTTGGAAGGCATTCCAGTATTTGGCAGAGGAGCCAGATTTGACCACCTCTGCCGACAACGGCTCAAAGTCTTGAGATTATTCAGTGGTCTTGAGATGCTGTCTGGGGAGTCACGTAAACAATTGGGGAAATCGACGGTCGTGAATAGTACGGGCTTCACTTGGAATCAAGTTCAGAACAATGCGTCAGTAAACCAGTCCTATGGTCGTCGTCCATGGAAATAATCCGACGATATCCGCCATAAATGTACCCACGCAAGTTTTGGCGTAGAGGAGGCTCCAAGGTAAAACGAGTATGTCGTTCATTGACTCGGTTTTGGCGCCATGCGACGCTGACTGTGCTAAACCCGTTTTGTCCGGGACCTTTGTCTGGCCGAAGGCGATCAGCTCAGAGATCGTGACACGCAAATTGGTGAAGAAGAAAATGACACACAGCAGTTCAACGATGTAGCAAATTGTGTTGGTAGAAACTCGGTACAGCAGTTCGTGGATATTCTTGTCTCTACACACTTTTCCGTAGGTTTGCAAATGGCTGAGGACAAAAAGTTCCCAACACCGAATACCATTTTGAGCACACATCTGTCCAGCAATGCTTCGTTGGTGACGATGTAATCTGCATGCTATATTGGCTTCAAGACGAGAAACGTGCGATAGTATGCTTTAATCAAACAATATTGAAGTTGTTGTACAACTGATTTAATCAGCTTGCTAATTGTGTGCGGTGTATACCATACAACGCTTTGTTCAAACAACAATATTGCTATTACACAAGTTACTTAATAATTTACCCCTTGTGTGCGCATAACCTCATGTTCAGCATTCATTCTCCCAGCACCCATCGCTCTTCCACACCGGTATATGGGTTCGCTCGGTATACTACATCTCCCGGAATACAAACCATGAGAAACAGACCAATGACTCATCTATTCTGTTTATTGCATTCTTCTCTCTATTTTTTTCCGTTTGACGGTAATCCTGCTGTGACGTGGTTTGATTTCATGTGATGTGCTGTAATGTGATGT
This sequence comes from Ashinkailepas kermadecensis, assembly GCA_034440615.1. Taxonomy (NCBI): domain Eukaryota; kingdom Metazoa; phylum Arthropoda; class Thecostraca; family Neolepadidae; genus Ashinkailepas; species Ashinkailepas kermadecensis. The sequence goes on from JAOTOM010004984.1 coordinate 499,878, forward strand.
GGTGTGATGTGATGTGGTGCAATGTAATGTGATATGGTGCAATGTAATGTGACGTGGTGCAATGTAATGTGATATGGTGCAATGTGATGTGATGTGGTGTGATGTGATGTGGTGCAATGTAATGTGATATGGTGCAATGTAATGTGACGTGGTGCAATGTAATGTGATATGGTGCAATGTGATGTGATATGGTGCAATGTAATGTGACGTGGTGCAATGTAATGTGATATGGTGCAATGTGATGTGATGTGGTGCAATGTAATGTAATATGGTGCAATGCGATGTGATGTGGTACAATGTAATATGATATGGTGTCATGTGATGTGGTGCAATGCAATGTGATATGGTGTAATGCGGTATGGTGTAATGTGATGTGATGTGGTGCAATGTAATGTGATGTGGTGTAGTGTGATGTGATGTGGTGCAAGGTAATGTGATGTGATGTGGTGTGGTGCAAGGTAATGTGATGTGGTGTGATGCTGTTATGGCATGAGGGGCTCACTGCCAGCGTTATGCCTTCTGTGTTGTTGTTGCTAGCTTGCATTTGCCCCACCCCTTTATTGACGTAATGTAACATTCTGTGCTATTACATTCATAATCGGATTTCCGATGTGTTCATTCCATAACAAGCAATAAATAAACGGTATGTTCTTCTGCAAAATATAATTGCGGGAGCGTGTTGGTGGTGTGCCGGGTGTACCATCCGCCAGCTCGCCTGACAGCTGCTACTTTTGACCTCGAAACTCTGACTTGTCGGCAGGCGCGGGCGCTGGTGCTGGAAGGGCTCACCAGAGGTCTGATCTACGAGGTGTCGGTGGTGGCGTTCAACTCTCAGGGCGATGGCTCTCCGACCCGGCCAGTTCAGGTTAGCTCTCTCTTCCCCCGACCTGAACTATACGGCCAGTTCAGGTTAGTCCCCTCTCCCCCGACCTGAACTATCCGGCCAGTTCAGGTTAGTCCCCTCTCCCCCGACCTGAGCTATCCAACCAGTTCAGGTTAGTCCCCTCTCCCCCCGACCTGAACTATCCGACCAGTTCAGGTTAGTCCCCCTCCCCCGACCTGAACTTCCGGACCTGAACTATCCGACCAGTTCAGGTTAGTTCTCTCTTCCCCGACCTGAACTATCCAACCAGTTCAGGTTAGTCTCCTCTTCCCCGACCTGAACTATCCAACCAGTTCAGGTTAGTCTCCTCTCCCCGACCTGAACTATCCAACCAGTTCAGGTTAGTTCCTCTTCCCCCGACCTGAACTATCCGACCAGTTCAGGTTAGTTCTCTCTTCCCCGACCTGACCGACGTTGGTTAGTTCTCTATTCCCGACCTGAGTTACCAGTTTAGGTTCTCTCTCTTCCCCGACCTGAAATATCCAACCAGTTCAGGTTAGTCTCCTCTCCCCCGACCTGAACTATCCGACCAGTTCAGGTTAGTTCTCTCTCTTCCCCGACCTGAACTATCCAACCAGTTCAGGTTAGTCCCCTCTCCCCCGACCTGAACTATCCGACCAGTTCAGGTTAGTTCTCTCTCTTCCCCGACCTGAACTATCCAACCAGTTCAGGTTAGTCTCCTCTCCCCCGACCTGAACTATCCGACCAGTTCAGGTTAGTTCTCTCTTACCCTGACCTGAACTATCCGACCAGTTCAGACCAGTTCTCTCCCCTGACCTGAGGTATCCGGGTCCCCCTCCCCTAGCCCGTCCTACGCAGGTCACTTCCCTTACCCGACCCGTCTAGTCCCCCTCCCCCGACTCTGCTTGCCAAGGTTAGTCTCCCTGGTCCGACCTGCCTAGGTCAACCCCCCCCCACACCCCCTGCTCGACCTTCCAGGTTATATCCCTCCTCTGACTCCATCTGCCTAGGTTGAGCCCCCTAACCGGAGCGTGCCAATCCCCTGACTTGGCCTGTCGAGATCAGTTTCTCTGATCCGACTTACCATCTGACCGACGTCGCGAAGCGGGAGAGTGCAGTGCATGCTGGCTGGTAGTGACCAAACACAGAGACTGTGTTTGGTCACTCAGGTCTGTGTTTGGTCAGATCTGGTCGCGGAGACTGTGTTTGGTCACTCGGTCTGTGCTTGGTCAGATCTGGTCGCAGGGACTGTGTTTGGTCACTCGGTCTGTGCTTGGTCAGATCTGGTCCGGAGACTGTGTTTGGTCACTCAGATCTGTGTTTGGTCAGATCTGGTCGCAGGAGACTGTGTTTGGTCACTCAGGTCTGTGCTTGGTCAGATCTGGTCACATGAGGCTGTGTTTGGCCACTCAGGTCTGTGTTTGGTCAGATCTGGTCACAGGAGACTGTGTTTGGCCACTCAGGTCTGTGTTTGGTCAGATCTGGTCACAGGAGGCTGTGTTTGGCCACTCAGGTCTGTGCTTGGTCAGATCTGGTCACAGGAGGCTGTGTTTGGCTATATCTCTGCACATCGCTGGTGCCCCTCCCAGGCTGGTGATGGGGCGGTCACACAGTCAACCTTCACTATGCACTCGCCAGTGACTCAGCCTCTGTGATGCATGTTATGTGAGCCTAGATACCACATCACCACACCTAGATAATCACTAGATACCACATCACCACACCTAGATAATCACTAGATACCACAAACTAGGTGCAAACAAAGCGCGCGATATACACATCGCACCATACTTCGACGACTCGAGCTTCTTAAGCCCCTTTATGGAGGACTATTCTGACTACTTGATGCAAACCAACTGTTTGTGTCATTTAATGTGCCAGGTGTTGGGTCGAAAATCGACTCCGTAGACAACTTACAGGCCGGTGAGTTATCGGCCTGTACGTTGCTCCTTGGAATCCGAAATGAATACGTTAGAGGCATTGAAGCAATATTTAAATATTGGCGACTGGGAAACTTCATATTGTAAATTCAGACTTGAGTAAGTAATGCTCTGTAGGTTGCATCTTGGTCATATGCGTGCAATGCATTCCTTTCACATTTGTGGTCATAACATTCCACATTGTGAAAGACGAGGATATCCTCATAGTCGGCCATCGGTTGGTTTTGTGCAATGGATGTGGCGCTAAAAAGAAGCAATACTTTGCACCTGCTACTATATCTCAGCTGATTACAAAGAAGCCCATCGGTGACGTGAAGCAGATTCGAAATTGTTGTCTCTGTCCGCTGCAAGTGTAGCTGATGCTGCACTTGCAGTGCAGCACACAGCTACACTATGTATCACAGTCCCCGTTATTATTAATACCAAGCTGGTCTATCAAAGTATACCAATCTAGAAACAGTTCCTACCGGTTCGAACTTGCCATGCAAATTGTTCAATAATTATAGTTAATTGATCAATTGCTAGCTGTAATGTTCTAATAAACGCTGCTGGTGTTCACCAATCATTAAAGGTATTGTAGCAGCTCCGGCTCCCCGCCTGTCCCCAGGTGTACGTCGGGTGACGTCACTCCCATCTGTCTCCAGGTGTACGTCGGGTGACGTCACTGCCCGTTTGTCCCCAGGTGTACGTCTGGTGACGCCATTCCCCAGATATACGTCGGGTGACGTCACTCCCATCTGTCTCCAGGTGTACGTCGGGTGACGTCACTGCCCGTTTGTCCCCAGGTGTACGTGGGCGAGGCGTTCCCGACTGGGGAGCCGCAGGTGCACGTCGGACGACGTCACTGTCCGTCTCGTCCACAGGAGATCCGTCGGCGAAGCGTTGCCGCCTCGGGAGCCGCAGAGGTGACGGCCTCCCGGGCCAAGCAGAACGGCGACATCCTCGGATATAAGGTGGGTGGCCGGCGGGCAGGGTGTGCCGGGGCAGGGCAGAGAAGGTCAGGACAGGACAGGACAGGACAGGACAGGACAGGGCAGGGCAGGGCAGGACAGGACAGGACAGGACAGGACAGGACAGGACAGGACAGGACAGGACAGGGCAGGGCAGGACAGGACAGAGCAGGACAGGACAGGGCAGGACAGGACAGGACAGGACAGAGCAGAGCAGTGCAGGACAGGACAGGACAGGGCAGGGCAGAGCAGGGCAGATCAGGGCAGGACAGGACAGGACAGAGCAGGGCAGGGCAGGGCAGGACAGGACAGGACAGGACAGGACAGAGCAGAGCAGTGCAGGACAGGACAGGACAGGGCAGGGCAGGGCAGGGCAGGGCAGGACAGGACAGGACAGGACAGGGCAGGGCAGGACAGGGCAGAGCAGGACAGGACAGGACAGGACAGGACAGGGCAAGACAGAGCAGGGCAGGACAGGACAGGACAGGACAGGACAGGACAGGGCAAGACAGAGCAGGGCAGGACAGAGCAGAGCAGGACAGGACAGGACAGGACAGGACAGGACAGGACAGGACAGGACAGGACAGGACAGGACAGGACAGGACAGGACAGGACAGGGCAGGACAGGACAGGACAGGACAGGACAGAGCAGGGCAGGGCAGGACAGAGCTGAACGGAGTTGAATAATACAACTAATGGTGAACTAGTACATGGTGGAGCAAGAGATGAGATACGACAAAGCGAAACCGGATAGGGCGGGAGAGATGGTGTGAGGAAACACTGGACGGAACATGGTAGAGCGGAGTATGGCACGGCAGAACTTGAGGAGGCAGAGCACCTTGTCCAGGTCCCAAACTTTAGTGTGTTTGTGTCCGCCGCACCGGCGTTGTACAGCCACCACTCAACTTGTAGTCCCTATCCAGACGTGCATTGCATATGCCGTCCATATTTTCAGAGTGGGCGCTCAAATGAGATATTGATGCCTGTGGTGGTTCGCATACCATGCGAATACTTCAGGATTAAAACTCAAATGAAACACTGATACCTGTGATTGTTCGCATACCATTCGAATACTTTAGGATTCAATGGATAACAATATAAATGGATATCAATAGTTACAATTGCAAGAACGTCCCATAATCGTATTCCGCGTTCTAACATCGAGAAAGTTCTACTCTTGCCATCTCGTTATAATTGTGATTGAGATGGAACTATGCTGCGATAACTGGCCGATTGTCGGTCACTGCACCCGTCTAATGTTGTTTGGTTTCTTTGGTCGGAGAACTTAGGCTCAATATCAGTAACATTCAACATCCAGCCTAGGAGCATTGTGGTATCCGAATTAACTGGTCTCGGCTGCCGACGGTAGAAGCATTGGCCTGACCTGACGTTGACCCGGCGCCGTCAACAATCAGTGATCAGAGCATTGACCCGACCTAGCATTGACCAGATACCGTCAGCTGCCGGTGGGATGATTGACCTGACTCAAACGGTGCAAATTTATTGGCAGATGACCGGAACGAAGCAGCCGCATTTTCCATTGGATGAGTCAGGGAGAAGATTGCTATTTGATAGATCGGCCTGTCTTCCACACGATTTTCGGCATCCAGCTGAGGAGTTATTGAGATAGAGAAGTGCAGACATGTAGGGATTCCCCGCCACCTGTTGCTAACTTATTTTGCGACGGATGGTGTTGATTCTTTAATTCTTTTGTTGACATTCCTCAGCGAATTGAGCTACAAGAATTTGCGCACTAAAGGTATGCGTACTAAAAGTATATCTATGTCATGAGGGAGTGTAGTTCTAAAATAGTCAATGTACGATTGCGTTGTGAGAAGAAAAAAAACGTACGGTCGCCCATGCATCCTGAAACGCATTTCGCACACCAACCCCGCCACCACAAAGCGATCGGCCAGTGCTCGGACTCGAACCGGCCACCCTTCGCCGCCAGATTTTCTACCTTCGGGCGGGCGACGCGGACGAGCTGGAGCAGATCGACGTGGTGCCCGGAGGCCACGAGGCGCACTCGCTGGTCCACCTGGACATGTTCACCGAGTACTCCATCCAGATTCTGGCCTTCAACACGGCTGGGGACGGGCCACGGAGTCGCGCCATCACCGCGCGCACCAGGACGGTGAGTCCCCCAGTGTCTTGGACCCGCCTGTCACCAACACGGCTGGGGGCGGGCCGAGGAGTCGCGCCATCACCGCGCGCACCAGGACGGTGAGTCCCCCAGTGTCTTGGACCCGCCTGTCACCAACACGGCTGGGGACGGGCCGCGGAGTCGCGCCATCACCGCGCGCACCAGGACGGTGAGTCACCCAATGTCTTGGACCCGCCTGTCACCAACACGGCTGGGGACGGGCCGCGGAGTCGCGCCATCACCGCGCGCACCAGGACGGTGAGTCACCCAATGTCTTGGACCCGCCTGTCACCAACACGGCCTGGGACCGACAGGGGGGTCGCGCCATCACCGCGCGCACCAGGACGGTGAGTCACCCAATGTCTTGGACCCGCCTGTCACCAACACGGCTGGGGACGGGCCGTGGAGTCGCGCGCACCTGGACGGTGAGTTCCCCAATGCCTTGGACCCGCCTGTCTTGACTTGGCAATTTAAGTTGGGAAAAGCGCCTGTTCTGCTTGGATATGGCCAGACTTTCCTGAGGTCTGCCGTCTTTTGTGTTTGTATTTAGCTATGGTGTATCTGTTAACTAGCCAGCAGCAGGTGCGCCATTCCAGTCTTCACATCTGACTTTAGCTTTGTGAATGCCTGGTTAAGTTCTTCTTTCGTTGTCCTGTGTTTTCATGGCCTCATTTTCTACCAACTGGTGATTAATTTGTGGACAAAATGTGACTTGCATCTTATCATATTGTAGTGATTTTTGCCTTTTTCTGTGTAGTCACACTAATAGTTTGTAAGTCGAATCAACAGCTGGGGATGTGAACTTTCAATACAGTGTAACCTGTGAACACAAAGCATTACAACTATTTCCAGATAGATAAAGTAGTAGCATGACGATAGCATCTCAGTGCTCAATAAGACGTAGCAGTGGACAGAGGATTTCGATTTGAACGAATCCGTATATTGCCACCAGTTGATTGTGATGTGACAATCTTGTCCAACCTCCATTGTGACACTCCTATTTCTTGCTAATTCATGCTAAGCTAAGCAAAGAACAGCCCGTCTTCCAACCGAGAGGTTGTGGGTTCGACTTCCACCGTTCACGTATCTTCGTCTGCGAAATCGGCGTGAGACATTGGTGACGCTTTATGGCCCAAAACAGTCATCGCGTCGTAAGCCCAATAACCACCACAACCACTAACCAAGAGATCTTTCGCGTTTGCGTGGCATTTAAATAGAAAATGCAACCAGCTCGCTTCCAGTCAGCAACTTCCCTCTTCGGATACCCGCGCGTGGACCTCGAGCAATAGATGTTTCAGTGATGCCTCCTTCAATATCCAACGGATGTCAGTGCGTGAACCTCGGGCGACAGATGTTTCAGTGATGCATCCTCAATATCAAACGTCTCCATGTAATCATTCGTTTCTCGTTTACCCTGCACACTCACCACATGCTTACGATCGTATTTGTCCTTTGCCACATCTCTTCAACTTAAATTGGCTATGCTGTGTTTGTTCCATCGTTGTAACATGTCGCGTGTTAATATATGCGGGACTGCTGCCCCTGCAGAGGTTCCCAGTCGTTTCCAATCATCATGTTCATAGCATGCGGAATGTATAGGATAGGATAGGGTAGGATACGATCGGATAGGGCATAGGATCACTCACTAACACATCACACTCACATAGTGTGATGTGTGAGTGAACGTGTCCCTGCTTGATGTACCTTTAGCCCGCGGCGACTTCGTCCGGCTACCTGAACACATGCAATCAAATGACCTTCAGCGGCCTTCTCATGTGCGCCCGGTGTGGACCAGCCGACCCGCCACCGGCACTGCGCCGGCCTCTCGCTGACCTCTCGCTGACCTCTCCCCGGCCTCTCGCTGACCTCTCGCCGGCCTCTGATCGTTCGCCGACCTCTCGCCGGCCTCTCGCTGACCTCTCGCCGGTCTTTTTTTTTACCTCTCGCTGACCTCCCGCCGGCCTCTCGCTGACTTCTCGCCGACCTCCCGCTGACTTCTCGCTGACCTCTCACTGACCTCTCGCTGACCTCTCGCTGACCTGTGACCCGGCGCAGGGTGTTCCGGCACCTCCGGTCGGGCTGACCTTCTCGGACATCACCATGTCGTCGCTGAAGGTCTCCTGGAGCGCGCCGGACCGTCCAAACGGCGAAATCCAGGGCTACCTGGTCATGTACGAGACCGCCGTGCCGAACGAAGGTGAGTGGGCGTGTCGGTGGTGGTGGGAGTGGGCAGGTCGGTAGTGGTGATGAGAGTGGGCGTGTACTTTAATACTTCAGGGGAGTTAATGTGAGTACTTCAGAGGAAATAATTTAATGGAAGTTGGTATTTCTCAACATTAAAAAAAATATATCGCCCTGAATGAGAACATTAGAACATTAGACATTATAACTTGAAATGCTGTGAATCCACCGTGAAGTGCTGTTGAAAGCTGTCCTGAGGGGGACACCACGAGCCTCTTTCTTTGAACAAAGCTCAAGAGTACTTTATGAAGAATATTGAGATAAAAGGAGGTCAAAATCAAGGAGCACGTCTGACACCGAGTGAAGAAATTAATACGTGGAACGCTGTAGCAAACACAAACAGGTATTATGGTTTCCAAAAAGTGACGGCCGGGCCGCTCAGGTGAACGTGTACCATACACACGGACCAAGCCGCTCAGGTGAACTTTTACCATACACACGGACCGGGCCGTCCAGGTGAACGTGTACCATGCACATGGGCCGGGCCGTCCAGGTGAACGTGTACCATGCACATGGGCCGGGCCGTCCAGGTGAACATGTACCATACACACGGACCGGGCCGTCCAGGTGAACGTGTACCATACACACGGACCGGGCCGCTCAGGTGAACGTGTACAATACACACGGACCGGGCCGTCCAGGTGAACGTGTACCATACACACGGACCGGGCCGCTCAGGTGAACGTGTCCCATACACACGGACCGGGCCGTCCAGGTGAACGTGTCCCATACACACGGACCGGGCCGTCCAGGTGAACGTGTACCATACACACGGACCGGGCCGTCCAGGTGAACGTGTACCATACACACGGACCGGGCCGTCCAGGTGAACGTGTACCATACACACGGACCGGGCCGTCCAGGTGAACGTGTACCATACACACGGACCGGGCCGTCCAGGTGAACGTGTACCATGCACATGGGCCGGGCCGCTCAGGTGAACGTGTACCATACACACGGACCGGGCCGTCCAGGTGAACGTGTACCATGCACATGGGCCGGGCCGTCCAGGTGAACGTGTACCATACACACGGACCGGGCCGTCCAGGTGAACGTGTACCATACACACGGACCGGGCCGTCCAGGTGAACGTGTACCATGCACATGGGCCGGGCCGTCCAGGTGAACGTGTACCATACACACGGACCGGGCCGTCCAGGTGAACGTGTCCCATACACACGGACCGGGCCGTCCAGGTGAACGTGTACCATACACACGGACCGGGCCGTCCAGGTGGACGTGTACCATACACGGACCGGGCCGTCCAGGTGAACGTGTACAATACACACGGACCGGGCCGTCCAGGTGAACGTGTACCATGCACATGGACCGGGCCGTCCAGGTGAACGTGTACCATACACACGGGCCGGGCCGTCCAGGTGAACGTGTACCATGCACATGGGCCGGGCCGCTCAGGTGAACATGTACCATACATGTATACACGGGAACATCTGCTGGCACCTCCCGCCCCATCCACTGGCGAAGGCAGCAGAATGTTGCACACTAGCAAGGGTTAAATCGTAATACTCGCGGTCGCAACGTATGTACGTACCTGAACAAATCACGATGCACCTGTGGAGGGTGCGGGCCCTGGAAAATGTTGACATCGAGCAAGCAAATTAGCAAAGCAAGCAAATTAGGCTCGAGCAAATCAGAAGCGGTTACCCTAACTCTGGTGGTACATTTAGTTGTTCCCAAGTCGTCAAAACACTCATCGAACGCTCCAGTCGGATTAGGAGAACGCATTTATCGATTTGTACGTCGCTTCGTTCAAATAGGAACTCGGCAACTTTGCTGAGTTCCTCTCTCAATTGCAATATGCCTTGAGCTTATCGCAGTGGGGCTCATCGCACCTTGACACGACATTATATGATCTTGAAACTTTCATGAGATGGCTGATAGTTGAAGAATAAGCCAACGTTTCAGAACGTAGGCTTGTTGGCACAGAACGTTTCAGAAACAGCGCGTTACCCCGCCTAAACCATGCTCGAAAGGATTCCAACAGGCGCATCGCCCGCCCCTTCTCGCACCGGTGAAGTTGGCAATGTTCAGCGTGAAAAGTGTGCAGTGGAAAAGTGGACGGAAATGACGGCCAGATGCATCCAGAATGAGATCAATCTCCACCAGTTCGGACATTGCCACCAGTGCGGTGTTCTCAGAAATGCTGCTGGTGTTCGCCGAGCGAGAAGTAGCCCAGGAGTTTCCCGCCTGGGACCGGCGATTCTGGTGCCGGTACCACATCACACTAGTCGTTGGGCAGGTCGCATCATTTGGCCACAACGCGAGAACAGACCAAGGCTGGACCTGACCACCTCACTGGTAGACCGCCCTGACGCGGGCTTGTCACCATCACTACGTCCCCCATACCCCATCCCCCCGCGCCCCCTGACACGCAGGACTGACATCGTTGGCCTGTTACGGCCACTGCTCGTGACGTCACCTCTCCTGCTCTCGCAGACTTCAGCAAGCATGTGACGCAGAAGGTGTCGACGATGTACCTGCACGTACAGAACCTGGAGGAGAGGGTCTCCTACACCTTCAACGTCCGCGCACTCACAATTGACTATGGAGCGCCCGCTGTGAGTATCGGATCTTCCATCGTGACTTTCTGTCAATTTCGTCGAAAGTTTCAGTCTCTCATCGTTGAACGTTGCCCGTTTGTGACCTTTCGTCTTGTTTTCTAACATGGCTAACCTATTGACGTTTCTTTCGAAGCATTTCTAACGTTTTGATCTGCTTCATTACATTTTTGTCTGGACTGGACTGGTTGCCCCCCGCGGACACGCCCTGTTCTGGACTGGTTGCCGGCCGTGGACGTGACCTGACCTGACCTGGACTGGTTGCCCTCCGCGGACACGCCCTATTCTTGACTGGTTGCCGGCCGTGGACGTGACCTGACCTGACCTGACCTGGACTGGTTGCCGGCCGTGGACGTGACCTGACCTGACCTGGACTGGTTGCCCTCCGCGGACACGCCCTATTCTGGACTGGTTGCCGGCCGTGGACGTGACCTGACCTGACCTGGACTGGTTGCCCTCCGCGGACACGCCCTATTCTGGACTGGTTGCCGGCCGTGGACGTGACCTGACCTGACCTGGTTTCGCAGAGTGCCAACGTGACAACGGGACCTCAGCCGGGCTCGCCAGGGCGGCCTCAGGCTCTTCTGCTCACCAAAACTGCCGGCTCCGTCACTCTCTACTGGCAGAACGGAGTGCCGGGGAACGCGCCTATCCAGGGCTACATCGTCGAGGCCAAGCGTGAAAGTAGGTCAAATGCTGTGTGCTGCGTTAGCTTGGGATAATGTTCGTCCCCGTCCTTGTTTCGGTAGTTGGGCGTTCCTGGATGCAGAGATGGACGGGGTTACTGGAGTGTGCTAGTCGTCAGTCCGAAAGATGTTGGGTATGTGATTGGATTGTAGAGCATACGGAGCATTTTCATACATTGGCTGAATTGAAATTTCAGAGTGGGAGAGTATCTGCTTTTTTTTGGTGAATCAGCCGATCGCTAGTTGCCTTTGTCTTCCCACATACGTAATCATTAGTCGCCTTTGTCCTTCCCACATGCGTACTCGTTAGTCGCCTTTATCTTCCAACATGCATAATGAATCCCGCATAGCGGTTCTCCCTTTGTCGCGTTATTCAGCGTCAAGTCCGCTGGCCGACATTTGGATTGCCAGTTAATTCCAGAAGTAAGAGCACCAAGTGCGAATAACAACGAGTAATTACGAGCGAGGGCGAAGTCCGAGCGATTCTACTCCCTGGTATACACAGCGACGTTGGTCTGAGCCACCCGCCCCGGTCCGACCGTCACGCTTCCGTAACATTAACATTAGTTTTGTTATATCTTTTCGTAACCTTAACATTAGTTTTGTTATGTCTTTTCGAGTTGCAATTTGTTCACTTTGGGTTAGAACTGGCCTTTTTGGTTTTATATTTGGCGACATTTTCCACCACAGTTGGTGGTTCCGTTTTTGTGGTTCCATTTGGTGGTTCCATCCGAGTCTTGTGCTACTTGCGTTTAATGGCACTTCCAACAAAATAAAGTGTGACCACTTAGCGTCCATAAATTGGTCATGCATGATTCACTACTAAATGTATTTAGTGTGGCATACGATGGGTGCATTTGACGTCCCCGTTTAAAGCAGGGTGAACGAGGTGAAATTAATCCGTTAAATATTAATATTATATCCATATGTATATATGTATGGATATATGTATGCATGTATGTATGTGTATGCATGTGTATCCATATGTATGTATGATATATGATGGATATATGTATATATCGGCATTAGAGGCAGGTCATGCCTGTAAGCAGCTATATCTAGGATGCTGTTTTTGTATATCTGGTGTCTGTGTTTTGCATGAAATGACGGAACACTATGTGCAGTGTATAGCCTTGGTGGCATGGGCAGAGAGTCTGGGAAAACGCTAGTATGACCAAGCTGGGAATATGACGGCGATGCAATTAAATAGTTATTGGGGCTTTAGGGCGCATCGACTGCATTGGTCATTTAGCGCCCAGGCGATACAATTAAGCAGCATATAAAGCATGCCTTTTTCCACGAAAGCTTTCGCCGTCACGCCTTCCCATTTAAATTATTCATCCATGGTTGTTGGTGTAGGATAACGCTGTGTTCATTGAACATCTTCCCTTTCACCTGTTGTGGTGTGCTTACAGGGGATGAATCATGTCCCTTAAACAGGAATGTTTGAATATGTAGCATGTGAAACGTGCCATGCATTTTTTATTTAAATATATTACCAGTTGAAATTTAACATGGAAATCATTCCACAGAAAATGATATTCATAAACGGCTAGATGTATGCATGCAATTTAACCAAAATCGATGTGACCACTGCACAATCCTAGAGATAGCAAATCAATGACACGAACCATTATTTCATCATTGTTTCACAACAGTGAAAAGTGAAAGTTACTTCTCTATTTGTCGAGGGGTATTTTGCTGTCGCCAATAAGATTCGGTGAACTGCTCGGTTCCTACAAAAATGTGACAAATGTGCGACAAATGCCATGTCTCGATGCTCTTAATTCTCTAACTTCTTTTATTTATCCAAGCTTACTGCACCATGTCATGTACTTGCTTTCGTTTATCTAATTTCCGTGGCGATTATTTGTTGCACCGCATTTGCACGTATGCCAGAGATTTCACTGAGGAATCGGTGGGAAGCGATGCGATATTTGCATCGAGAGAGAGAGAGAGAGAGAGAGAGAGAGAGAGAGAGAGAGAGAGGGAGAGGGAGGGGAGGGAGAGGGAGAGGGAGAGGGAGAGGAGAGAGGAGAGAGATAGGGAGAGGAGAGAGAGAGGGAGAGGGAGAGGGAGAGGAGATAGAGAGGGAGAGGGAGAGAGAGAGAGAGAGAGAGAGAGAGAGAGATAGAGATAGAGATAGAGATAGTGATGGAGATGGAGATAGAGATAGAGATAGAGATAGAGATAGAGATAGAGATAGAGATAGAGATAGAGATAGAGATAGAGATAGAGATAGAGATAGAGATAGAGATAGAGATAGAGATAGAGATAGAGATAGAGATAGAGATAGAGATAGAGATAGAGATAGAGATAGAGAGAGAGAGAGAGAGAGAGAGCGAGAGAGAGAGATAGAGAGGAGAGAGAGAGAGAGATAACTGTACGATGATGTATGATGGTAAGCTATGCAACAACTGGTCGGTAGTTGTCCAATTGGGAAGCGCATTGTTGGGCTGGTGAGCCGCACACTGCTGAAAACCAATACCACCCATAGCCAGGACGCATGCGAAAGGGTATTTTTGTCCCATCTCGGATTATCGACATTGTTGCTTGATAATTGTATTTTATTAGCTGAATTTGTAGAAAAAAGCTTATTCTCCAGGATCAATTAGACCACTTATATATTTCCTTTAAATTGCCTGGACAAGGGCCATGCAATACATGTTGGTCCCATCTCGTCTCTTTCTCTTTCTCTCTCGCTCTCGCTGTCGCTCTTACTGTCGCTCGCGCTTTTGTTTGCCGACTCTCCGTATCTCCGTCAATTATCTCCGTATCTCCACTCTTCTGCTCTCTGCAGTTTTGGGTCTTGGAGGTGCTTCTTTCAGATCCGTTCTGGGCTGTGGGTTCGAGTATGTAGCGAAGCTGAGGTGGTGGTGGAGCCTGGCATTCGGTTGAATGGTTGCGTTTCTGTCGCTATGCATTGCTGTCGAAGGGTGCCCGATGTTTGACTCAGATAATCCTCGCTTGCAGTGATACATTCATGGCAGCAATGTGAGTATTCTGGCCTCCGGTGGCAAAACAGTGCTTGCGTGTTCGTGCCGTGACGTGCTGTGCTCTGCGTTCCCGCTTTCCGCTTCGAGCCGTGATGTGTCTCGCAGTTTTGTGCTCTTCGGCTGTTGGCTGTGCTGCTATGGATGTACCCTGTGGTGCTAGATTTGCTTCCCCCTGCCCCTCCTCCACTCCTCTGGCATTGATGGAAGAGAATGTGTTGGGATGGCCTGGCCGTAGGAAAATGAAGTAAAGTTAATTTTCTTCTTCGTGTGGTCAACACCAAAATGCGCAGCATGTTCGGTGTGTAGTGTACACTTTGGTGCTGCACGTATGAGGACAGAGTCTATTTTGCTTCAGCTTTTCTCGGGGCTATGACACCAAGAACGGCCAATTCATGGCTTCGCCAATGGCTTCGTGCGCATGGCAGTATGTAGTTATAGGCAGCAGAGCTCCGCTGCCCTGCTGACCCTGCTGATCTCTTAAGGACTTGGGCTTAGGGTGGGTCGTCAGGAAAAGGGAGGCCCGGTTGCGAATCCACGACCGACTTTTTCGGTTAATGCGGTGATGCTAAAAGCAATGTACACAATTGTAGCATATACCATATATTATATACCATCTTCTGTCCCGCTGCCGTCTCTATTTTGCTTGGTATGTTCATGGATAAAAACAGCATGCCCCTACATTAGTACACTAACCCCTTTCGTAAGTGACAATGTTGGACTTGACAGTGTCACTACACCAACGATCTAAACAAGAGAACACTTTTTCGAGCTTAAAAATCTTACCCCTCTCCTCAGCAATTCTAGCTACACGAATGGCCATCTCTGTTTCCTCCGCACCGAGATTGTCGAGTATCAACTCGTCGATGGTGTTGATACTTGTCGGATGTCTGAATACACAATGTGTGGTGACTTCCAAGGAAACTGGAATGCTTGCCAGATTGTTCGAAGTTGGGTCCTCAATTAAACAAACCTCACTTCGCAAACTATATGCAGTTCAAGTATAAAGTATGCCTTCTGTAATGAGTACTCCATTGGCAACAAAATACTTACACATATAAGTACGCAATATGTGTCAGATTGCCTTCAGGTGTGAACGTTTTTTTCTGCGGTGTTGTAGTTTCCGTATGAAGCATGGATAAGGAACACAACAGCCAAATAATTGTAGAATACTTATTTGTCACCAGTTTCTCCTTCTTTGGACGAGACAATCGCCTGTCGCTGTCGGGATGGTGCATAATTATTGGCCGTATTTATGTTCAGAGTAGGAGCTGCCGTTCGCATAGATGTTTCGGGAAAGGCTATTTGATGTCCTCCTTCAGGTCGAAATGTGCCTGAATTATTGGCGATTGATCGTGAAGCTACCCAGAATTATCGACGTTTGATCGTGAAGCCTCTTGTAATCCGAAGGTTTTATGAGAATGCTCTGGCCAGCCCCCCCCCCCCCCCACACACACAACAGCCATCCTTTTGCAACACCCTGGAAAAAGACTCCTGATAAATTAAAAAACCTGTTGTTAAAACACTCTTTAACGAAATGATAGCATGCAACTGTTTGCGATTATTACCAGTGAAGTTTGTATCCTTTCCTTTCTGATGTTCGTGTATGTTTTGCAACGCATCTGTGCTGTCATTGTTTCAGGAGTGATAAGTTGCATGCACCGTTGTGATAATAGCATGCCTTTAGTTCAGTTCGTATTCCGCAAGAAGGCTGGCTTGCATGGTCTTTGTCAATAACACACTCATTATGTTCACCATGGTGTTGCCTTTGTTAATGACGGACACATTATTTTCACCATGGTGTTGCCTTTGTCAATAACAAACTAACTCATCATGTTCACCATGGCCTTTGTCAATAACTGACTCATTATATTCACCATGGTGTAGCCTTTATCAATAACGGACTCACTATGTTCACCATGGTGTTGCCTTTGTCAATAACGGACTCACTATGTTCACCATAGCTTTGCCTTTGTCAATAACAAACTCATTATGTTCACCATGGTGTAGCCTTTGTCAATAATGGACTCATTATGTTCGCCATGGTGTTGTTTTTGCCAATAACATGCTCATTATGTTCACCGTGGTATTGCCTTTGTCAATACCTGACTCATTATGCACTGTACTGTACTGTATGTGCCTGTCTTCTAAGCCTGATTATTTGTTGTTAATTCCACTTCTATCTGAATTTATCCGACAATTAAATTTCCTTCTTTCATATTTCTGCTCGCCCATCACGCATGAACTTATGTCCGTACAGTTGAGTGTTACATTTATCTTTCCTCCCTGATTCAAAGACAAAACTTACCCATTGATGCAAAGAACTCGTTTTAAGTCCATGCTTCCGTTGACGGAGCTGAACTTAATTATGATGTTTGCACGTCTACTTATGATTAGAAGTATCCAATGACTTGTCTCAGTCCGTTGCTTTCGAACTAGCCAATGCTAGGTGTTTATTGTGATTGTTTCCTGAAGTTGTGATGCTCTCCATCAGTAGCGCAACCAGGGTGGGGGGGAGGGCAAGGGGTCATGCCCCCCGAATTTTTTGGGCCCGCTCCGAGCCAGGGGCCCGCTTCGCGGGCCCCTGGCTCGGAGTGGGCCACCCTACTCAGAGCCCTGACTAGGGGCCCGCGAAGCGGATCTGTGGCTCGAATCAGGGGCCCTTTGAACCAACTGAAAATCTGGGGACCCGTTTTAACCAGGGCCCGCCTCGAACCGGGGCCCATTTTGATTCAGGGGCCCGCATTGAACCAAGCATCTGCAGCTGCGCTGCACGATGTTATTAGCTGTGTTTTGCGGTGTACTGGCGGCCTGTCAGAAGGAGGAATGAATTCAGAATGAGGGCTTAAGTCAGAATGAGGATTCGGTGTTAAAGGTATGTTCGGTGTTGCATGTATACATATATCGTATTATTTCTCTAGGAGGAAGGGGCACGTAAAGGAAAAGTGCTTTTATTTCTGCGAAGTTTTACAAACATAGGGGCCCGCCCAAAAGTAAGTGCATGTTTTCCGCAGACTTTTAAAAACATGAGGGGGCCCGCTTGCGAGGGGGTCCGCTCTCCAACCCTGCCCCCGAACTGAAATCCTGGTTGCGCCACTGCTCTCCATATATTTCATAGTTTTGTGCGGTTTCATTTCATGCTTCCAGTTTCATACTCTCATAATCTGGCACCATGGACGGAGATTGAAGGGTGGTTGAAGATTCTGGATCCTCCTCCTACCTTGTCTGATACAAATTTATCATCTGGCCTATGATGTATTCTAGACAGTCTGAACTCAAAGTACATTGTAGTTCCCTCCCCCAATCCCAAGTTTGAGGAGATCTTTCTGCAAGCACGTGATGCACAAATACACGGGAAATATTGTCTTCACAAGCTTTCCTACCAAGTATTATTCAGGGCAGTCTTGAATGTTTAAAAAAAATCATTTTGGTGCCACACCTGAAAGCGTGATATAGGCAGATCATTTACCATCGGCCTCACACTATTATTATTATCTGCCTGCTTGTGAGTATTTCACTACTATCCAGTGAACCGATGTCAGCAGTATCGCAGTCAGGCAGGTTTACTGCCCATCCCTCTTCCACACCACCCTCCCCCCATCAGGTCTGTCAGCAGTACCGCAGCCCAGGCAGGTTACTGCCCTCCCTCTCCCCCCCCATCGCAGGTCCTGTCACCAGATATCGCAGCCAGGCGGGTGACCCTGCCTCTCCCCCTCGCCCCATCAGGTCTGTCCACCGGATATCGCAGCCTCACCCTCCCTCTCCCCCAGCATCGTAGCCATGGACTGGTACTATCCTCCCCTCACCCTCCCCCGTCAGGTATGAAGGAATTCAGGTGCAAGCTTGAAACGGTCGAACGACAGTAGTAATTTCAAGACGTGCCTTTGTATCAAAGTTGGAAACACCTGAAATTCATCCGAACTAGTTAACCACCCGACCCCCCACCCACACTAGATAAACCACCCGAACAGCATCCACCCACATTCCTCATCTTGGAACATATGACTGCGCGCCGGAATGTCGACAATTAAATACGGCGAATGAATTATGATATAATTATTCTTGTCACAGTAAATGATGCCTTGCTTCAAATGTGTTGTTAATCATGCCGCCTGCACATGCCACCTGATGTTTGTAATGGTTGATTTAACATTAACTATACTGCGTGCAAGCGTCGAGTTCGTGACGCTGTTTAACATCAACGGTTCTACTCACAGATGATAGTTGCAGAAGCGGATCAAGTAATTTTCATGGGGAGGATACTCTCCTGGAGGGATACCATTTCCCCGAAGTGGAATCCCTCCAGGATTCGGAAGTGCACTACTGCGAGTCTCTAGATAGGCGCCTTTGACATAAAAAACATCGCCAAGTGAGGAAGGGCACTCGAACACATTGGAGGAGCGCCTTTTTCTCTCTGAGGAGGCGTTTTCCTCTCAGAGTTTCCACAGCCTTGGGCTGACAAAAATCTGTTGAGCATGAGTGAGCGGGATGCACTCAGGCTTCTCCCGATGAGCGTCTTTTCTCAGTCAGTGGAGCGCCACCTTTTCATGGGCGTCCCTCCCCCTCCATGTGTCCACCTTGCATGACGGTACATTGACCGTGCTACGTGCAGACGAGTGTGTGACGTGTTTAACATTGACCGTACCGCCGGCAGACGACGACAGCTGGCGTGTGGTGGCCCGCACCGACTCCGGCCCCCTGGCGGTGTTTAACATTGACCGTACCGCCGGCAGACGACGACAGCTGGCGTGTGGTGGCCCGCACCGACTCCGGCCCACTGGCGGTGTTTAACATTGACCGTACCGCCGGCAGACGACGACAGCTGGCGTGTGGTGGCCCGCACCGACTCCGTCCCCTGGCGGTGTTTAACATTGACCGTACCGCCGGCAGACGACGACAGCTGGCGTGTGGTGGCCCGCACCGACTCCGGCCCACTGGCGGTGTTTAACATTGACCGTACCGCCGGCAGACGACGACAGCTGGCGTGTGGTGGCCCGCACCGACTCCGTCCCCTGGCGGTGTTTAACATTGACCGTACCGCCGGCAGACGACGACAGCTGGCGTGTGGTGGCCCGCACCGACTCCGGCCCCCTGGCGGTGTTTAACATTGACCGTACCGCCGGCAGACGACGACAGCTGGCGTGTGGTGGCCCGCACCGACTCCGGCCCACTGGCGGTGTTTAACATTGACCGTACCGCCGGCAGACGACGACAGCTGGCGTGTGGTGGCCCGCACCGACTCCGGCCCACTGGCGGTGTTTAACATTGACCGTACCGCCGGCAGACGACGACAGCTGGCGTGTGGTGGCCCGCACCGACTCCGTCCCCCTGGCGGTGTTTAACATTGACCGTACCGCCGGCAGACGACGACAGCTGGCGTGTGGTGGCCCGCACCGACTCCGGCCCCCTCGCGGACTTCGTGGTCAGCTACACCAACCTGCTGCCCAGCACCGAGTACAGATTTCGGCTGATGGCGCACAACAAATATGGTGTCAGCTTCCCGGCGCTGTCCGAGCAGCCTGTGGCGACGCCCAGCAAACTCTTCCTGCAGTGAGTTCACCCTGTGGCCACTCCCAGCAAACTCTTCCTGTAGTGAGTTCACCCTGTGGCCACTCCCAGCAAACTCTTCCTGCAGTGAGTTTACCCTGTGGCCACGCCCAGCAAACTCTTCCTGCAGTGAGTTTACCCTGTGGCCACTCCCAGCAAACTCTTCCTGCAGTGAGTTTACCCTGTGGCCACGCCCAGCACTCTTCCTGCAGTGAGTTTACCCTGTGGCCACACCCATCAAACTCTGTCTGCAGTGAGTTTACCCTGTGGCCACGCCCAGCAAACTCTTCCTTCAGTGAGTTTACCCTGTGGCCACGCCCAGCAAACTCTTCCTGCAGTGAGTTTTACCCTGTGGCCCTTCTCCTTGGTTTACTCTGTGGCCCCCCCAGCAAACTCTTCCTGCAGTGAGTTTACCCTGGGGCCCCCCCCAAACTCTGCGTTTCCCTGTGGCCACGCCCAGCAAACTCTTCCTGCAGTGAGTTCATCCTGTGGCCACTCCCAGCAAACTCTTCCTGCAGTGAGTTCACCCTGTGGCCACTCCCAGCAAACTCTTCCTGTTGTAGTGAGTTTACCCTGTGGCCACGCCCAGCAAACTCTTCCTGCAGTGAGTTTACCCTGTGGCCACTCCCAGCAAACTCTTTCTGCAGTGAGTCCGCGTCCGAACTCAGTGAGCCCACGTCAGATTGTATGCGTGCAAACTAGCCTTACCAGTCAGCGCTCTCTGAAGCCAAACTTTACCTATTATAAACCTATGTCTAACTATGGGGGAGGAAAGGGTTCTGAGGTCGACTTTTTCGATGTAACGCCATAGGCTTATGCGTAAAATACGTTTCACGAGTTTTTTGGGGGACGCGTCCTCCCCATCCTCCGCCGTGGCGGCGCCCACGGTACCAGCAAACGTTCATGCGAGCAACCCTATCAGAGCATGCTGTCATATTCCTGAAGTCGTAATGGCATTGACTCACCGTCTCAGATCCTGCCTTGTTCAATCATTATTAGACCCAAGATTTCGTCATATTGTTTTATTTGTACACATTCTGAACACATATCCTCTGAAGTATTTCCCACGTATTTCCTGTAGCACACATTTCCCATGATGCGTATTTCACTGCTCTATCCTACCAGTCAAGCCACATGTATTGTCTCTTAAATGATGCATTTATTGCCTCCACTTGCATTTGCAATTTTATGTATATCACGCACATGTGGTATATTTATCAGCACGTTAGCATCATGTTGAACAACAAATTTCTCGGCTATGGTCTTAACCGCACCTCCCTTGCCACTTGACCTGTCCGATACTGCCCGGCCTTGACCTCCACGGAAAATCACCGGGCACGCTCCGACCACGCGCGCACCCAACTCCGGCCCGGGCCTCTGACGCAGCCCGCTCTCGCCGTGGTGACGTCACTGGACTATAGTGACGTCGCCGTCGTTTTGCCAGGTACCGGCAGCCGTTCTACCGGACCACCTGGTTCATGGTGACGCTGGCGGCCATCTCCGTCGTGATCCTGATCGCCATCATCGCCGTGCTCTGTGTCAAGAGCAAGAGCTACAAGTACAAGAGTGAGTACAGCGTGCTGCCAATTAGAGTACAGCGTGCTGCCAATGGCGGCTGGTATTTGTCGCCGCAGGTGACGCTCGTTGTAGTCTTCAGAGCTCCTGCAAACTTTATACCGACCGATTGCTTGTTCGCACACTGTCGAGTTGAGATTACAGGTTTGTGTGTGCCTATTGCCTTTTGTCCACTATCGTGTTAATGGTGTCGAAGTTTGCGTTCAAATAGTGGTGGGTCCACATTTAAATGAGTTGGGTCGGCATGCGAGTCAGACCTCGCACGATTCCCTCTTCTCTAGCGCCCGAGGTCATCGAACCCACCCTTCTGGTGGCACATCTGCTTCCGTGATCGTGAAGCAAGCTTGTTGCGGGGCCCTGAGCCCACCAGTCAATCTCGCAACGCCTGATGACTCTGATCGTAGCGCCGACGACCGCGAGTCTCACCCCAGCTGGCAGACGCAAAGCACGTCAGCTTGGGCCGCCCTGTCAATCATGTCGCTTCCGACGGGACGGTAGCTTCTACGCACAACTCTGGAATCACGGCTGAAATATACAAGTAGCTTTGGGTGGTTCACGACGCACTTTATGCACAATCACGCCTAATGACGATACAAGTAGTTTCATTATTTATGGTTGTACATTGTAAGTTATGAAGCTCGGGCCGCTCTCCACCATGTACGTCATATTTTACCGCGTCATGTTTTGAAGTATTCATTTTATCCAGTGATTTTCCGATGCCGCATGAAGTTGCAGGCAGGACTACGATCACTGGTGGATTTATGGGGCGGATCTAGGGTGTGTGTGGAGGGACGGAGGTCATGCACTTCCCATTAAAGACGATTTGCAGAGTGTAGGAAACCAACATCGAGGGACCGTTGTAAGTGCGTGACCAAGTTCAAAGTAAATTTTGCTCGTGGTGCACCAGAGTAAAAACCAGAATATCAAGCCCACTGGAATGATATGCAAAGTAAGGCTTTTCTTCAATCAAAAGTAGGATGATTAGGTTACACAGATAAACCGTTCACAATGGAGCCGGTCACGACAGAGCTGGTCATAACAGGGCTGGTCATAACAGAACCGCCCATGACAGAGCTGGTCATAACACAGTCGGTCATAACACAGTCGGTCATAACAGAGACGGTCATAACAGAGCCGCCCATCAGAGCTAGGTCATAACGCAGGCGGTCATAACAGAGACGGTCATAACAGAGCCGCCCATGGCAGTGCTGGTCATAACAGCGCCGGTCTGACCCATAAACCGCGCAGAGCAATGGTCCGACAGTTTCACGTGGCGCTGGTGCCTTATAGCGCCATAGAACGCCAGTGAATTGTGCACCATAAACTATGGGCTGAAATGATGCCAAGGTGCTGAAATTCCACGACCAGACCTGCTTAACCACCGTGAGAAAGTAATAATCATGTGCTTTCTTCTGTGCTTTAAATTTGTTCTGTTTCGCCACGCATATATTTTATGTGAGTGGTAAACAGAAGTAATGAAAATCACTGAAACAACAGGTGATCACAACTGTTGTGGGTATTTCGTGCATAGGTAGTTCAGAAAGACCTGTATTTCCTGGTGGTAAATCATTGTTGACAGATAAAGAGTTAAATTGGTCTTCACTGTCCAGGTAAGGCTTAGAGTTATACAAATTGTAAAGCTATGTTGCGCCGTTTCCACCATAGGTCATTGCCAAGCATTACCACGCTTGACATGCTAGCCATATACCATGACTTGAGAATAACCTGTGGTCAAAACGTCGCGGCATAGCTTTACCATTTTATATCTGCAGGTCTTTCCTGGACTGTGAAAATCAATTTAGCTTTTTGTCTGTCTACAGTGGGACAATGAGTCAGTATTTGTTTATTCCACTGGTGAAACAGTTCTCAGGTCGCGAATCAAACATCTCGGCAACAGGCTCCGCTTGGCACGGAGCCTCGCTGCGTAAAGCCACCCACCTCATCAAACAGTGAGACGACTGGTTTGGTGACGCTGCTCTTCCTCCCGCAGAGAAGGCCGAGGCCATCGAAGAGACTATGAGCATGGAGGCGCTGGCGGAGGGGTTCTCAATTGAACACCGCAGCTCTCGACGCAGCACGCTAAAGAGGAATACCATCAGTCGCCGATCCACCGTCGGTGAGAACCTCTGGCCGGCTGACAAGCTAGCACACTGTGAATAGTTTGTTTGCAACGCTCACCACGTCTTGTAGGTTGGTTATTGGAGTTTAGGGACGCATCGACCGCGTCGGTCACGCAGCGCCCATTCACCACGCCTTGTAAATACGGTGCAACTTAGGGGCGCCCTAAGGCACAGCGGCAGCTCGGTATGTGAAATACGGTGCAACTTAGGGGCGCCCTAAGGCACAGCGGCAGCTCCGTATGTGCGGACTGGATAAGTGTTTGTCGGCTTATGTCGAATATGCCTACACCTAATTTCAGTTTCGGAAGCGTTACTCGACAACATAATAAGTGGGACCAATGCAGACATAAACAGCATTCCAGTTTGCTTTAAGTCGCACCTTCACTTGCCCTGACTCGATCCTCAATTCCTGATGCCAAGCGTGGGAACCTCCGACTGACATGGAGAGCCGCTCTGTGTATTTACCGTTACGACTCATGGTCGTCACTCCACACATATCTGTACAGCTGTCGCATGTACATCTGTCGCATGTACATCGTCGCATGTACAGCTGTACATATCTGTACAGCTGTCGCATGTACAGCTGTCGCATGTACAGCTGTCGCATGTACAGCTGTCGCATTTATATCTGTCCATGTACAGCTGTCACATGTACAGCTGTCACATGTACAGCTGTCACATGTACAGCTGTCACACTGCTGACCACAGTGGGGTGCTCGTGTGATACACATGGTTTATCATATCAGGACTCGATTGGGCTACCGGTCACGGATACAACTGTGTGGTCTTTCCAGGTATATGGGCTGTTATTCTTCGTCTGTAGAAAAAGTGCAAATGTTGTACCAAGACTGTAGCTGTTTTATCATGTCAGGATACTTCCTAGATGATATGCATATATGTGGTGTTGTGTGAAAAAAGGTGCATGCATCGCTTAGATACATGCAATTTGCTGGGGTACCGAATACCGTTTTAATTTATGGTCCTTATAATAGCACATGCAAACTAGATTAAATAGGTGATACTGCTTGAGCAATTGAGATTGAGCAGTCGTTGTGGAAGTCGTGAAAGCAGTCGTTCGTTACATTCGCACGCGTGGTGTAGCGTTCAGTTAGGGTGGCGTTAACGCACAGTTGCCCGCTTCTGCCTTCCCTGCCACTTGCGTTCCCGGTCTTTGCGCCCAATCGGCTTTGAAATAGTTCCGCAGGTGGGAGCGATTTCTCCAGCTCCCGCCCCTCCTCCTCCTCTTCATGCATGTCATGCACGTCCTGAGCGGTGCCCGTGAAGGTGTTTTTTTTTCGGATCATTCATCGATGCGATGTTGTGCATGACTCAGAATCTGTTCTACGCCAATGAGCGTTAAATGAACACTTGAAGGCCTGGCCTGGGGTACCTAATTTTACATAGCGCATATCGACCTAATCTAGTCGAGCCTAGCTTGACCCAACCTTACCGAACTAAGCCTAACGTAACCTAACTTCACCTAAGCCTAACTTAAATTAAACTTAACTTAGCTTAACTGAACTTAACTTAACATTGCCTATCCGGAGGACATTTATCGAACAGCGGGTGGAGGGGTGAATGAAAGGCGCGCCCATATCTCTCGCAACCCTAACCGTGAGCCATATGAGGAAACGGCGCTGTCCCTCCCACTTATTGTGCTTTACTTTGTGCCATGCTACCTGAGGATATTACTATTACATATGCTAACCTAGCTGAACGCAACGCGCACTAGCCTAATATAATCCAGCATACACTAACAAAATCTAAAATTTACTAACCTAGCTAATCATGCTTGATCTATGGTGATGTGACATGCGCTGTCTGATAAGTAAGGTGACATGTCGCAAGTTATCTGTGGATTAATCGACCTGACCTGACTTGACCTGACCTGACCTGCAGCCGCCGCTGTGCCACCGCGGCCAATGCCGGCGTCTGTGGCATACAACAGCGACAACGAGAGCAAGTACGACGAGAACCCGGACGACAGCAGTCTATCCGAGAAGCCGTCCGAAGTCAGCAGCACCGACTCGCAGGTGTGTGCGCTCAAGACGCCTCCACTAGGAGCTAGTTCGGATTCCTCCTTCAAGCCCACTGACGTCATGGCGAAGTTTGCTTTCTTTTTGCTGGAATTTAGTTGAAGAAGTTTGTTTTAGTTCATGCGCAAAAGCATCGTTTCTTTTTGGCCCAAGTTTATATGATTTATTGTACCACAATTTGAGAGAGTTGTGTTTCAGAAATGAAGGGTATCGTGGATATGTGGATATAATAATTAACATAATATGCGTTTGGTATGCAATCGTTCTTGCCTGGCAGCAGTTCTTGTTGGTAAACAACAGCTTAAGACATGGAAACGAAATGGCTTTGATGCGTTAATATGGACTATTTTATTTCAGATTGATAAAGGGTATGCTCATATTTCACATTCACAGTGCATTTTCCCTTTTCCATCTATCCGATAAATATGGGATGAAAGGAAGATACAAATTGTGTAAGTGAACGGTGAAGGAACAAGTTCAATCCGAGTAACGATATTTATCAATCCCACTTTGAGGGGCAAACGCACCCTCCCATGGCAAAGGGCGTGGTCAGCGTTTTCTCTAGCTGTTGAACGGTCTTCAGATCACTCCCGATAGTCCCCGCCCCCTTATCCACCAATACAATCAGATGCGCCTCTGAAAAAGGCATTGCAACTGACTACAACTATAGTTCAACTATAGCTACAACTGGGGCGGTCCACAAAGGGCGGTCGTCTCCGCGCTCCTCCCTTTTGTTAAGTTTGTGTTCACCGAAGAGTACTCGGACTGCTCAGAACGATCGAAGTACATGTTCTGGGAGCCTCAGTGATCTTCAGCGACCCATATGACTCTCGATGACCCTGACGACCCACAATTTTCCTAGTAACCTCACTGACTGATAACCTTGATGGCACGTGCTGACCCAATGACCTCGATAACCCCAACGTAACCCCACTGACCCCATCGGCAGGTGGACGACGAAGACGAGCTGTACTACCAGTCGGGTCCGCGCAGCATGGTGGGCCACTACACCAACGTCAACGACGTGTGTCGACAGTCGTGGAAGCGACAGCGGCCGATGCCGCCGCGTCAGGCGGTCAGCCCACCCAGCGCCGCCCTGGCGGCCGGGCTGCGCAACTACGCCAGCCACACCGACTCAGAGCAGGAGGGTGAGTTGGCGCGGTCGCCGCTGGGTGGCACCACCAGTGCATGCTGTAAGATGTTAACCGGTGCATGCTGTAAGATGTCAACCAGAGGCGCAGTGGATTTTCGTAAGAAAACACCTGCTCCCCGTAAAAACGATACAATGTATTAAGTCAAAGACGTGTAACGGGAAAACGTCCGTGTTGAATGCGATGTCTATTGTTGCTTCTAAATGTGGTGCCGAACCTCAACAATATTGGAGATGTGTGCCATTTGATGAAGAATGATTTTCAGCAACATCATAGGTGCGCTCTACCTATAGTCCGCGGGATGATCTTGTTCTCCGGCTTTTGCTCCTCGTTTCTGCTATATTTCGGATATATTGATGTTATATTCACCGCGAACTGAGTTGCCAATTGGAAATCTTATGCAGTTGAAGTTGCATTCGGAAGCCAATCGCCTGGAAGGAATTAGGTGTTCCGGAACCGAGGGCCTTAGGTCAACTCTCGCTGCATCCTGGGGATTTCGTCCTTCCCACGACTATGTGACGAACTTCCATTGCGGCGGGAAAGCCTATCTCCTGAGTGAGAGAGCTGTGGTCGGCTTGTCCGGGCTAGGAACCGGTGGTCTGTCGGATGTGTACGGGTGTACAGATGTACAGGTGTATCGGTGTACCTCTGTACCGGTTTACGCGTGTTCCGGTGTACGGGTGTACCGGTGTACCGGTGTACCGGTCTACCAGTGCACGGGTGGACAGGTGTACCGGTGTACGGGTGTTCCGGTCCAGGGCTGTACCAGTGTGCCTGTGTATTGGTACACGAGTGTACCGGTATGTGGGTGTACCGATGTACCGGTGTACGGTTGTGCCGATGTACCGGTGTACCACTGTACCGGTGTACGGGTGTACCGATGTGCCGGTGTACGGTTGTGCCGATGTACCGGTGTACCACTGTACCGGTGTACGGGTGTACCGGTGTGTGGGTGTACCGATGTGCCGGTGTACGGTTGTGCCGATGTGCCGATGTACCACTGTACCGGTGTACCCGTGACGGTGCGGTCCTGACGCCGCGCCGCCACTTTGCAGGCTCGGCCGTGATGTCGCTGAACGGCGCCGAGGTGGTCGTCAACAACCGCGCCGGCAGTCGGGCGCCGCTCAGCTCCGGCGCCAACGGCTTCTCCAGCTTCGTGTAGGATCTGCGCACCGGCCGCCGAGTCAGCGGCAGGAGGTGGTCTCCCGGTCGCGGGGCGTGAGGAGCCGGCGAGCCGCAGCTATCCACCGTTTGGTTTGAGGAACGGCATCTCGGCCGGCTCTGCACCCACGAGGCGGCGCCGCTGGTCTGGGTGTGGTGAGGCTGCTGCCTCGTCCAAGGACGGCCAACTGCTGAGCTGCTACTGATGCTATGCCCGTCGTGCCCTCCGGTGGGGGAGTGAGATTGCGGGGGCGGAGCTATACCCGATCACGGCTGCGATCGGCCCGTGAGGTCATGCGACGCGCTGTCCACTGCCCGAGGTCAGGTCACGCGGCGATGACCCGCTCTGACCTGGCGGGGTCACGCGGTGACCTGCGACCTGACCTGACCTGCCGCTCCGCCGACTGCGGTCGCGTCTCGGTCGCAAACCATGTGATATACACTGCCCTGTGTGGTGTTGTGCGGCACCGCACTCTACTGCGCAGCATGGCATGGCGGCATGGCGGCATGGCGTGGCCACATGCCGCCAGCCGAGCGGCGTTGTAGCGCTGCCATGCCACGTGTAAATAGTCGACCCGCCGCGCGCTTGTGACGCAAGAGGCTCGCGTGGCACCCTTGTTTCCGCTGCCGGGCATTACCGCGAATGTCCGTGTGTATTTTCTGTGGGTGTGGGTGTGGATGTGAGAGACGGCGCAGAGATACTGCCCCCCCCCCGCTCCTCGATGCGCGGGGAAGGGAAAGAGATGAGCGCTGGTGTGAGGCGTGAAGTTTGCCGAGTGTCGCCGGCGTGAGGCGTGACGTTTGCCGAGTGTCACCGGCGTGAGGCGTGACGTTTGTCGAGTGTCGCCGGCGTGAGGCGTGACGTTTGCCGAGTGTTGCCGGCGGCTGGTCCAGTGTGTTATATTTGTCGTTTATGAAGCTGATGAAGTCTTGTCGGCTACTGTCGTGTGTGGTGTGCATGAGCGTGATTAGCGTTCTTGTCGGCAGCTGGCTTTGATCAAGTGCGAACGATTCCCCAACCCCGTGCTGTAACAGTGGCGTGGCCAGGGTGCGTAGGGACGCTGGGACTCCTGAAGCTTTCCAGACGGCTACACAGAGGCACGCATTTTGAATGGGAAGTAACCGGCTGCCAGTGAGAAACATCCCTGCACATGTGATGGGGATAGCGGGTTATGGCTGGCATACAAAGACCAGCCACACTTAGTCTTGCAATGCTGAGGCCCTGTTAGGCTTTGCAAGCAAAGTACAGGGGAATTTGTGAAAATGTCAAGATTTCTTTTCACACGAGTGATATAAATTTAACGATTTTGTGACAACTTGTATTAACCCAATTTTTATCGCCGCGTTTAGTGTGCGTGCATTGGTGCTGAACGATTTTGCATGCTGAGATTCGTCCCCAGTCCGGGGAGTGTCCAGTGGGCAGGACCCACCGAAGTTAAACCCTGGCTGCGCCACTATGCTTTAGCATCATGACTGTTTTCCCTGCTGTGCCCGAACCTCGCGGCACGTCCTCCGGCGTGTCGATGTTACCCTGTGCGACAGGGACCCGCCGGAGGACGCTCTGTCGTGTAGACGGTATCGTCCTCCGGCGTGTCGATGTTACCCTGTGCGACATGGACCCGTCGGGGGACGCTCTGTCGTGTAGACGGTATCGTCCTCCGGCGTGTCGATGTTACTCTGTGCGACAGGGACCCGACGGAGGACGCTCTGTCGTGTAGACGGTATCGTCCTCCGGCGTGTCGATGTTACCCTGTGCGACAGGGTCCCGCCGGAGGACGCTCTGTCGTGTAGACGGTATCGTCCTCCGGCGTGTCGATGTTACCCTGTGCGACAGGGACCCGTCGGGGGCGCTCTGTCGTGTAGACGGTAACGTCCTCCGGCGTGTCGATGTTACCCTGTGCGACAGGGACCCGCCGGAGTACCCTCACGTCGTGCAGACGCGAGCACGATCTGGCAACACGGCCTGGCAGCTTGCGCTCAGCCGCGGCCGAGAGTGGGCGGTGCTTTCTGTCACGTGCTCGCACAGTGTGGCATTGCTCGACGTCGCCGGTGACGGACGGCTGCGCGTTTCACGTCGCCGACGACGCGTTCCGAACATCGGCTCCACGTTACGCGGCCGCTGCTGTGTCGCGCGACGCCTGGAGCATGGATGGGTGAAGTGGTGAGGTTGTAAAGTGAAGATGCTGTCCATAGCACGTGAGGCTGCTTCGTGGCCGTGTGCCTGTTCTGTGCACACTCATGACTTGCTTGGAGCTCATTGGCCCTACGTCTGTGAGTACCGCGGCCGAGGGTGTGATCTCAGTGTCTAAATAAATGACCGTTTTGTGCGTGTACAGACATCGAGAAGTGGTCGGGACGATCGGAATGGGTCCAATGTCGACAGCCGGAAGCAGCCAGCTTTGTGATGAACGTGGGTTACCAGTAGTCAATCATGTAGAAAGCTTGAAGAAGAGCTTAATCTGCCTTCCACAAGCGCGTAGCTTTGCTATCTGTTTGGAAAAGTTACTCGCTTCATGCGAGTACAGATTATAAGCACCGACTGGGTTTCGGAACCTTACTGGCAGGTCTAAGCTACTGACACGCCTGGTCCCTTGCCTTCCGTGTTCATCAGGTGATTATTAATTTAGGTGTGACTGAATCACATTTTGTTCTTGTTGCTCACCCTTTTAGATATGATTTTCGGTGATATGGGAACTGCTTGTCCCCTTCGCCCAGGGTAAGTGGGCTGATTTTTTTATTCGTCTCAGGTCAGTTCACGGTCGGTGCAGGGTAACTGGTCCTCAATCCAACAGGTTCTCCAAAACCACCAGCCGTTGCTGCCCTTGTATTGATCGGGCTGATAGTTAACCAAACGGCGATCATTTGAACAACAGCTTCAACAGCTTCTACAATTCAACAAAGGCGAACGCCAGCGACATTATGCCTCCAAGTTGGCATAGATCCCAGTGACGGACAACCGTCCAACGGGACAGTGCGCTCACCTCTGCCGCTCAGCCGCGTCTGACCACCTTCGCTACCCTGCGACGACTAACCTGGCCAGGACCAGCCTCGCACCACTCGGCCACACTGACCTGGGTGTCATAATGGTGACTCGGCGTAATGACACAGCATCCGCCGCTCGGCCATCGCGGCCCGTGAGAACGGAAACTGATTTGGCATAACACCCCCGGCCATAGCCGAGAATCGAGGCGTGAAATGCCGACGTCAGCGCCGGCCGACAGACGACGGCTTCTGCTCGGAGCGCTCATGACTGGACTCGACGAGTCCAATCGTTCATAACAGGGCTCGACGAGTCCGAGCCCTGTCCCCATGTCCGTGGCTGCGCCTTTGCCACTAACACATCCGTCGGCGCTTTGGAGGCCGCCATCGGCGTTTGGGAATCTTCGCCTAGTAACGGAGTTTCTTGGTCTCCAATAAACTGTTTGGTGTCGCAGCAGGTGACGGCACCTTTTCAAGGTGGATATGCACCATGGCGAGAGCGTATAGACGAACCTCGCCTATTTTGTTCCTTATTCCTTCTGAGGAATTTTTAGTTCATTATTCCTTATTCCTTTTTAGGAATATTTATTCCATTGATCCTTGTTTCTTTATTCCTTTTCAGGTGTTTCTATCTTCGGGTAAAACTTTCTGGCACTCAGTCGCGATTTCCTCACCACCCATGGCTTTCTCTGGCTTTTACGGGTACGGGCCCATTCCCATTCTCCGGCAGCACTTCTGACTTTCAAGACTATCTTAGCCTCTGTGGTTGGCTTTGAGCATTCCTCACAACCATCGCCAGTTCCGCAAGGACTCTCTTTGCTCTTAGGTACCGACCCTAAACCTCCAGGTCATCACAGTCCCGTTTTCTCTGGCTCTCGGGGCTATTTTCATCCGGCCCCCTCCAGCTTCTATTCGAGCCTCCATTACCCCTTAGTTCTCAGGGGGCTCTTAGGTGCCGACCCTAAACCTCCAGATCATCACAGTCCCGTTTTCTCTGGCTCTCGGGGCTATATTCATCCGGCCCCCTCCAGCTTCTATTCGAGCCTCCATTACCCCTTAGTTCTCAGGGGGCTCTGTTATCCCTCTGTTAAAATGCGTTGGCAAAGGGGCCCTTTATGCCAGTTTTGGGACACAGGGGCTCTCCTTAGTTGATCAGGGTCTCCTCTGCGAGGCTGGAGAACCTCTTTCAACAGCTTGGAACCCCTACATCATGACAGGGTCCAAGCCGTACAGCTTGGACCCCATCCGTCTGCTTGCAGCCCATGAGCTCTTCACATCGGCTCGGACATGGCTCGGAGCCCTTCCTGACGGCCCCGGATCCTCTCCGGTAGCTAGGGGCCACTTCCGTTGTCTCATGGTATCTTCTTAACGACTCAGGACCTTTTCTATCAGATCGGAGACCCTCTCAAAAGTTTGGCCTTCTCCATCAGATCAGGAGCCCTTTCTTCTGCTTGGATCCCACCGTGAGCCCAGCCCAGGACTCTTCATATTGGCTCGTGGCCCTCTTCGTCAGCCCGGACCCTTCCAGCGATCCAGGGCCTCGTCCATGGACCTTGGAACCCTTCATATTGGCCCAGCCCAGGGCCCTCAACATGTGCCCGTGGGTACTCTCCGTTGACTTGGGGGCCCTCTTCATCGAGCCGAAATCCTCCCTATCAGCTCGGGGTCCCCTTCGT
The DNA here is from genome assembly GCA_034440615.1 of Ashinkailepas kermadecensis. Taxonomy (NCBI): domain Eukaryota; kingdom Metazoa; phylum Arthropoda; class Thecostraca; family Neolepadidae; genus Ashinkailepas; species Ashinkailepas kermadecensis. The sequence continues at coordinate 532,499 of JAOTOM010004984.1, forward strand.
CGGTCCAGGGGCTCTTCACGTCGGCTTAGGGACCCTTTCGCCTTCTCCCGATCCCACACCCTTGTCTATGCCACTGTCAAAAGATAAGCTTTCCTCAGCGAATAAGAAAACATGACTTTTTATTCCCAAGTAGTCAAAAATTAAATTTAAATAAATTGAGAAACCAGACTTTTTCTCAACCAGACTTTTTCTCAATGTTGATGCTTTTGCTATATATTTACTTGCCGCTTTGTATTGCATTTGGCCCAAATCCTGCGCACTTCTGACGTTATCAGCGCTGTAGTTGTGCGATATTATATGGGGGAAGGTGCAGTCAACATAACAACCGTGCACAGGGAGCTACTCCATGAGAATCATTTTGGGCTTTCTATGCAGCGTCTACCAGAAATAAGCTTGACTACATGCCCACACTATATTTTGCGAAATTAACCCATCTGAGGTTAACTTTGTTCCACTAGTTTCATTCCTTGGCGTCCAGAACAAATTTGCTAGCTTGTGAAAAAAATATTTGAAATACCTACCAACCGAACATCAGACTTGCCGTCCACTTTCTGTCAGAGAAATGGACCCAGGTGAAGATATAGCATATGATAAATTGCAAGACTGTAAGTTGGCTGTTGAAACATACCTGGATGAATTAAATGAAGCCAGGAGCCATGTAAGTATTGTAATATTGCTTGTTGTTTTACATGTATGCTGTCAATATTTGCCAAGGTACCTAGTTCTTAGGGTTTTCAGGCACATGTATTGCATTGGTTATAGAGTGCCCATTTGCCAAGATATATGTCATGTACCTGTAAATGGTATGTATATAGAAGAAGCCACTGAGTACAATTTGGAAAATAAATGTATGGACTGCACATGTTGAAGCTTACCTGACAACTTATGCTAGTTTTTTTAAATAGTAATCTTCAAGTGTTAACCCACACTTTATTTATATCAATCAGGTATCTAATTCAGCATCAGCTGACTGCCAGTCAGCTGTTGGTGACATCACTCAAATGTACCAAGAAAAACCTCTCACTTGGTTCTCTCACCTGGTTGGCTCTCCAAATTCTTGAGTATCATGTCACCAAAAGATCAGTTCCATGGCTGATCAAGGGGGATGGTATCTGCAGGTGTGCCAGTACCTTATATATAAAACAAATTGGGTTATCAGATAGACATGGGAAGTAACAGGAACTGGAAAGTGTACCTTAAGCAGAGTTTACATACTTAAAGTAGCAACTATATTTCTAGTATATTGTTGTCAGACAATATTTCTAAGGTGAATTAAGAAAAAATTAATATAAAGAAGTAAGCTACTCAAGTTTGATTAGTATGTTATTATGGTTAATCTATTCAGTATGTTCATACAACAGTGTGCAGATATTTGAGTACAGTACAGCTTTAAATGCTGCCAGATCCATTAAGGTTACTACATCATCAGGCAATGAGTTGCATGTGGCACAGTATCTCAGGCTAAACAAAATGTATATAATCCACTGATGCATGTGAGCCAATTTCAGTGAGTGTCTGCATGTGTTTGCCAATGGTGCCAGCACAAACATGTCTGGGATCTTAATGGCAGAATGGCCATGAAAAATCTTCCAACATTCTATAATATCTGCTTAAATCAGTCTACCTTTCACAGAGTACAAATCTAGTTTTCATAATCTGGCACCATAATCCAGACCTTCCATCCCTTCTATGTTCTGTGTCCACCTTCTCTATACTGATTCTAGTTGCCTTAAATCACCTGTGTAACTTGTATTCAAAACATATTAGGAAATCTCCAAAAGAGGCCTGAGGCCAGTATTATACAGTTTTCATAAATTCAGGAGAATGACATAAAGTATAACTTAGTAAGTTGCTGGCCAGACTTCCAGCTTTCTGTGCTATGCCAGCAATGTGTTGATGGAAATGCAAGTTTCTATCTTTTGTGATGCCTAAGTCAGTATGCATCTCCTCAAAGCTTACCTGAATTCCATCTAGGTAATAATGTGCATAAGGGCCAAGATTCTTCCTGTCATATTAGCCACTGTGTGCTTTGAGAACTGTACATTTGTTGGAATTAATGGCAAGTCCCCATGACTTGGCAATACTAACCAGTGTATCTATATTTTTTTGGTCCTGTGAAATACCAGCCAGCAGGTCTGATATATTTGTACTTCAGTTTCATGTATATCTTTTGGTCATCTGCAAAAACCTTAAACTGGGAGTGTAGCCATGAGGTACATAGTTAACATAAATTAAGAATAACACAGGACCTAGTGCAGAGCCCTGGGGTACTCCACCCAGAACATCCTTTGGTTTGCTGGAAGAGCTAAGGACAAGCACTTTTGTTTCCCTCCAACAGATAAAATTTTGGATCCAGGTGAGGATTATCTCTGAAATTCCCAGACCACTCAGTTTTGTCTTGTTTTGCATCTCAGTAGCAGAACATGATTCACAACATCACATGCCTTTGAAAAATCAAAGAAAATTACATCCACTATATAGCCCTCATCTAGCCAGGTAGAGACAGTCTCATATGTTAGCAATAGTTGATCCTCTATGGAATGTCCATAATGGAAGCCAAATTGTCCTTTGTCCAGCAAGTGATGAACCTCCAAATATTCTGTCAGCTTCTCAACAGTTAAGCATTCCATAATTTTACATTGGACAGAAGTAAGACTCACTGGGCTATCATTTAGCAGTTTCCATGTTGTCCCTTCGGAATGACAGCAACACTCCTCAGTAGGAAGACATTGTATTAAATATACTATGTTTCCATCCAGACTTCTGCTATGATGTTCTTCTGAGGTATTGGATATGCCTCTTTCATGTACCCTTTGTTTTTTCTTAAGCTGAGAGCCCCTCTGTAGCTTCAGGGATATCCTTATAACCCTATTGTGTAAGGAATAGAAATACATCCCAATGTTAAGGAGCCTTCTTTGCCTCTCTCCCTCAGATCTTGGTAACCTATGGACCAATTTTTTGGGAATCAGTATCGTCCTAAAGCTTATAACATTAAGTACATTTTGTAAAAGCAAAACTTTTAACTTTAGAATATGACAGTTGCACGAGGTAAAACAAATGACCTTTTTGTTTTGCTCTTGCTCTTGCTCTTGTCTTAGTGTCACATTCAGGTCCAGTAACTGCCAATAGACTCCAAGTTAATAGTGCTTTCATTTGTGGGGTAATGGAGTTGAGTTACATACATCGGCACATCCATTGTAACTCACCATCGGCCAAACATTTTTGCCCAATTGCTGCCAATTATCTCACTCAGCCCCAACTTAATAGTGCTTTCAATTGTGGGCTAATGAAGGGTTATTTAAGAAACCATAGGCATATCCAGGGCTACCAAAATTGGGCAAACACTTTTGACATGGAGGAATTCGCTTTGTAATCAACTCAATTTTCTTCATCAAGAAGGTGCATTTGAGTAACAGATGGAATATTGCTTCACAATTTACAACTTCATATGATAAGCTATGCCAGGTAGAAAAAAAAGAATGAGGTAGTCTGTTAAAATGTTGTCTATAGCCTTACTTCTGTCAGCGATTTTATCGGTTTTAGTGGCTTGATGCTGCTTGGTGCTTAGTAGACCTATGCCCATGTTAAAAACGATCTATCTTGCTTCAGTGATCATGTTGAGGAAATAGTAATGCAGAAATGTGAATAGTGATCTGAAAAGCTCACTTATTTGTTTGTCCTGGATCCACATCTGCCCATAACATCCTGTGAATAAGTCAGTGCATACAACACATGTAGAATGCCATGAGTTCGGAAATCTCAGGGAGTGACAGAATTGCCTACAATCCAACTACTATGAGTCACGCCCTTTACATGAGTGTACCTAATATAGATGCTTCCTCCCCCTCCCCATCCAAAGCTGATCTTGATCCATATATGCCGAAAATGAGTACCTTCCATCACCATAGGAATTCCTAAGATATCAACAATGATGTAGTAGTTTGTCAGGGGCTCGATTTATTATCACCTTGAAGCCACCACAACCACACCACAACCGCATTTTCTCATTACCTGGTAGCTACCACTGCCATTTGTGTACATAGTTAGGGATGTCAAATGTGCAACATGTATATCTTCTTCATCAACGGTGTTGGCTAGAAGCACTGGATAACCATCAGCAGTTTAGGCGCCCTTAAGCCGAAACAAGCAAACAAGTGTTAGCTAGAAACTAGTACTTATGTATATAACGTGCAGATATCTGACTGGCTTTGAAAGGTCATCAAACTGCAAAAATTGGCCTGACATGCCCTCCATTATCACTGCCTGGAGACACTTCTGATAAACAAAAAAATCGGTATCATGCGTCCAAAAGAACGTGAGGAAAAGTCACCAAGTTTCAGAACTCTAGCATAACGCATTAAGAAGTGGTGAACACAAACTTCAGGGAAGTTTCAGAAGCCTCCCCCCCCGATATAATACGGCTAAGTGCCCATTGACCATGTTAGCTGCCATAGGGCTGAAGCCCTCCAGGGCTATCAGGATGTACCTCTGAAGTCAGCCCACTATGACAGCCTTTTATATGTATCATGTTGCCTTACAGCGCCCCCTATATCGGTGGCGTGGTGCCCACATGGAGGCTCCATCACGAAGCACCTTACCAGGTTAACTGCCTGCTATTTGTCCATGTTTATAATATCATTTTCCCTCCAACAATCATTTTATTCAAATCCACCCCTATTTGCAAAATGGGGGTGAATCCACCACCTTCACCATTCCAAAACCGGTAAGATGCTCGTCTCACCATCGAAAGGTTGCGGGTTCGAGTCTCACCTGTCGCTACTCTTCGCCCGCGACCAATCGGCGTGAGAGATTGGCGACGCTAAATGACTCAACGGTCGACGTGTCGTAAAACCAATAACCAACCAACCATTCCAAAACCAGCTCTCTCACTGTAAATCCCCCTCACACACATTTTATCAGCCACTCCCTCACCATTGGACCAGAGACGTCCAGCAGCGCAGGCTACATTACACCTACAGCTGGATTTACTGCGTGCTTCAGATCAATGCCAGCGCCGACCAGTCTGCCGAAACGGTGCAATTGGCGATGGAGAAGGTCATACAGCAGCTTGTGGAGGAGGTGGGCAGGAGAAAGTCAGAGCTGCTGAGGGAGATATCTCAAGTGAAGACATCGGCTCTGACCATGGCTGACCATTGTGGGTAGGTGTTTGGCCGGTGTTTGACCGGTGTTTGACCGGTGTTTGACCGGTGTTTGGCCGGTGTTTGGCCGGTGTGGATGACACTTTCGGCCCAAACAAATTGATGGAACAAACTGAATCACATCACTTGTATGATAGATATGACTGTCAAGCAAGCACTATTGGACAGTTTGACCATGATTTGGTAAATATATGTACATATATATATATATGACATATGTTTGTGTATTACCAGGGGTGAGAGAAGCAATATGGGATGGCTCAAAGCATGGAAACGTCCCAAATAGTGTAAAGTAAATCGCAATCATTGCAACCATGAGTTGATGTTGTTTAATGTTGGCGGGAAGGTGCCTGCTTTCACATGTATACGACGCATTTGTATATGTGTTTATAACTGGTTATGTGGATCTGCATATGTATGACATTGCTCTGGCCAGAGTACTTGTATCTTGTCGCATACATCCTGATCCTACCAACTCAGCTCCATAAGTTTTACGTCTCGCGATTATTTCGCTACAGGTGCAAGTGTACTGCCTGTTAGCCAGTCGATTTTCCATGTGGGTGGGGAGTTATTGGTGCTGTATCTAGTTAATTCACAGGTAAGGCTGATTAACCTGTCCAGGTTAGGTCTGTTTGTCATTAGGCTTTGAGAGCACTTCGACCAAAAGTTGTCATCCTTTAGCGCCCACTGTCGAGTTACGTGTCATGACGTGACATGTGACTACATCAGACTCTGTACCGCATGGGCGCTAAATGATCTACCACGGTCGATGCGCCCTAAAGCCCTAATCACACACAGACTGCACCGCAGTGTGACGGGTGACTATGTCAGGCTCTGTACGTCGGTGTGATGGACTATGTCAGACTATGTCAGACTCTACCACAGTGTGACGGGCGACTATATCAGACTTTGTACCGGCGTGTGACAGGTGACTACATCAGACTGTGCCCCGGTGTGATGGGTAACTATGTGAGACTCTGTATCAGCATGTGATGGGTGACTACTTCAGACTGTACCGGCGCGTGATGGGTGACTACGTCAGACTGTACCGTCGTGTGGCTGGTGATTGCTTTAGACTATGTACGACGGTGTGATGGGTGACTATGTCGAGCTCTGTACCCCGGTGTGACGGGTGACTATGTCAGACTTTGTACCGGCGTGTGACAGGTGACAACATCAGACTGTGCCCCGGTGTGATGGGTAACTATGTGAGACTCTGTATCAGCATGTGATGGGTGACTACTTCAGACTGTACCGTCGTGTGACTGGTGATTACTTTAGACTATGCACGACGGTGTGACGAGTGACTATGTCGAGCTCTGTACCCCGGTGTGACGGGTGACTATGTCAGACTTTGTACCGGCGTGTGACCCGTGACTGACCTGACCGCGCCAGGTCGCAGGCGAAAGAGCGACTCCGGCAGATGGACCAACTCATCAGCTGTACCCAGGCCGACGATGGAGACGACATCAGACAGACGCTGCTGGACGTCGCCGAGGATCTGTACGTATGTCAGAGACTGTACCACCAACTGCCTCAGAGTGCCCGGTCAACTCTGACTGACAGTTTACCATCATTAGTTGTGGGGGTGCACCCCAGGTGCCTCTCTGAGGGTGAGCTGACAACTTTGTGTGATGGTGTGCTGTATTGGTACCTGTATTTTGTATTGATAGTGGGCTCTGCCTGAGGATGTGTACTTAATTTTTGTTCTTTTCTATCCTCCTTACTGCAAACCTACTGTTTCTTAACTCTGTGAGGAGTTGGAGTGTCGTTTCTTGTGTACTGTCGGCTATATTTGTGCCAGCTGCCATATTTTACAGTCCTCACCTGGTATGTTGTATATGTGTCAGCCCCTCTAAACGTGAGTGTAATGCTAGTGATTTGGGGGAGTATAGGTTGATTTGTCGGGAGATGAAGGAGGTTATAGCCATGATGATTCGCTGTCTCCCGGATCGTTTTCACTCCGCCATTTGGTGCATAAACGTATGCTATATTTGTAATTTTGTCTATGAATGTACACTAGTGTCGATCAAATTGTGAATGGGAACTAACTGATGGGGTCTCGCATATTTGCGTCAAATTCCATTTTGGGCCGTTCATCCACATGCCTCTGTTGAAAGTATGCTTGAGCTACTCCCATATTACCAGAGGGTTGTAGTCCCCCCCTCAATCTCTGTTGACAGAAGACCATAGCCACCCTCCCCTTCACTGTCGGCAAAGAACCTGAGAAGATAAAGAACATGCCCCTTGCTGTTGACGGTGACCGTAGCTGCCCCTGTCTCGTTCTCATTGGACCGTAACTGCCCCCTCCGCTTAGCATTGGACCGTAGCTACCCCTTCCTGTTAACAATGGCCATAAGTGCCCCTCGGTGTCGACAGAGGACCGGGGACCGTAATTGCTCGCTCCTGTTGACAGGGAATCGCAACTGCCCCCTCCTGCTGACAGTGGCCCGTAACTGTTCCCTCGGTGTCGACAGTGGACCGTAATTACCCCCGCCAGTTGACAGTGGACCGTAACTGTCACCTCCGTTTCGACAGAGGACCGTAACTGCCCCCTCCTGCTGACAGTGGCCCGTAACTGTTCGCTCGGTGTCGGCAGAGGACCGGAGCTGCCCCCGCTGTCGTCCCTGCCTCGGTTGACGGTGCACGTGACCACGGACCAGGTGGTGGCCGCCGTCCGGCAGCTGGGTCAGGTCGAGACCACAGCCGCCGTCGGAGGGGTGCGCACTGAACCGAGGCCTGGGGCTATCCTGGTCACCTGGGCCAAGGTGAGACCACCTCGACTGCCCCAATCGTCTGGGTCAAGGAGAGGTCACCAGAGGCTGTCCCGGTCACCTGAGACAAGGTGAAGTCACCTCGACTTCCCCGATCACCTGGGTTAAGGTGAGGTCATCAGAGGCTGTCCTGGTCACCTGGGTTAAGGCAAGGTCAAATCATGTTAGAAACATTCTGACGAAGATGTCTTTACAGGCGATTTACTCCAAAAATCACCTTCAAGGACATACAGGAATTTAAGGAACTTAATGGTTTTTAAATCTAGCAGAGAAAGGAATGTTCGGAGTTGACCAGCTAAAAAAAACACCAGAAAGTTACTAGTGACGGTTGAAGAACGAGCAAAACCAAACCCTCATCCATGAACCAATTTAGATACAGGACCGCAAATGCCTTTATCGTTATTAAATGCAGGTCTGATGTTTACGTTTAGTCCTCGAATAATTGTTTGAATCGCTCTTTGACAGGTAGTACTTGCTTTATGACCCAAACATTGTGTGGCAGCACATGGATTATTGTCCACTATGAAGCCTACTTAATGCCTTTTTTCAGCATAATTATTTTCATGTTGTCATTTTTATAGTTAATTGTTTATCCTAAGCGTACGTTTTAAATTAGAGATGTGAACTCCGGTTCAGATGTAATTTGCTTTCAACTGGTGCAATTTTCGCAGGATGAATACGACGATCCGGACACAGATGGCAGCACCTATCGGTTGCAGTACTGCTACGGAGATGCCGTCAAACTAGCAACACCCGTGTACCACCTGGCGTACGAAGGTATGGCCAGGCGCTTCCGTACCTCCTGTACCGCACCCAAGTAAAGGTGCGGTGTCTGGAGTGGCCTCGAGGAGGCAGTGTCTGGGAGATGGGGAGAGGGCGTAGAAAATCCGCGCTCTATCATTCACCCCTCATCTTGCGTTCGAATCTCAGCGGTTAATAACTTTTCCGGAGCTTCATCAAACTAACATGGAACTGGACTACATACACCTGATTTGTCTGATGTGGAAAGAATGTATTTGACAACTTGAGGCTTTAGTGTACAATCGTGAGCGGTGAGGGATGCAGGGGAGGCAGAATTAGACATTTATTAAACTGCACTCACCCCGGTCTACTGGCCTGCGTGAAATGTGTCGCACTTCGGGAGTGTTGCGGGGTCTTCTCTCACGCCCCGCTACCCTGGCTTCCGTGCCTGACCCAGCTATTGAACGGTTACGTCATATTTGTACACATATTCCTATCCACATCAAGCACTTCAGCACGGAGCGTTCTAGATTTCAGCGGAAGGTGCAGTCCAATGCAGTCCATGATTTGTGACCCCATTGCACCTCGCTTGCTCTATGCTCGCCTCTGTCCTGGATTCGTAATTAATTAGTATGGAAATGCAAATAGTATGGATCATATATGACAGTGGAATGTCATTTCCATAGGCTATAAAATATATCTAACTTCCCGACCTCCCGGTGCCTGAATCTGCCTGGTGTAAAAATGGTCGCAAAGGTATGCATTGATGTATAAGAACGCGAAGATTCGTTTCCGCTATCGTAGAAAATAATCAGAGCCATTTTCTTCTTTCGAATATCAGTGATCGGCGGATGTGATGCAGAGCACAATCAGTATATTTGATGACCCCTACTTCCGCCCGTACATAAAAGGTACACTTCTCCATATCATAGCGGTAAAACGATCCTTCACATGTAAGCTAACCACCGCGCGTATATCTCTGAGGAGCACGTAAGTTTCTACAGAATGAGTAGTCCATAAATTGTCCTACTCAGCTTTCTAAATCCGTCTCTGTGAATTTCTGTACTTCTTGAAGACATTGATAATCGAATTTTGTCAGCATGATGCATTTACGCCATCTTGCAATGTTATTCAAGGGGAGTTATTCGATAAGTCAAGGAAGCTAGAACCGCCGTTTGCGCATGCGCACGTCAGCCGACTGAGAACTGACCACCCCGGAGTGGTTAAGGTGACCGCAGGGCCTTGGTCTTGAATCTTGAATCTTGGCCTGAAGTCCACTTGATGATTGACATTGGTAAAACATCGGCCGGTGGACAGGTTCCCGAGGAAGCTACAGACGTGGCTAGCCACCTCCACAGGAACGTCACGCGCCGTCCTCACCTCCAGTGGTGCCAACTGCGGAGGCACCTCCACCGGGAGACACTGTCACTGCGTGTCCTGCCGCCGTGCGTTGCAGAACACTATCATAACATTAGGCACGCGTTCTGGCCAGACCTCGCCGCCACACTGCTTCTGCTGGAGGTGGCACGTGTAGCTGCTGCAGAGCGCGAGCAGAGCACTCCTTCCCGAACTGTGTCCCAGCTGATCCCTATCGACGGCTCCTGGGGTATCCTGAAGCAAGATCTAATTAGGAGGTTGGGTTGGCCGCCTCTGACCGCGGGGCCAACTGGAGGACGGCACATCCGAGGCGTGCTGTCCTCGTCCGACGACAAAATTCCACCACGGATGATCATGGGGTCGACGAGCGCCAGTCAGCCTGCCGAACGGCTCTCTCAGCCAACGGCTGCACTGGGAGTGTGTGATGTCTGGTGGCTTGTTTAACTTGTGTGCAAGGTTCTGAAATTCAGAATGTACGTGGAAAACGACACCGGTTAGGAATTTGTTTCGACCTGCGGAAAGGATTGATTTCCCAATATGTAGTTCTGGTAACGGTTGCTTTTTCACCCTACTCGATTCCAGGCTACTTAGCCAGCGCAAGGGGCGGGGATGGCCGAGTGGTTAAGGTGTTGAGCTCTGGGTACCAAAGGTCCCGGGTTCAACACTCGCACCACTTGGGACATTTCCCAATCCCGTGGCCCACTGGCGAAACGGTGTGGGCGTCGTCATTAGCCGTGATCGTGCATAAAGTGTGTCGAGAACCACAAAATAAACAAACAAACAATAGCCAGCGCAATCGCAGCAGAAGCGCTGTCCATCTGTCATTGTCATCTCGTACCCGCGCTGTTTCTTATCGTATTGTCAAGCTGTTGCTACGTCATAGAGGGTTTTCACGCCTTCGCCTGTTACCCTGACTACCAAAAATGAATCCCAGAACACTGCGTATGTACCAAATTGTGTACCAATATGTCAAAGTACAGAGAAGTTATCTAAGTTGCATTGTTGACCAAATAATTAGAGAAGGTCATATCGATGCCACGCCAAATGATCACGATGACCAACAGGCCTTCGTGTCAAGGTCAGTTCCAGCGAATGCCGAAATCTTGGCGGAAATCCAGAGATTTCCGCCCAGATTCCAGCATTCTCTGGATTCTCTGGAAATCCAGAGAATCCAAAGCATACCAAATTCCAGATAATTTGGTAACACTTCGTGGTGTGAGCTGTTGGTGCTTCTATTGCTGAAGACCTGCGTGGCGCTGGATGTGTGTATGGTCTGTTGCTGAAGACATGCGTTGTGCTGGATGTGTGTATGGTCTGTTGCTGAAGACCTGTGTTGTGCTGGATGTGTGTATGGTCTGTTGCTGAAGACCTGTGTGGTGCTGGATGTGTGTCTGGTGTGCGATTATTTTGTTTGTCGTTAATCGCCGTCTGAAATGTGTATCCGATGGTTCCTGTTGCTCTGCCAGTGCTGAGCCGGCCTGACCTGACCGACTCCGACCTGCCTCTGGTTCGTCTGACTTGGTTTGGCTTCACCCAATCCAACGGGGCCCGGTACTGAGTGATGGCCGCACATGAACAGACCTGACCTGAACTGACCCGCCCTGGCTGTGCACTGACCCCATCCAGGGTGCACCCAGTGCACCGTTTCCGTCCATTTGTCAACTGTCGGCGTTGACCTGACCTGACCCGGGTTATCCCAACACGACATTGTCTCACCCTACTGTGATGCGGACCTGCTGCTTGGACGAGGTCATCTCCGACAAAGCCCGGCTAGGATATGTTTCCCCAACTGTCCGGCAGGTGGCGACGCCAGCGACACAGCCTGACCTGGACGTGTTTCCCCAACTGTCCGGCAGGTGGCGACGCCAGCGCGCTGGTCCGGCGTCTGCAGTGTGACGTCACGTACAGCTTCCGCGTCAGTCGCAAGGTGTCGCCCGACGCCGCCTGGGGGGCCTGGAGCCACCCCGTGACTGCCGCCACAAACCTGGCGCACTACAGTACGTCTGCCTCGGCGCCGTATCTGCTGCTACGACGTGCATGTCTGCGGTATATTTGTTATTATGACGTCCCTTCCCAATGTGCCATGGGGTCATTGGGTCTAGGTGTAAGATGCTCGTCTCACAATCGAAAGATTGTGGGTTCGAGTCTCACCTGTCGCTACTCTTCGCCCGCTACCAATCGGCGTGAGAGATTGGCGACGCTATATGACTCAACGGCGACGTGTCGTAAAAACCAAAAACCAACCAACCAACCAATGTGCCATGGCATATCTGTTCTAGCACGCGCACCGAAGATGGGGTGGGGCAGAAACCGCCCACCCCTCCGGTTTTTTGACGATATCTCATAAACGGGCATGGATATTGTAATGGAGTCTGACGGCTTTGTTAAAAATTGATACACGCATTCTATGCATGGGGGGGGGGGAGGGGCGCTGCATGACCGACGCAGTCGATGCGCCCCTAAGCTCAAATAACCAACCAACCAACTATGGACGGGCGCAAGATGAGCGGCGAAATGGTCGACTCGCCCTTAAACCACAATAACTAACTACGCGCATCCTGTGCAAAAATAATAATTTTGGAAATCCGGTGGTAAACACAGGAGCTGCGGGGCCGCAAAGTTGACCGACCGGCCGCCTAGCGTTCAAGGTCACAAAGGTTTCGTCGGCACGGCGGCGCGGTGTACCGACCGATCTCGACCTTATTTGACCCTGAAGTCATTGACCTAGGATTATCAAATGTATATTGCAGCGAGTTTATCACTGCCATAATCTACACCCCCCCCCCCCTCGAAAATAAAATGTGCTAGCTGCGGTAGTTTCCGCTACAAGCGTAATACACCACGGTATGTCTGCTACAAACGTAATTCACCACGGCACGTCGACTGCAAGCCGAGCGCACTGAGTCATGTTTCTGCAAGCGTGGTACAGTATAGTATTTGTGCTACAAACCTGGTTCGTCGCCGACTGCAAATCGCGACTTGTACCGCTCGCGACGACATCAGTGAAGCTGACCGCCAATCCGCGTCAAAGTGGATTGTTCTAAAAAATAGCAACTACGTGAAACACATGATAATCAGCGCCTTGTTGCCATACTAATTGGTGTTGTGTTGCTCCATTATCGTCAATATCCCGTTGACTTTTGGTGGTGAGAAGGTGGTCTCCTGATGGTTTGTGCAACAATATAATTGGCAAAGACAGCAGGCTGAATATCCTTCACACCACTTGTACTTGGTGTCCAGTTTCCTATAGTGCCCCGTGTTGTGTTGCACGGCGAGGACCGGCGCCCTGTTTGCCCGTGGTAACGGCTTCCGTTTCTCCAGCGCTCCGTGCTGTGTTGTCCGGTGACGACCGGCGCCCTGTGTGCCCGCGGTGACGGCTTCGTTTCCCCAGCGCTCCGTGCTGTGTTGTCCGGTGACGACCGGCGCCCTGTGTGCCCGCGGTGACGGCTGCTGTACGCCCCGCAGGGTGGTCGGCCAGTCCGGAGTACATGCTGTCCGACTCTGGTCGGATCGCGTGCCGCTGCGGCTCCGGCTCCGGCTGCGGCTCCGTGCCCGGCTCCGGCTGCGTGTTCTCGGCGGGCGCGCAGCTGAGGCCCGGTGCGCCGCTGCGCGTGCTGGTGCTGGAGGCCGGCGCCGGCTGCAGTGACGAGGGCGTGGCGCTGCTGGACGCCGGGCCGGCCGCCGCCGCTGCCGCCGACGACGGCCTGGCTGCTCCCGGCGCCCTCTTCGTCAGCGCCACCGGTGAGGAGGCGGGCCGGGGTGCATGCGGAGCAAGGGAGCGAATTGGTCCAGGTAGATGAGAGGAATAGGGGCAATTTAGATAAATGAGAGAAGGTGAGGTGGTTGGTGAGATGATGAAACTAGAAGTAAGGAAAGAGAGGAGAGGTGAGATGAGGGAGAGGTTGTCGGTTTCCAGTCGTCTTTACCACTTGTACTGGTGACGGAACCTATGGGATTCTGGGGCTCACAGCTTCCCCAAGCCCACTCCTACCCAAGCAGGGTATGGCTCCACGCCCCACCCTGTGGCGGTAACGAAGAGTTTTTTCCACATATTTCGTCTTTTATATTTCAATTACGGTATGGCGCAGGATTGCCGTATGCATTGTGCGTCGGAAAATGTGATTTACGGAGGTTTTTAACAATGTTTTGCTCAACATTGGAGATAATTTACAGCTTCTTCCTAACTTTAAATTTGCATTGAAAGGCGCGAGGCAAGGGCGGGGAAATTGACGCAATGCATACATTTTCTGCTCATTGCTCATTGATGGGCAATGGTACTCGTAGTACATATTCTCATCGAGCTAGTGCTGCAGAATAATGTCGCTGGACAAGAGAAGCCAAGAGTGGACTTCAATTTGAGCATTGTATGGGAGCCGAATCCTGTTCATTGGGCAGTGTATAGGAGCCGAATCCTGCTCGGCTGGCAGTGTATAGAAGCCGGATCACCTCGCTGGATCTTGCCGTCTGCCATGTCTTGTGTCAGTACGTGAGTGACTGCTTGGCCGACTGCGCGACTGTCACAGCCCACCCTGTAGTCGCCCCGGAAAGCTCAAGTTCTCCGTGTCGCCGCCAGGGGAGGTGTACGTGGACGGCCGGCGGCGTCAGACGCGACTGCCGCCGCTACGCGCCGGCTCCCAGGTGACCTTCACCACTGAGAGGCGGGACCAGCAGACCACTCGGGTCTGGCTCGAGGCGGACGATAAACAGGTGAGTGGACCGACGCCGGAACAACACGGCCGCAAGCTGTCTGTGTGCCCGACACGAGTTGCAGGTCGCGGTAGCTCAGTCGGCAGGGCGTTCGACTCTTCATCGCAAGATCGTGGGTTCAAATCCCTCAACCGGCGAGGTTTCGGTGTCAATTCATCGTTGTGAGAGGTTTGCGACGCCATGTGACGCAGCAGTCGAACACATCGTAAAAGACCCCACGGTTCTTCTCCTTGTAGGTAGTTCAGAAATATGCGTTCAGAACAGAGGAGGCGGCCTTTTTTCTTCCGTGTTTTGGAGCCAGAGTGATGTGAGTGGGGTAGTGGAAGAGTGGAAGATTTTGGGTGAAGCCAGTACAAGGCGCTGGATGAGTAAGGAGAAGAGGGAGGTGCCTTATGGAGCTCTTCCACCGTAGGCACAGGACCACCGTAGGCACCATCAATAGCTCTGGACTAGCCAGGAGAGGCGCGTTATTAAGTTCTCCCGCCGTAGGCACAGGGTCGGGCCCGCCAGTAGCGCTGGAATAGCAAGGAGAGGAGGCGCCTTAAGGAGCTCTTCCACCGTAGGCACAGGATCGGGCACCATCCTCAACAGGAAACTTGTGAACCAACCGCAACTGCGCTCGCGTGGCAGTCCACCAAGGCGCGCACCCTGCTGCGTCATTTTCGCTGAAATGTAGGAATTCCGGAAGGAAGTTAAACCTATTTCAACAGTTCGGCACAATGCATTCAGATTTGGGATGTCAGATTCGTCTCCACATTCCGCAGAGAAACCCGATTACAAAAACAGTTCCTCCAGATTCGGCGTCTGATGTCCAAATGCGGCAGCAAGCAGCACTTGCCGCTCCGGTAGCTCAATTGGTCAGAGCGCTGGCCTGCACTGGTCTCCCCTGTCCTGACAACACAGGGTTCGAGTCGCTTCACGCGCTCGCATTTAGCCCCCGGCTGGGAGGGTCAGTTGGCAGCTGGCCAGTTAAGGCCGGGAACGAGCTACCGGGCGGCCGTGTCGGTGCATTGACGGCACGTTTAACTTTCGGTCAAAATTCTGCCGTTGAACCGGAATTCATTGATCGGGTGGTGGGGCCAGGGTTCACGCAACAAGCTCTGCTTAGCAATATAACCCTGGTTCATAAAAAAACCACCCCAGTATATATATATATATATATATATATATATATATATATATATATATATATATATATATATATATATATATATATATATATTTATATATATTTATTTATTATATATATATATATATATATATATATATATATATATATATATATATAACTATGATATATATATATATATATATTTATATATATATATATATATATATATACATATATATATATATATATTTGTATATATATATAAGTCATGCTGTGTCACGATTCATTTCGTCTCGCAACCTTCTCGCTCAGTTTATGCCGCATGCAAACATTCAGCGCCGTACCCTCTATCGGACTGACACTGGCAACACAGTGCCAGGTCTCAGCACGCGCAGGTCACGAGGCATGACGACATAGCCGCGTGACTGACGGTTGGTTGGCTGACCGCTGGTCGGTGCTGACTGGACCGGCGATTCTGCGATATAAACACTTGCATTCAACAGAAAGTGTGTGAATGTCAACGAATATAAAGGGGAAAAAGCTCATGAAAAGCTAGGCCTCATTATGAATTAATTATGGTTTTAAACGCTGTAACCCCAAAAAACATTGAAATTCCAGTGTGACAGTAGGGCCGGGCCTCTCAAACGAACTCTTCCACCATATACACAGGAGTTGTACCGTATACACAGGAGTTGTACCGTATACACAGGAGTTGTACCGTATACACAGAAGTTGTACCATATACACAGGAGTTGTACCATATACACAGGAGTTGCACCGTATACATAGGAGTTGTACCGTATACACAGGAGTTGTACCGTATACACAGGAGTTGTACCATATACACGGGGTTGTACCATATACACAGGGCTGTGCCATATACACGGGGTTGTGCCATGTACACGGGAGTTGTACCGTATACACAGGAGTTGTACCATATACACAGGAGTTGTACCGTATACACAGGAGTTGTACCGTATACACAGGAGTTGTACCATATACACAGGAGTTGTACCATATACATAGGAGTTGTACCGTATACACAGGAGTTGTACCGTATACACAGGAGTTGTACCGTATACACAGGAGTTGTACCGTATACACAGGGGTTGTACCATATACACAGGGGTTGTACCATATACATTGAGTTGTACCGTATACACAGGAGTTGTATCATATACACAGGAGTTGTACCGTATACACAGGAGTTGTACCGTATACATAGGAGTTGTACCGTATACACAGGAGTTGTACCGTATACACAGGTGTTGTACCGTATACACAGGAGTTGTACCATATACACAGGAGTTGTACCGTATACACGGGAGTTGTACCATATACACATGAGTTGTACCGTATACACAGGAGTTGTACCGTATACACAGGAGTTGTACCATATACACATGAGTTGTACCATATGCACGGGGTTGTACCATATGCACAGGGCTGTGCCATATACACGGGGTTGTGCCATGTACACGGGAGTTGTCCTTTATACACGAGAGTTATGCCATTTACACTGGGGTTGTACCATATGCATAGGAGTTGTATTATACACATGAGAGTTGTGCCATTTACACAAAAGTTGTACTATATACACAGTGATTGTGCCATATATACGAGAATTGTGCCATATACACTGGGTTGTACTATATACACGAAAGTTGTGCGATATACACGAGAGTTGTGCCATATACACGGAAATTGTGCCATATACATAAGAGTTGTGCCTATACACAATAGTTGTGCCATATGCACAGGAGTTGTACCATATACATCAGAGTTGTGCAATTTACACAAGAGTCGTGCCATATACACGGGAGTTGTACCATATACACGAGAGTTGTGCCATATACACTGGAGTTGCGGAGTCGCCCTCGCTCGTACAAAACATCAATGTCTGAATGGCGCATGGCACCGTCGTATGTAACAAAGTTGACTGTGTTTGTATCAGGCGATCCTTGTTTCTCCATGCAGTGCACTTTTCAGTCATTGCGATTCAGACATTTGAGCATGAAAAGGCAGGTGGTGAATATAACTTGTTGGAGTAGGAGGGAATAGTACAAGTATTCGTAGCTGGTGTCATTTCCCATGATATCGGAACGTTCCACGAATACTGACGCTTAGTTCCACCACGCACGGCACCCATTAACCTTCCACGTTGTATCCCACGAATCCATTGGCGCTCCATGTTACACCCCACCACTCGCGTCATCCATTGACGTTCTACATCACACCTGGCCACTGGCGTCATCCATTAACGTTCTATACCAGGTTCCGCCATGCATGTGCTCCATTAACACGCACACCGAATGGTGGGGGTTGGGGAGAATTCGTCCACTCCTGCTTTTCGACGTTATCTCATAAACGGGCTTGGACATTGTAATGAAGTATTGTGACTAAAGAAATGATTAGCGTATCCTATGCAAAAAAAACGACATAATTCGTTAGTAAATATAGGAACTGCGGGGGTGCAAGTTGGACCGACCGGCCGCCGAGCGTTCTAGGTCACAAAGGTTTTGTCGGTGCGGCGGCATGGGTGGCGACCTATCGCGACCTCGTTTAACCCTGAAGGCACTGATATAGGGTCATGCAATTCATACTGAAGCGAGTTCACTACAGTCGTAATCTACCGTCCAAATGTTGGTGTTTCTATCCTCAACAGTTTCCGAGATCCGAGAGCTATCCTCAATAGTTCCCACGCACGTGTTCCGTTAACGTGCTACGCCAGGCCCCACCACGCACGTGTTCCGTTAACGTTCCACGCCACGTGTCACGCCGGACGTTATCTGGCCGCAGGTGGTGTACGACTGGCACGCCAAGTCCGCCGACCTGTGGCTCGCCGCCTGCTTCAACGAGCTCGGCTGGAAGCTGCTGCTCGAATGACGTCACGTGGGTCAGAGTGACGTCACTGGCCGGCACAGACCGCGGCGATGTTTGGCAGTGGAGTCGGTTGAGGCTGGTGGTGACGTCTGGGTGACGTCGGCGGTCAGATGAGTCTTCATTGCGAGCCAATGGCAAATATAGGGGCAATTTCACTTGCGACGTCCTGCGCTTCATTGGTCGTTCTGTTTCTGCGGCCGCTCTATCTGTGCTCCGGTTATTCGTTTGAAGTCGGAAATTTGGTTGCAATCATTGGCTTTGTTCGTCTTAATATGGCGGCCGCCATGTTTTCCAATAGCTTTTTATCGAGGGTGTTATGCTGTCGAACCTGACATTTCCTCCTGCTTTAGTCCAATATCCGTCATTCGTGCATCGTTCACAAGTCGTGTACTAACCCATCGTTCACACGTCGTTTACTAACCCATCATTCACACGTCGTTTACTAATCCATCGTTTCTCGCAGGCTGAATTTGTATTTAAATACGGTGCGTGAGCGGTGTTTCAGCCTCAGGCTTGGTGGTATGACAGGCTGGTGTCAGCAGATGTGCAGGTGCCACCTGCGCCGGCTGGGCCCGCCGTGTACCGTGGTAGCTCGTGTCAACCCACCACTGTTGTCGTGCAGGAGCTGCGCGTGCATTACGTCATACTTACCGGTGTTGGCTGCGGTAGCTCGATACTATGCAGACCATTTGACGGTGAGCTACGCTTGCATTACGTCATACTTACCCGGTGTTAGCTGCGGTAGCTCGAGACTATGCTGATCATTTGACGGTGAGCTACGCGTGCATTGCGTCATACTTACCCGGTGTTGGCTGCGGTAGCTCGAGACTAGGCTTATCATTTGACGGTGAGCTACGCTTGCATTACGTGATACTTACCCGGTATTGGCTGAGGTAGCTCGAGACTAGGCTTATCATTTGACGGTGAGCTACGCTTGCATTGCGTCATACTTACCCGGTGTTGGCTGCGGTAGCTCGAGACTATGCTGACCATTTGACGGTGAGCTACGCTTCCATTACATCATACTTACCCGGTGTTGGCTGCGGTAGCTGGAGACTATGCTGATCATTTGACGGTGAGCTACGCTTGCATTGCGTCATACTTACCCGGTGTTGGCTGCGGTAGCGCGAGACTAGGCTTATCATTCGACGGTGAGCTACGCTTGCATTGCGTCATACTTACCCGGTGTTGGCTGCGGTAGCGCGAGACTAGGCTTATCATTCGACGGTGAGCTACGCTTGCATTACGTCATACTTACCCGGTGTTGGTTTTGTGCTGCGGTAGCTTGGATATTATTAACGCAACGAGGCTGATCATTCGGCGCGGTGCGCCGTCTAGTTGTTCGCTTGTTCGAATGGATCCACGACGCTCCGTCTTCTCCTACGCGTGGTTGGTCCATGTTACTCGTGGTTAGTCCATGTTGCTCGTGGTTAGTCCATGTTACTCGTGGTTGGTCCATGCACGGTAGTCGTGTGCTCTTTGAGTGGGTCATTGCTCCTCAGTGGTGAATTCGCCGACCAAGTCTCTCCCCCGCCCCCAAAGTTGAGGAAACCTCATCGGAAATATTTAACATAGCGCCGTTGGCGAGTTTACACGTCCCCGCTATAAGTGGGGTGCGACTCTTGATATCCAGGTGACCTGGCGAAATCAGCTGCTGCGCTTTGGAAGTTCCCCGTGCAAGCTGCATGATGGCGAACAGGCTATCGCGAACACACATTGGGCGTTCGACGCCTGGCGTTCTGGTGTTCACAGGGTTTTGAGGTAGTTATCCGGTGCTGATTTTCGATGGGCGTTGTCCACGTTGGAAGCGCGGCCCGCCGCCTGGCTGGTGGCGGTGGGTCCTGCGGTGGTGCCCAGTTCGGCTGGTTGTGTACTTGATGCGGTGGTGCTCAGTTCGGCTGGTTGTGTACTTGATGCGGTGGTGCCCAGTACGGCTGGTTGTGTACTTGATGCGGTGGTGCCCAGTACGGCTGGTTGTGTACTTGATGCGGTGGTGCCCAGTTTGGCTGGTTGTGTACTTGATGCGGTGGTGCCCAGTTCGGCCGGTTGTGTACTTGATGCGGTGGCGCTCAGTTCAGCTGGTTGTGTACTTGATGCGGTGGTGCCCAGTTCGGCTGGTTGTGTACTTGATGCGGTGGTGCCCAGTACGGCTGGTTGTGTACTTGATGCGGTGGTGCCCAGTTCAGCTGGTTGTGTACTTGATGCGGTGGTGCCCAGTTCAGCTGGTTGTGTACTTGATGCGGTGGTGCCCAGTTCGGCCGGTTGTGTAGTTGATGCGGTGGTGCTCAGTTCGGCTGGTTGTGTACTTGATGCGGTGGTGCCCAGTTTGGCTGGTTGTGTACTTGATGCGGTGGTGCCCAGTTTGGCTGGTTGTGTACTTGATGCGGTGGCGCCCAGTTCGGCTGGTTGTGTACTTGATGCGGTGGCGCCCAGTTTGGCTGGTTGTGTACTTGATGCGGTGGTGCTCAGTTCGCCTGGTTGTGTACTTGATGCGGTGGCGCCCAGTTCGGCTGGTTGTGTACTTGATGCGGTGGCGCCCAGTTCGGCTGGTTCTGTACTTGATGTGGTGGTGTCCAGTACGGCTGGTTGTGTACTTGATGCGGTGGTGCTCAGTTCGGCCGATTGTGTACTTGGTGCGTCGCTGTGTTGCATTGCGGTAGTGTTGCGTGGCTCGTGCGCGCGTGGCGTTCAGCTGCGTGGGCTGGCGTGCGCAGAGCGGAAACGACGAGATGCCTTCTGCCAGTGCCATAATGCTTCTTGCCCTACGTTGCCGGCGGCGGTGTGGCTGAGGGTACTTGTGATATCGGAAGATCGTTGGTTCGATTCTCATAGCGTTCGTTCGCTCCATCGGCATACTCAGCATCGTTGGTGCGTGATATAAATGGCTTGCCATACCACGATAATCAGGGGCGGCGCCACCAAGTTCTTCCCGGGGAAAGCGGCTCCCCATGGGTGTCTCCTCAGCACTTGGAGAATGGTTGTCGCCACCGGATTTTTCTAGGGAGGACGGGAGGGTTTATGTAGATTCTTCCATTGCAACATGGTGGGGCCTCCCACTGTGTTTTGAGGTGTTTCCGTGGGCTATAGGGGCGTCGTAAGTGCTGCTGTGCCTCCTGGTCAGGAACCTTCTTCGGATGTTGTACTCTTGTGGTGAGTGAGCTATCGATACCAATGTGCCGCCTGGTCTGTGCGGGCGTTTGCAGCATCCATAAATTTATGTGGATAGCGAAACGGTGTTTCCCCTTTCGACACGACATGGGGCGTTGCCCCCCCACCCCGAGGCGCCGCCCCTGAAGCTAATGCAATGTTTTATCAAAAACTCATCGCGTGCCATACACTAAGACACAGGGATAATGATGGCATGGCGTGCCATACACTAACACACAGGCGCCAGCCTGACTCCTGAGCGTGGTATTTCGTATGTGTTTGTGTTGTACGAAGACTAATATGGCGAGCCCGCCAATGCTTCCAGCCGTCGCATGTTGACTTTGTCAAACGTCTAAGCAGCTGTCTATACCTGTCAACAGCTGTTGCCGATAACCGACCGCTGCTGCTCGCGCCTCGGACGTTTTTCACGCATTTTGATACATGTGCGCGGCGCTTGTCGTTTTGACGCATTTCGTGTAAGCGAAGGTGCCCCACCTTGTGGCACTGTCACTACTGATCTGGGCCCCAACAGCGATGTTGTGATGGATCTGATATATTTCTACGCAAATATACCGTCAGTGTCAATCCTGCGCCGCCGTTTCGCGCGAGTCAGCTGCAAGTGCACCTCTGAGCAGCCGAGTCTGTTACACCTGCAGCTACGGCTACAGCTTTGGCTACGGCTACGGCGTACAGCTGACACGGCTGATAGGAAGAGTATGCCACAACTCGTTGCGGTTGTGTTCTCATTGCGCCGACATCGAGGTCATTTAAGCAGAGGTCAAGTAATAACACTGCCGTTTAACTTCGAATCGTCTTACAGGGCGACGGCAGCATTCTACACTGACGAAGCTCTAGACAAATCCCGATCGCCAGTCTAGTTGGGCGACGCCGATATCGCGATATGCCGCGATATGTATAAGTATCCGTAATCCAGCATGATGTGCCTGGGAGGAAGGACCTCAGGAAGCAAGTTCTGGCATGTATAAGTGTCCGTGATCCAGCATGATGTGCCTGGGAGGAAGGACCGCAGGAAGCAAGTTCTGGCATAGACGAGTGTCAGCGACCCAGCACTACGTAGCACTCGTGAGCTGACGATTGCTTGTTGATGGGTATCTACGCTGATCCATATGCTGACGACTGCGGGTTAGAGTGGATCTGATATATTGTGCACACTGTGAATGGTTGCACACGGTGAATAGTTTAGAGTGGATCTGATATATTGTGCAGACGGTGAATCCGTGTTCGGTCTGCGGTACATTGTCAGTGGGATACGTTGTCAGTCTGTGGTACATTGTTAGTCCATGATACATTATCAGTCTGTGGTACATTGTCAGTCTGTGGCACACGTGTGGTGGGGATGGCCGAGTGGTTAAGGTGTCGAGCTCTGGGTACGAAAGGTCTCGGGTTCAACACTCACACCACCAGGTCATTTTCCAATCCCGCAGCCCACCGGCGAAACAGTGTGGGCGGCGTCATTTGCTTTGATCGTGCACAAGGTGTGTCCGGAACCACCCGATAAACAAAAACGATACATTGTCAGTCTGTGTGCTTTGCTCCGTGCAGTCAATAAAGCCCAGCCAGGGTCAGGCTAGGTCGTAGTTTGTCAGTGTGTGTCCGTTACGGAGGCCCAACAAGTCCAGCTTCCCTGTCGTGTGTGGCCTCTCGTCCGGCATTATCTCTAGCGTCTAGTCCAGCCTCGTGATGAAGTGATGAGCTTGCGTCAATTCCTTCACTCGGGTTAACAGCCTGTGCTCTTCAGCAGCGGCCATATACGGCTGGCTGTTGACACCTTGTAGTGGTGGTTCCTGGCTTTATGACGTGTTGGCTGTTGTCATATAGCGTGTCCAGTCTCTCACGCTGGTTGGTCGCGGACGAGGAGTAGCTGCAGGTGGGACTCGAACCCACCACCTTTCGGTTGGGAAACGGGTACCTTACCCGTAAACTAGACCCGTTGGCATATTGTACTGAGGCGACACGTGTCTGTGATGTATTATCGGGACGACATCTCCTCTTGCCTGCCTCAGTTCGGCAGCGCAGCTAGAAACCAACTGAAGTATCCGGTACTGTTAAACTGCTACAGCAGCCCACGGGTGGCAGCTCCATCCCGCATCCGCTCCGGTCTCGTCCGATGACGTCACAAGCTCAGTCAGCCACGCTCAGTCGCTCCATGATCTTCTCAAGTTTCATCGCTTTGAGCCGCACTTCTTCGCTCTCCGCGTCGGTCAGAGTTGCCACGGCGTCCGCCAGGGCGGCGCCACTGGCAGCCGGCCACACCCGCAGAGCGCAGTCCAGCAGCACGAGCGCCCGCTGACGTGTGACGTCATTGGATGACGTCAGCTGTTCTCGTAGCGTCAATATCACGTCATCAGACGGCGCCAGCCTGTGAACATCACGGCGAGGGATAACACCGGCCACACTGGTGGCGCTGAAAGTGAACCTAACGCAGGACAGACGAATTACAGGTCACGCTACGGTAGTCACCTGGTGTGTGAGGACGCACCTTGTCCAAGATAATGTATAAACTAAGGAACTGGAATATCCACAGATTGCACTACACTATGTTGACAAATTCCATTCACGTCAAATTGACTTTCGGCATTGACTTCGATTTACACCCAGTTAGGGGGAAGAGGTGGAAACGACAAAGTTGCCACGGTCAGCCGTCAGTACAGCCGGTGACACTAGGCGTCAGTCATTCAGTACAGCCGATGACCGATGTCCCTCGGCATACCCCAGTACAGCTGGTGACATCAGGGCCCAGTAGGTACAGTCGGTGACACCAGGCGTCAGTCAGTACAGCAGGTGACACCAGGCGTCAGCCGGTGACACCAGACGTCAGCCAGTACAGTCGGTGACACTAGGCGTCAGTCATTCAGTACAGTCGGTGACACTAGGCATCAGTCATTCAGTACAACCGATGACCGATGTCCCTCGGCATACCCCAGTACAGCTGGTGACATCAGGGCCCAGTAGGTACAGTCGGTGACACCAGGCGTCAGTCAGTACAGTCGGTGACACCAGGCGTCAGCCGGTACAGCCGGTGACACCAGGCGTCAGCCGGTACAGCCGGTGACACCAGGCGTCAGTCAGTACAGCCGGTGACACCAGACGTCAGCCGGTACAGCCGGTGACACCAGGCGTCAGCCGGTACAGCCGGTGACACCAGGCGTCAGTCAGTACAGCCGGTGACACCAGACGCCAGTCAGTACAGCCGGTGACACCAGGCCCCAGTCAGTACAGCCGGTGACACCAGGCGTAATCCAGTACAGCCGGTGACACCAGGCGTCAGCCGGTACAGCCGGTGACACCAGGCGTCATCCGGTACAGCCGGTGACACCAGGCGTCAGTCAATACAGTCGGTGACACCAGGCCCCAGTAGTACAGCCGGTGACACCAGGCGTCATCCAGTACAGCCGGTGACACCAGGCGTCAGCCAGTACAGCCGGTGACACCAGGCGTCAGCCGGTACAGCCGGTGACACCAGGCGTCATCCAGTACAGCCGGTGACGCCAGACGTCAGTCAATACAGTCGGTGACACCAGGCCCCAGTAGTACAGCCGGTGACACCAGGCGTCATCCAGTACAGCCGGTGACACCAGACGTCAGTCAATACAGTCGGTGACACCAGGCCCCAGTAGTACAGCCGGTGACACCAGGCGTCATCCAGTACAGCCGGTGACACCAGGCGTCAGCCAGTACAGCCGGTGACACCAGGCGTCAGCCGGTACAGCCGGTGACACCAGGCGTCATCCAGTACAGCCGGTGACGCCAGACGCCAGTCAGTACAGCCGGTGACACCAGGCGTCAGCCGGTACAGCCGGTAACACCAGGCGTCATCCGGTACAGCCGGTGACACCAGACGTCAGTCAGTACAGCCGGTGACACCAGGCCCCAGTAGTACAGCCGGTGACACCAGGCGTCAGCCAGTAAAGCCGGTGACACCAAGCGTCAGCCAGTGACACCAGGCGTCAGTCAGTACAGCCGGTGACACCAGACGTCAGCCGGTGACACCAGACATCAGTCAGTACAGTCGGTGACACTAGGCGTCAGTCATTCAGTACAGTCGGTGACCGATGTCCCTCGGCATACCACAGTCAGTACAGTCGGTGACACTAGGCGTCAGTCATTCAGTACAGCCGATGACCGATGTCCCTCGGCATACCACAGTCAGTACAGTCGGTGACACCAGGCGTCAGCCAGTACAGCCGGTGACACCAGGCGTCAGTCAGTACAACCGGTGACACCAGACGTCAGCCAGTACAGCCGGTGACACCAGACGTCAGCCAGTATAGCCGGTGACACCAGGCGTCAGCCGGTACAGCCGGTGACACCAGACGTCAGTCAGTATAGCCGGTGACACCAGACGTCAGTCAGTACAGTCCGTGACACCAGGCGTCAGTCAGTACAGTCGGTGACACCAGACGTCAGTCAGTACAGCCCGTGACACCAGGCGTCAGTCAGTACAGTCGGTGACACCAGACGTCAGTCAGTACAGCCGGTGACACCAGACGTCAGCCAGTACAGCCGGTGACACCAGACGTCAGCCAGTACAGCCGGTGACACCAGGCGTCAGCCGGTACAGCCGGTGACACCAGACGTCAGTCAGTATAGCCGGTGACACCAGACGTCAGTCAGTACAGTCCGTGACACCAGGTGTCAGTCAGTACAGTCGGTGACACCAGACGTCAGTCAGTACAGCCCGTGACACCAGGCGTCAGTCAGTACAGTCGGTGACACCAGACGTCAGCCAGTACAGCCGGTGACACCAGACGTCAGCCAGTACAGCCGGTGACACCAGGCGTCAGCCGGTACAGCCGGTGACACCAGACGTCAGTCAGTATAGCCGGTGACACCAGACGTCAGTCAGTACAGTCCGTGACACCAGGCGTCAGTCAGTACAGTCGGTGACACCAGACGTCAGTCAGTACAGCCCGTGACACCAGGCGTCAGTCAGTACAGTCGGTGACACCAGACGTCAGTCAGTACAGCCCGTGACACCAGACGTCAGCCAGTACAGCCGGTGACACCAGACGTCAGCCAGTACAGCCGGTGACACCAGGCGTCAGCCGGTACAGCCGGTGACACCAGACGTCAGTCAGTACAGCCGGTGACACCAGACGTCAGCCGGTACAGCCGGTGACACCAGACGTCAGTCAGTACAGCCGGTGACACCAGGCGTCAGTCAGTACAGCCGGTGACACCAGACGTCAGTCAGTACAGCCGGTGACACCAGACGTCAGCCAGTACAGCCGGTGACACCAGGCCCCAGTCAGTGACACCAGACGTCAGTCAGTACAGCCGGTGACACCAGACGTCAGTCAGTACAGCCGGTGACACCAGACGTCAGTCAGTACAGCCGGTGACACCAGGCCCCAGTCAGTGACACCAGACGTCAGTCAGTACAGCCGGTGACACCAGACGTCAGTCAGTACAGCCGGTGACACCAGGCGTCAGTCAGTACAGCCGGTGACACCAGACGTCAGTCAGTACAGCCGGTGACACCAGACGTCAGTCAGTACAGCCGGTGACACCAGACGTCATTCAATACAGCCGGTGACACCAGACGTCATTCAATACAGCCGGTGACACCAGGCCCCAGTTAGACATCTGAGCTGAGATGGTCAGGAATGTGGTCTGAGCCAGAGCTCAGCAACTGGGACTCCTGGACATGGCCAGAGCCTTTGCCCTGGTCCTGCTTCCAACCCTGGTTCGGCGTTAACCTTTCAGGTGCTGGCCGTCAAGTTCCCACACCTGTGTCATGTTCGTCCTCAGGTGGGCCCAGCTCATCTGCCCGGCTCTGGTTGTCCAGTCGCAGACTCTGGTTAGCGTGTCCTGCTGGTCGAGGCCATGCCACAACACTGGCACCTACCACGGAGCCAAACCTGGTTCCGATCCTCTCGGCAGGCAGGACCAGTGCCGCCATCGAAGTGCTGTTATCAAGTTTAGATCCGTGTTTAGTGCCAGAACCGAACTGGTGCTTGGGCTGAGTCGGAAGCCATACGTTTCCAGTAGCATACATTTAACATGCGTACGCTTGCTTACATACAGTTGAGTTTACGTGCCTTTGCGTGTATGTTCATTTGCGCCTAGGTGCTTCCCCATATTTGCGTTTACGTACTTTTACGCTTATGTACGTACGTTCGTACGCAGCTCGATCTCCCACGCGCACGCTTGCTTTTTTTTCTTCTTTTTTTTTAATTTAAATTTTTAATTCCCCTACCTATTAATAGGTAGGCAGGAGCAAGATACCTTTACTAGAAGGTATATCGAAGTTTTCCTTCAAGCCGCATGACGTCATCCGAAGGTTTTTTAGTATGGTATGAATATGGTTGCAGAAGACTCTTCTCAAATCATACGCAATGGTTACTTTTATTTTGCTTCCTCTACAAGCAGATATATTTATCTTCCGCTGACTGAGTTATTAATCTTGTCCTGTTCTTTCCAGTGAACATTTGTTCCGACACATATTTTTATCATGCATAGGCAAGATTGGATTTGTGCATTGTAATCTTGCATGTTGCGAGGAATATTTTGTAGTCATCCAGTATGGATAATATTTTTGTTCAAACCTAATGCATTGTAACTCAATTTGCAACCCTTTTGGTGAATTTTGAGCACTTTTACTTGATCACAGCAGCTCATTGTCAAACTTAAGGGGTAACTTAGGAGATTCAACTTCCAGATGAGAAAACAAGAAACAATTTTCTGGACAGGATAGTGTTCTGGATTAAAAAAATCCAGGAGCAGCCTATTTTTCCAAACATGTACCTATCTACCTACATTGACACACAACAGTTGTTGAAAACATAGCTTTTTCTAGGCCAGCTAGACCCAGGGCATGGTGCATTATTACTTGATTAATTTTGCATGTATTATTGACGATACATGCATAATTGAACATTTATGTACAATACAATCATCATGCCATGAATGCCTTCCTGAAACTTTCCATGATTTGCAGTCTGATTTCCTGTAGTATGAATTCAGCATCTAGATATAATGTTTGAATGTAACACATCTCTGTTTCAGGTGTCATGCCTTACTGTGCAGTACCAGAGCATAGAGGTGGCACTGGGCAGGCAACTTTAATAAAGAAGAAATCTGGTTACACCATTTTTATCAGGATTCTGCCTTAGCAAAATTTCTTAGCATACAATAAAACATGTCTAAGTTCTCAAATGTTGGAGAACCAAGAGTATGCTCCAAGCATTTCAAAGAAATTGATAAGAGAAGAAACCTAAAGAAAGAACTGCTCAACTCTGCCTCTTTGCAGAGAAGGAAATGTCTCCTACCATCAGCTATTCCCACCATAATATTCCCACCAGCCAAAACCCTGGGTAATCCTGAAAGATTTTGTATTATTGATGTTTATATCATTTGCAAGATTACTTTGTTGTGTTTTCCTGCTTCGTTTGCATGTTGACAATGTTTTTCCTCCACCAAAGAAAAATATGGATAGGCCTGGTTAGGTTATGTCCTTTTATTTCAAGATTTTGGTACTTTTCTCTGAGAAAATAGATTAGGCTAGCTAATTTTATGCTAGGTTATCTTGCAATTTCTAAGGATATAAATAATTAGTTATTGTATTGAAAGCCCTCCTTTTTTGTATTATTTTGCTTTTCAACCAATTTTTGTGCTTGTGGGTAAAAAATATGTTCTTTGTGCACCGAAATAACAATCACAATAACACCCTCATGTCAAACATTTACCACTAAGCTATAGCTACACTAAGTTAGGGTCAAAGGTATGAGAAATAGATGATTTGGGTCAGATCTGCTGACTGAAATGGTGCATTTATGAGGTACATTTTTTTTTTACAGAATGGACAAAGAATGATATCAGGTGACAAATGCATCCATTAAATACATTTACATTTGAACAAGTTTTTTTCTTCTCGTATATAGTGGGCTGTATATAAAATATTTTAACCAGTTTGTACATTTCTTCTGTTCTATCATAAAACTTAGTCTCGAATACAAGCATAATCCTTTTTGTTGAAAAAATAGCATAGTTCATAGGAACACATGTTCAACTTTTCTGACGAAAGGCATTAAGTTTTTTGGAATGGCATTATATAGGTTTTGTTTAGGTGATTGGAGCACGATTGCTCGATGTCCTGACCTGTGTAATTTAAGTATATGTCTCAAACTTAGTATAAAGGAGAGGCTATCATGAGATAACAAGTGAGTG
This sequence comes from Ashinkailepas kermadecensis, assembly GCA_034440615.1. Lineage (NCBI taxonomy): Eukaryota > Metazoa > Arthropoda > Thecostraca > Neolepadidae > Ashinkailepas > Ashinkailepas kermadecensis. Next base: position 562,588 of record JAOTOM010004984.1, read on the forward strand.
ATGCCTATATTTAGGTTGATTCTTTTCATCAACAATTATAGGATTTGTGTAAAATGCCGCCACACGCCAGGGTCTTCACTGCGGAGTTGATGGCCATCAGCAAAACTCTTGCATACATCGAGGTTGACGACGATATTTTACATGTTATTTTGACTGATTCTCTCAGCAGTCTTGTGGCGTTGCGCAGTTGTGACCAGTTTTAACCAGTAGCGGGTCAGGCGTGCACGGTCCAGGTCGCGGACCGCTGATAGGTCATTCACATTATGGCCAGATCAGGTCGCGAATGGTGCCGTTGCTGTGTCCGTTCCCGAAGCCGTCCCGTCGGCTCCTGCGACGTCATTTGCGCGAGGGGTATCTCAGCTGAGGCCACCATCAGTAGTAGCCTTACTCGCTGTCGTGTGTTCCCTTGCCGTCCCAGTTCAGTACATAGGATCAAGTTCAAGCCGCGCTGTGACAGACGGTCACCACGTGTGCGCAGACCACTCGTACATTACGGCTGCGATGCGAGTGATGAATGAAAGCAGGCGAAGTTACAGGTGAAATATTCTTATATTGTGAGTTCATGTCTGCATTTTTTTAACCAACCACAGTTGGTGATCCACGCAGGTGATCGTGCTGCTGCCGTTGTTACTTGGTTACGTTATAAATTCGCGGTACATTCGTACTTGAAATACGTATGCGCAAATACACGTGAAAATCGTACGAAGAACATATTCGCACTCGATATATTCGTATTCGGGGAGTTTTATGAACCACGCAAGCAGGACGCTACATCTGCAGTTGGGTCGAAGGTAACCATTTGTATGCAATTTTCCAATTTGTGACTTGCATCCTCAATGACAGATGCAGCCAGCTTCCTGCACACAGACATAGCGAACAGATGTCATCAGCGGGTATCAACAAACACCCCCTGCCACACCAATTATTTTCACTATTTGCCACCAATATATACAGACTGCATATGCACCCACGAACCAAACGCGTGCATCCATTCATGTGTAGGCTTAACCGTAAGCATGCAAATAAAGGGCATAATCATTTTCAATAATGTCTTGCGGCTCATTGGTGCAGATTGCTTTTGAACCATTCATGCACCAGACACACACACACACACACACATATATATATATATATATATATATATATATATATATATATATATATATATATATATATATATATATATATATATATATATATATATATATATATACACAACTGCACAAATATATATTACGTGGGATATATGGGGCCTCCTGTCGGTGGCGGATCCAGGGAGGGAAGTTGGGGCACATCCCCCCCCCCATGAAAGGTGGCGTCCCTTCGACCAGGAAAACGCGTCCCTCCGCGAAGGCTCGAGTGCACCCCAACACCCTCGATTTTTTCAGCCACAGGAGCCTCTTGGCAGGAAAGACACCCCTCAAGCTGCTTTCGCGGTGGCGCCACTCAAAGCACGTGTCCCCTCCCCCAGATGACAATTCTTGGATCCGTTCCTGCCTCTTGTGGCAGCTATTGGCTTCCTGTGGCGGCTATGGGACCTCTTATGACGACAAAGGGCCTCCAATTGCGGTCTAGGGGCGGTCAGATCATTTCAGGCGGTCTTCTGTGGTTACTTTTCGGAAATTCTCCTGCCACTGAAGGGAAGAAGCTATGGCACACTTAGCCCCCCCCCCCGTCTGTCCTCTCTTCCGCTCTCGAACGGGGGTGACAACACCAGCCAAAACGGACGGTAGAGGGAGCCTACCAATATCGGGAAAAATCCCTTTATTCTGGAGGAATTTGATGGTCAGCCTGCCGGAAACGGCACATTGTTAGGCAGGAAAATTGTTACTGGGTCATTTCGGATACATTTTGCTGAAGCTGAAGAATAGTTCTTTCAATTGGTATATGTCAAAGTGATCTATATGGCCATAAAGCATGCAAGAGAGCGTAGAGAAAAACGGTAAAATTGCATGTAAACCAATGGTGAAGGGAAACCTTCAAGCCCGCTACCAAACCCACTTCGTGGGGGCCCGGGCAGGAGTGCCCTTCCATACCCGTGCGACCTAATTACGTTAAATTCCAGGGATGAGAAGTAGGTCATGGTAAGCAAGTCAAGTTAGGTCACACCACTCCCCGCTCCTGTTTCTTGCTGGACAGATCCTGCCACCAGATATTAGTAAAAGATGTTCCTGAAGCCCTCTCAGACAATTAGCAATGCTAGTAACGTCTTCGAGGGCTCCAGAAAAAAAACTGCTATAGGTGTTAATGGGGAAATAATATAAAATCCCTAATCTTGCACGTACATCTCCTAAACTATTACTACACTAAGGAGAAAGGAGAAAGGACAAACGAAGTAAGAAGAAAGAAGAAAGAAAGAAAAACATGATACTTAACGAAAATATCCGAATAAGACAACAAGATCACCATGCATAGCACAACCTTATCACCGACATTCATTGGACAAGTTCATATTTTCTAGTAATGTTTTGCCTGATGTGTTTTTTCAAAATGATTTTAGTTCTAGGTACATCTTCAATTCTATGGAAGTGAGAGCAGATTATTTTATTCCAGGCTTTTGGTGCAATAAAGGGTAATGAAAACATCCTGTAATTGATATCAGAAAAGGGTATTTGAAAGTGTTGTCTAACTCTGAGGCCACCTTCTTGATGAAGTGGAAACATATCAGAAAGAGGTGCTGGTAATGAGTGATTTAGAAAACCTAGCATGATGTAAATGCATTGTTCATCAATTATGTCCAGAAACTTAAGAACTCTATGCTTGATAAACAATTCATTTGTATGGTATAAGTAAGGTTTCTTGTCAACAATCCTAATAACACGCTTCTGCAACTTAATAATCTTGTCAAGCTTAGAGTGGTAAGTACTTCCCCAGACAACAGCACAGTAATTTAGATATGGCAGTATTAGATAATTATACAGAAGAAGCAATTCACAAGTTGATAGAAAGTACCTAGATTTGCCTATAATACCAATATTTCTGCTAATTTTTGAAGAAATGGCATTGATATGGCTTTTCCACGTCATGTCTTCATCGATTAATACACCTAAATATTTTATGCAGCTATGCCTTGTAATATTATAACTATTTATTTTTACATGAAGGTCATCACATGGTTTCCTGGAAAAAATTTGATATCCAGTCTTATCAGCATTAAGCGATAATCTGTTGGTATGAAACCATGCAATTATTTTGGGTATTACCTCATCTACTTTAGTTTGTAACTCAAAATGATCATTAGCTGTAATAGTTATGGCTGTATCGTCTGCAAAGAGGTAAAAGCTAGGTAAATTGGAAACATTGCAAAGATCATTAATGTACAGAAGAAATAGCAGAGGTCCAAGAATCGAACCCTGAGGAACACCTATTGTGATATTTAATGGTTGGGAGAGGGTGTCATGTATCTTGGTTCTTTGAGATCTATTTGATAGGTATGAGTTTAACAGTTTATATATATTTCCCCTAATGCCAATAAAGTAAATCTTTTGTAACAAAATGCTGATGCTGACAGTGTCAAAGGCCTTTTTCAAATCCAGATACAGGGTACAAACTAATTTATTATTTACAAGGGCTTTAGTCACTTCATTATGCATCAGAGCAATTGGCATGTATGTGCTATGTTTTTTTCTGAAACCAAACTGCAGTGGGTGTATGATATTATTTTCATTTAGAAATGATGATACACTAATGTGTATTAACCTGTCCAGCACCTTCGAAAATATTGGTAGCAAAGAGATTGGCCTATAATTAGTAAATTTATTATTTTCCCCTGATTTATATACAGGAATTATAACTGCAGATTTTAATGCATCAGGGAATATTGCAGTGCTCAGACAAAGATTGAAGAAATATGTTAGATGTTGCAAAATACTTCGATATGTTCCAAGCAAAATTTTTGTGCTCATTTTATCCATACCTCCACCCACAGGGTTCAAAGACTTAACAATTTCTTCAATTTGAGCTTCATTAACAGAAGGAATATTGTTAATGCTGGCATGAGTAGGCTGTGTAAGGTAATATAATGGGCTATTGTGTGCTGCAGGTATATTTTTTTCCAATTCACTACCTATCGTTGAAAAAAAAGTATTGAATTTATCAGGTATTTGTTCATTTACACAGGTAGCCCCAGAGTTATCAACAAAGCACCTTGGGGGAACTGTTTGCAATTCATTCTTGTTTATAATTTCATTCAAATACTTCCATGTTTTTTGCCATCACCTTTGCTGTCCTGGAATGCCTTCTTGTAATATAATCGTTTTGCATCCCTAAGCACATTGCAAAGCATGTTCCTATACATTTTGTATTTATTTTCATTCAATAAAATTATATTCCTAATATATTTTGCATCAAGTTTATTTTTTGTATTTATTGAACACAGAAGTGCAGGGGTTACCAATGGTTTAATTGGATTCTTTCTTCTACTGGGTGTAAAAGTTTTAGATAATTTTGTAATACCTGTTTCATATGCCTTAATAAGTTTGTTGCATGCTTGATTAGCATCAGTTTCATCTTGAAAGCCTTCCAAGTTGCTGATGAGGTGATCATTTAATTCACTGATTTTATGTTTATCAAAGACTGTCACTGAATGTCTTGTTATATTTGAACTTTCAATTAATGACAGATTAAGAAAAACTGGAAAATGTTCTGATAAATCATGAAGTAGTATTCCTGAATTGTTAAAGACATTAACATCATTGATAAATATATTATCCAAAAGGGCATCTGATTCATTACAAATCCGGGTTGCTTTTGAGATGGTTGGGAAAAATCCATAAGAATTGAACAAATTCATAAAATTAAGTGTAGGTTTATCAGAGTGATATTTCAAAAGATTGTAATTGAAGTCCCCTGCTATGACACATGTACATTTGGTGTTTTCCAATGAGTCAAGTATTTTTTCCAAATAGTCCATAAATATAGTGTGGCTCAGACTTGGAGGTCTATACATTTCCCCCACTAGGAATCTTTTCACTGGTACACCCAACTTCATTTTGATTTCCAGAAAACTTGTCTCAAAATGATCACTCTCCAGGTCTTTTCTTTCCCTAGCCTCATATCTATTACTTACATATATTGCTGTACCTCCACCTTCGCCTTCTTTTCTACTAGATGAAAAGAGATTATAATTTTGTAGACTAAATTATTGTTCTAAATCGTTCTTCAACCATGTCTCTGATACACAAATAACTGACCAATCAACTTTAGAGCTTGCTAGAAAATTAACAACTTCATCAAATTTATTCTTCAGGGATCTTGCATTGATATGAAGTACTGAGAATCCAGCATTACAGTTAAGTGGTTGAGGTAGGGTATAATATGTACATTGTGACAATATAAGTTCATGAGGAGGGTACTTATCATTCAAATCATTCCCTAGTAATTCCAATGTAGCTCCCTCAAGTTTGAACCTGCTCATTACTCAGATAAAGAGCCAACTGGAAATGGTGATTATATCTGGAAATGTAGAACTTGGAATAATAATTGTGCATGGACATTGAACTGGGAACACACAAAAGAGGGACCATGAATGATCGGAAAGCAAAATGGAAAAAGGAAATTAGGGAGGTAAAGTTCACACCATCAAGAAGCATAGTTTGAAAAATAAATCTAGATAGTTGTATGCCTAGATGAGATGATAGAGGAGCAAGGATTCTATTGCAAGTGAAAGGAACACTTGCCAATACCATGTGTGGGAAGTTATCAAACATCCCTGCAGCAGTAAACTTTTAGCAACACCAGTTGTCTGTGATACCCCCTCCCTCTCCCAGGCAGCAATTTACAATTTAAGGACAATAATATCACCAGGTTACATGCCCTCTCATATGCCAACATGATAGTAGATTGACACATGTTCAATGTTCAAAATAAATAAATAGATCCAGATTGAATTGATTATAAGTAAATTGGCATAATAGTTGCCTTCTGTAGTGTTAATCTGCCAAGAACATCAATTCTGATGATCCTGTATTCAGAAAGAATAAGCATTAACTAATCGCTTGAGTGTTAACTAAAGGCCATTGTACTAATGTTTGTTCAAACTATGATTTTGCAATGACCTTTACTTTAAGTTAATTTTATATTAAATTTTTGTCATGTTAAGGTTCACATTACTAAGATCTTCCTGGTGATCAGGAGACCAGGGAGCTTTACGTGCATTGCTGTCGGGTCTGTTTGTTTATCGGGTGATTCACGACGCACTTTATGCACATTCACGGCTAATGGCGCCGCGCACACTGAACCAGTGTGTCAGTGTTTCGCTGACTGACACTGTTTCGCCGGTGGGCCACGGGATTTGGAAATGACCCGAGCAGTGCGAGTGTTGAACCGGTGACCTTTGGTAGCCAGAGCTCAACACCTTAAGCACTCGGCCATGCCCGCCCGTTGGCGTCCGGTCGTCCACCCACCTGTTCGCCAGATCAATGGCGGCCACGATACTGCGCAGTAGGCCCCGCTCCGGCTCGCAAAACTCCCGGATGTCGCGTGCTTCCGGTGACGCGAACAGTCTGCACAGGCGGAGAAACACTAAAGAATCACGGCCCGGACGAGCATCCATCGCCGATCACAACGCGGAGGGTAAGATAATGGCCAATCACACCACCGATGTACATGGGATAAAGGTAGCGGGTGTCGTTTTATAAAAGTAATTCGGGGCACATCACGCTCATTTAAGGCGAATTTACTCTGAGTTAGGGCATTGGAGGGCCTTGCCTGCGCTGACCAGAGCAGCAGTCTGTTGAGCGGGAGCAGGGGTGCGCCCTGAATTATTCTGACACATCTTTGGGTGAACAAAATGTAACATTGGGAAGGGTTCAAGTCCATATTACTGCAGCAGCAAGCCATCCCCGCCTTCGCCCCCAAAAAGAATACCAAACAACGCACACGGGTAATAGTTCAGCAAAGTGTGCATGGAGGACAAGACCATCGTAGCCAACACGGAAATTAAATATACAATCGCAGGGTATACGGCGAGAAACAAAAACTACTATAGCGCACGCGGTGAGGCATTGACCAGTGAATCAGTGCCGTGCAACAGATCTGAGCAGAAATGACCACCAATCACGACCAAGACGACAGGAACACAACCGACAGCACACCCAAGGTGGGGCAGGAAGCTCAATGTGCCCAAATTCGCTCGGTTAGGTTAGGAGTCGGGATGTATTTTTTAAATATCACTTCTGAATAATTTACGATAGATATTGGATATGGAACCGTGTTCAAGTGATTGCTTGCTTCAAAATAGGCCAAAAATTCGATTTTGATGACTACATTCCTCAAGACTTCGACGCTGTTTTAATTTGAAGTTATATTTGTACCCTTGCCTCGACGCCTAAAATCTCGAATTTCGACACGCTGAAGCCTGCGTGGGCGGAGATCAAGGCGTGGCTAGGAGCCGCCAGAGACACTCCACACTGTCGAGCTGAGGAGCCATAGACACTCCACGCTGTCGAGCTGAGGAGCCAGAGACACTCCACGATGTCGAGCTGAGGAGCCATAGACACTCCACGCTGTCGAGCTGAGGAGCCAGAGACACCCCACGCTGCCGAGCTGAGGAGCCAGAGACACTGCACGATGTCGAGCCGAGGAGCCAGAGACACTCCACGCACTCACCTGGTGGCTAAGTCTTCTGGCTGTATGGCAGCAGCTATGTCGGAGCCCACGCTGACAGTATCAGAGTCGTCATCAGAGTCGTCCCAGCCGCCCCCGGCCCGGCCCGGAATGTGACCTGGCGGGTCAGGTCAGGACAGGTCACCAACGATCTCTAGTCTCCACCTTCCACAGATTGATTATATTGCGGCTTAGGCGTATAGACAGCGAGGTCATATAACACTCAGCCTCTCCACACGCCAATCGGGAATATCGCCGTTAGGTCAGGTCAGGTCGTCAGCAATCTCGGCCTAATTCGACTAAATCAAGCAGCAATCTGTATGATCAGATCCAAGTCAGGTCACCAGTCATATCAGCCTCTGTTGCCCGACCCGGAATGGGACCTCTCAGATCAGATTGTGCCAAGTCAGGTCACCAGTCATATCAGCCTCTATTGCCCGACCCGGAATGGGACCTCTCAGGTCAGATTGTGCCAAGTCAGGTCGGATTTACAGTAATGTCAGCACATTAATTCAACTAGGAAGGCGGCCTGCCGGGTCAGGTAAGGCCAGGTCGCCATTCGTGATAGCTCACTGCGTTGAGTCTTGGCGTGCGACATGTCAGGCCAGGTCAAATCAGATCGCAATTCACCTGAGGCCCTTACCCGTACCAATTCCAAACCCCACCTACCGAGTATTACCAGGTCTGGTTACCAGCACGGCACTAGCACCACATCAGTCAACTCCAACGACACTGACGAATTGGAATAATCGAAATCATGCCTTCTGTGATAATGTGTTCAAGTACCTCTGGTGGGAGGAGACAGTATTCTCAGCGGTTCGGGCGTCTCAGGCCCGTCACCACGTACCTCTGGTGGGAGGGGGCGGCGCCGGCAGGCGGGGCAGTATCCTCAGCGGTCCGGGCGTCTCAGGCCCGTCACCACGTACCTCTGGTGGGAGGGGGCGGCGCCGGCAGGCGGGGCAGTATCCTCAGCGGTCCGGGCGTCTCAGGCCCGTCACCACGTACCTCTGGTGGGAGGGGGACGGCGCCGGCAGGCGGGGCAGTATCCTCAGCGGTCCGGAGTCCCCAGCCCCGACACCACGTACCTCTGGTGGGAGGGGGCGGCGCCGGCAGGCGGGGCAGTATCCTCAGCGGTCCGGAGTCCCCAGTCCCGACACCGCGTACCTCTGGTGGGAGGGGGCGGCGCCGGCAGGCGGGGCAGTATCCTCAGCGGTCCGGGCGTCTCAGGCCCCGACACCACGTACCTCTGGTGGGAGGGGGCGGCGCCGGCAGGTGGGGCAGTATCCTCAGCGGTCCGGAGTCCCCAGCCCCGACACCACGTACCTCTGGTGGGAGAGGGGCGGCGCCGGCAGGCGGGGCAGTATCCTCAGCGGTCCGGCGTCTCAGGCCCCAACACCACGTACCTCTGGGGGGGGGGGGGCGCGGGGGTGGGGCGCTCGGAGTCCCCAGCCCCGACACCACGTACCTCTGGTGGGAGGGGGCGGCGCCGGCAGGCGGGGCAGTATCCTCAGCGGTCCGGAGTCCCCAGCCCCGACACCACGTACCCCTGGTGGGAGGGGGCGGCGCCGGCGGGCGGGGCAGTATCCTCAGCGGTCCGGGCGTCTCAGGCCTCGACACCACGTACCTCTGGTGGGAGGGGGCGGCGCCGGCAGGCGGGGCAGTATCCTCAGCGGCCCAGGCGTCTCAGGACCCGACACGACAGCCGACAGACGCGGCGGCGGCTCGTACTGCCCCCTGTCGGTGTCCAGGCCGGCGGCTGGGTCCGGTGCCGGTCCCGGCGACAGGGCATCCTCCACCAGGTGGCGTACCCGCGCCGACAAACCGCCTGAAGGCATACACGAACGTCCCGCTTGCGGGCAATGCGCTGTATAACGGAGCCAGCCGACGCGCTGACACTCAAATCAGACAAGACCGGACTTTCGATTCGACTTCTGGTGTTCGAATACAAAATTAACATTGCAGAATTAATAAAATTCCACGTCATATTTCCTACAAAATGCATCAATCTACACTGTAAGTCGATACGACCACATTACGTCAGATTGCTCCTAACCACCGATTCTGGATTTATGATTGCACCACCAAAAACAAGTACATTTCCACTTGCAGTGCATGTTTTCTTTGGTGCTGGAGAATCCACCTAAACTTCGTTCTTTTTACACTATCAGAGAGTTTGTTCGCAAGGCTGAAGACGATGACGGATTAAGAGTGAGATAGAGTAAGGGGTGCATCCCTTCAGATTTTGAAAAGTATCATATACTATTGCGCACATTCAGTTCGCTTCCCGATATTTCGCCCTTCCCCCGTCCCCAAACTGCAAAAAAGCCTCAACTTAACACATATCGTATCTCTTCCCAGTGAAGTTGGCAACAAAACACCAGGTGCGCTGTAGATATGCCTCGCTGCAAATACCATGGGGCTTTAAAAAAAACATCGATAAACAAAAGCGACACAACTTGTAACGTGATCTCATGCGCAATAGAACACATGGACGAGCTCGATAAACAAGAATCTAGAAAAGAAAATATCCCGCCCTTAGATACTAACGCTAAAAGTCCGTACCTATAGCGTGCTTCGAAAGTACCCAGTGATAAGCTTCTGAAGTGGCCGGGCTCGTGCCGAGCTTGCTGCTCAAGCTGTTTGTGGCTGCCAGTTTAACGACTCACAGTGTATCAATGGCCGCACTCGTAATTAGATCATCATGACACTTGACGTTAAGCTACCTCATGGGGTATTTTGGTAAATCAACAACTCACGTTTTATTCAGCGATTGTTAGTCTTACGGGAAATCAGCGTCGCAGCGTCTCTTTCCAGTCGTCGGTTATTATATAATCAGGCGCATTCTTCGCGTTCCAGAATAGTTATTGTCTCGAAGTTGAATTTCACAAGTGGATCCAGCGGAATATTGCCAGGAGAAAATCAGAAAGCTAAGCATGGTTAATAGTGTGAACAAAAGGCTCCAGGGACATAATCCCACGATAACGTTCTGAAATCGCATCCAGTTCAGAATATTTCTTTATGTACAACTTTCGTCATTCCGCTCTTAATTAAACCATATGCGATACCGATATGATGGCTAACTGATGTCAGTCAGTGACTTAGGCTTAAGGGTGGTTTGACCAAAAGATGCAATCGTTTACGCCCACTTACCTGATAACTTCCGTGACATTTTACCTTTCGGAAGATAACCAGCTGGACCTGCGAAGGCTTCTCGAGGATAGTTAATGAATATTGCTTATATTTTGTGATGCGATGAAGATGTCCGACAAGAGCCGGAGGAAATATAAGCGGGAGTCGGCTCAGACACGATCGGGCAGCGCCAGCGCAGGCCAGCGGACGCACCGTCGGGTCTGCTGGACACGCCGAACCCCTGGTAGGGGCCCTGCGAGGGCGAGGCCGAGCCCAGCCCAGGCAGCTGACGCGGCTGCGTCACAGTCACGTCGTCGGCGGTCGAGAACAGCAGCGCCAGCAGCTCCTGCCGCCGCACGCAGGCGCGTCACAACGCCATAGTGACGTCACTCTGGACTGAGGTGTACCACGCGTGAAGGCACACAGTCGCGTGCCGCCACACCGCCGTCAGTGTCAACAACGCCATAGTGACGTCACTCTGGACTGAGGTGTACCACGCGTGAAGGCACACAGTCGCGTGCCGCCACACCGCCGTCAGTGTTGACAGACATGGCATGTGCCTGCGAGTCAATTTAGTAGTAGTAGTAATTGTTTTTGTTTGGGGCGCATCATACGAGTCAATTTAAGGTATGTTTGTATACATAAGTAATGTATTCGAGGCGACGCTGACACAATGTTGACCGACCCGGGGGACGAGTGGTCAAGGGTAAGATGCTCGTCTCACAATCGAAAGATTGTGGGTTCGAGTCTCACCTGTCGCTACTCTTCGCCCGCGACCAATCGGCGTGGAGATTGGCGACGCTATATGACTCAACGGTCGACGTGTCGTAAAACCAATAACTAACCAACCAACACAATGTTGACCAAGAGCGAGCAAACTCAGCTCTTTGTGCCAGCGTTCCACCAGCAGCGTCGGTGGCATGAACTTCACTCCAGCGTTACAACCGTGGAAATGTACACCGCTAGTTCCCAAGCTGGAAGCCCTGGGCGCGCCAAGACTAGAGAACAGGATTAACACAGATTATATTTTCCTGTTGCACGTCAGGAAAAATACCGGATGAGGGTGATTAGTTCGGACGATGGCCTATTTGATGTTGAAAACGAGCGATCCTTGACACGTGTGGATAGCTCCAGATAGGGGATAGCTCCAGTGGATAGCTCCAGATAGGGGAACGCTGTCTGCTCGCGAAGACCGGAGACGAAAAACACTGACTAAAAGCCTACGTAAAACAGCGTAATCATTTCCCATAGCACGAACATAACCTTGCATAACACAAACATAATCATTTTCCCAGGAGCTTGCCTTGCAACACTTGCTTGGTTCTCTAGTGGCTGGGAGGTCCGGTGCAGTTCCCACCCCAATGACCTGTATAGTGGAGCGTACCCGGAGGTAAGGAGGCTCCCGGTGTAGTCACCACCCCACTGACCTGTATAGTGGAGCGCACCCAGAGGTAAGAGGACACCCGGTGCAGTCCCCACCCCACTGACCTGTATAGTGGAGCGCACCCAGAGGTAAGGAGACACCCGGTGCAGTCCCCACCCCACTGACCTGTATAGTGGAGCGTACCCAGAGGTAAAGAGTCGCCCGGTGCAGTCACCACCCCACTGACCTGTGCAGTGGAGTGTACCCAGAGGTAAAGAGTCGCCCGGTGCAGTCACCACCCCACTGACCTGTGCAGTGGAGCGCACCCAGAGGTAAAGAGTCGCCCGGTGCAGTCACCACCCCACTGACCTGTGCAGTGGAGTGTACCCAGAGGTAAAGAGTCGCCCGGTGCAGTTCCCACCCCACTGACCTGTATAGTGGAGCGCACCCAGAGGTAAGGAGTCACCCGGTGCAGTCCCCACCCCACTGACCTGTGCAGTGGAGCGTACCCAGAGGTAAGGAGTCATGCCCAGCACGCGGTCCGGCTCCCCAGCAGCAGCGGCACCGGCGCTGACGTCACCGTCGCGCATGCGCAGCAGACGGCGGAACTCGGAACTGCCATGGCGGGCGCAGTACAGCATCACACGCAGCGTCTGTGGGCCGTGTGACTGGGAGGTCGCGGGATCGGCCCCAGCCGACGTCGAGCTCCGACGTGTCGATATTGTGGCAGTGTGGACGTTCTTGGCCAGTGTGACCGTGGCCCAGGCATGAATGGATATGCGATCGTAAGTGTCATTAACAAATTTCCGGATATTCACCATCGCTGATCAGCAGACATGAGATCGTATACAAATACATGAGTGCGACGAGATCGTATACAAATTCTTGCAGGTAGAAAGAACCAGATCAAACTGGTGGCGGACATATCAGATGACAATATTCACGCTTGCTCTACATAGACGTGGAAGGAGAATTTCAAGTAAGCCCCCTCGCCAGCATTCATTGCCAGCTGTCAGGGACATTCTTCTTCCCCTCCCCTCCCACTTATTACGTCAGGCTTTAACAAGAGACTGCCTCTGAGGAAAACCGGCTTCCCATTTCTTGTGTTCAGTATTCAGAATTACGGAATCAATTGCTCTAATCTAAAGATGTGATTTTCTCTTCTTTTTTGTTGCGGGTGGGGGTAGGTATTGCATCACCTAAATATCAGTCCACTTTGTCAAAAGTGAGTAAATACCTGCACCTGAACAAAATTTGACTGCACAAGTTTCCCTCTTCCGCCGAATACAGTGCAATGTATACCGAAATAACACACCAGATCATATTTTCCGAGGAGCGGTTGCTTTGGGTAACATGAGGTAATGAGGGTAAGGATACTATTTTGTTCTACAGTTTCCATGGTTAAATTAAATAATCGCCACTGTAGAACTAGTGAACTTGACATGGTCTGAGTAGTTGGTAGCCGATGACCAGGTCACGTACCTTGAGCTTGATGGTTGGAGAGGCGGTGTTCCGTAGCCGATCGATCAGGAAGTCCACCAGCTTCGCTGTCTGACTATCACCGGCCCGGGTCAGCTCTGGGGGTCAACAGAGATAACTGACCTGTGCTAGATCCACGTTAAAAGGGACCTGTATTCTCATTCTTCCCTGAAGGTCAACATGGGTCATTGCTATGGGTCATCTCTGGCGGTCAGCAAAAGTTGGGTCACCCTAAAGAAGTTGGAGGTCAAAGAGTATGGGTAAACTTTGAGCGTCAAGAGATGTTACTGATCTGGGAAGTTAACGAGCTTACCATGCTCTGAAGGTCACTGTAGGTCATTGATATTGGTCAGACATGTATTTGGAGGTCAATAGAGGTTACTGTCAGAGGCTTTAAGGCGCGTGAACCAACATGGTCAATATGTACCAATCAGGCCGCATAATCAAGTGTGAGGACGTGCAACAATACACAGGCTCAAACAAGATCAGTATAATTAAATGTCATCTTGAGGAATATGTAAGAAGTGCCTTGAAATATGAATAAGCACTGGAGAGCAGATTGGGCCACTGGACACCTAATAAACACACTATTGGCTCATGTCAATGCAGCTAGTCAGGTTAAAATGGGGAAAGAATGCTGAAGTTGTATGGATCAACCACAGGAACCACACATGGTTATCAAACTGGCCAGGTTAAACTGGGGGGAAAGAACTCTGTTGCATGGATCAACCATAGAAACCACACATAGTCATCAAAATGGTCAGGCTAAAATGGGGGAAAGAACTCTGAAGTTGTACATATTAACCATAGAGAACACACATGGTTATCAAACTGGTCAGGTTAAAATGGGGGAAAGAACTCTGAAGTTGCACAGATCGACCATAGGAACCACACATGGTTATCAAACTATTCAGGTTAAAATTGGGAAATAACTATGCTGTACAGATGGATACAGACACATGGTCATCAAACTGATGTCATGCTTGGATGGAGAAAATAAGATAAATAATCAACAAGTACCACATCGACATTAATTGAAACATGAAGAGAATGGCGTCTAATGGAAGAACATCATGCACGGCATGGCGATGACCCGACCTGGAGTAAACTGTAGCAGAAGCAAAACCTACCATTGAAGATATTGCTTGACTAGTATGGCATCAGGGGTGCCTCATACCTGCTATCCTGTGAAGGAGGTAGCCAGGGGTTGGACTGGCATCGTCGGACGTGGCTCTCATCAAGTCAGGATACTGCAACAGTCAATACAAGTGGATCGTTGGAGACACCTCAACACATGCACTCTCAAAACAGCACACATTCAGACCACCGGCGAATACCATGTTCAGGCCGGGGGCCCACAATACACTTCTGGTTTGGAATACCTGGTGTAGTCTCCAGACAACTATGGAGGTGCAACAAGCTCAGCATGACCTACTGCAAACCAGGGTTATCAATACAAAATGCTGATATATTTGGAACCAATTCATCCAGAGCAACCGTTTCCAGTTCAAAATTTGGTGACATGCAGAGCCTATCCAGCTATGGTACGTTTATAGTTTGCAGCATCAATATTTTCCCAGCATACACAATTGGTCTTCAAAGCTGCCCCACCACGAGGCCATTGTGAACTTACAGCTTTCTTTTGCACAAAACCAGCTTCGTCACAGTTCGGACAGCATTTGGGATTCATTAAAATAGAACAGATTTTTAATCCAGGCAGACTGGAACATGTCAGATTGCTCTAGCCCTTAGAAAATCGCCTAAACTGGTGGTTGTGCCAACGGAACTTGCAAGGTGCATGGAACAGAACTTCCAAGTGTTTTTCGCATCGATACAACTGCCTTTTCCGGAAGATCGGACGTTCTCTGCGATCCATGCCGACTGGTCAGGCTTCTTGAGGCACTGCTGCTGGTCTATGGTGCATACGTCTGGACTTTCCGGCCAACAGAAACACATTGAAGGCTTCGTCTTCTTCATGCAACTTCTGTCTGGCTCACCATCTGCCATTCCTACACGGGATCCAACATATGCCTGAATCTAAGTGAACCGTTGGTGCGATACTTGATGAGGTTGTGGCGATCCAGCTTCGCGTCATAGGGTCTGGATCTCTGCTCATCCCACGTTCCGGTCACACATCGGCGAGTCCTCACGCTCGTCTGATGTGGCTGACTCTCCAGGTGAGCTCCACTCGTCGGTTGTGTAGAGCTTCGAGGGTGAAGCATCGCCACTTGACGGAACATTCTCCGAGCCGATGCTCTTGCCAGCGGGCACGCTAATCTTCCTTCTACGCTTCGTCGGTTGCTTGTCGCCCTATATGCAGGACCTCTGAATGTCGGTCACGGTATTGGAGATTTGATATTTGTCAAGGTGTCAGAGCGATGGTCGAAGCTGGACCAGAAGCAACGTCCGGTGAACCCGGAGTGCTCCTCAGTGCCGCGTCCAGTTTCAGTGAATAGATGCCATACGTTCGAAATCCAGCCGTCAAGTTCTCACTGACCTTACTGTCCTTGGACAGGCTGTGACATCAGTTTCCTGAGGAGTCCCTAGAAGCAGTCCTTTGTGGCACAAGGTGATCTCTTCTTTGCGGATGTCTTCCATTTGTTCCAGATATTTCGCCAGTCTTTTCAGCAGTTAAAAAACGACCCGTCCAGCCGTTGCAAAAGTAATGCTGTATTCGGCGGAAAGTGAACAAAATCAATGCTGTTTTCCTGGGCTAGCTCGATAGCTCGCTTCGGAAAGTGCGAGCTGACGTCACCTCCCAGGATCGGCTTTCTCCCCCATAGTAAAGTGCGAGCTAACGTTACCTACTAGGGTCGGCTTTCTGCCCCGTAGTAAAGTGCGAGCTGGCGTTACCTTCTAGGGTCGGCTTTCTGCCCCGTAGTAAAGTGCGAGCTGGCGTTACCTTCTAGGGTCGGCTTTCTCCTCGGATAGTTTCTTTGTAACTGGATCAGGTGCGGTTCCGAATCAATCTGAAAAGGTGTTAGGCCATACCGGTCGATTTTGGAGTGGTTGTACCTGGTGCAGAGCGGTGCTCCTGTTACGCCGGTGGCACCTCGCCTGCAGATGCTCCATCAAGCCTCACAGATGTGCAGCTCTTGAACGAATTCATTACATGCACGCAATATTTACATCCTCTTCTGAATAGACATTTGTTGATCTCAGGGTGATCAGACGGGCATGTCTCGTCACAGCTGAACATCCGCTCTGAGGGCAGCACCGCCCCCAGGTGGACTGATGCGCATCAGCCCGCCTGGTAGCTCAGTTGGTTAGAGCGCCGGCCTGCACTGGTCTCCCCTGCCTTGGCAAGACAGGATTTGAGTCGCTTCGTGCGCTCGCATTTGGTCCCCGAATGGCAGGGTCGGTTGGCAACTGGCCCGGTAAGGTCGGGGGCGAGCTACCAGGGTGACCATGTCGGTGCATTGACACCACGTTAAACTTTTGGTAAAAATTATGCCATTGAACTGGAACTCATGGATCAGGTGGTGGGGCCATGGTTCATGCAACAAGCGCTGCTTAGCAATAGAACCCTGGCCCATAAAGCCACCCTAGTAAGAATTCGGAATGATTAAAAAAAATATCCTCTTCTGCCATAATGTTTCTGGTGTTCAAGAAGAATTCTTCAATGCTGGTAATATCCAGTGCTCTTCTGATAGTCTTGATGTTCTGGCAATTCCTCACAGCCAGCAGTAGTCTTGTGCCTCTTGAGGACTAGCCTAGCCCAATCATGGCATGTTGTTGCACTTCACAGTGCTGGTGAAGAATTGCTGGCCTACCCTGCCTGTTCGATCCAGCATTAGCTTTGCCATCATGTGAATATTTGTCATGTTGAATAGAAAGATCCATCTGGAGATGGCCATGATGCATTCAAGCACTTCTGCTTCCTCCTCTATAGTGGGATGTTTGACTAATCTCCTGATTTTTCCACCCATTGCGTTGCTTAATATCCGAATGGGAATGTGGTATTTCTCGGAAACCCCTCATTGATCTTCTCACCTTATCATCAGCCCTATTATCAGTTAATCTAACATGAGCTCTGTACTTATCTCATCATTAAGGATCTAGTAAATCATACATGGAATGTCTTTTTTGACTTAGTATTCATATCTTGTCAAGAACATTACACGTCACTAGGGCAGGACCCATAAGTAGATAAAGATGAAAATGTGCAATACTTACATATGACAGATAGCTGAATAACAGCTGCAAGTCAGACATGATGGAAATGTATTTTGCTTGGTATCCTCTTCAGCTTCCACAGATGGCACCAAGCAGAAACAATCTGGCAAAACACAATAAGTTAGGATCTGCATCACCATACTGTTATTGCCCTATGTTTATATGGATATGGCAGGTACTCATAGGTAACAGCTTTGCATAATTATTGGTGGTGCCCAAGTGCCCATGTCTGCTTCTTCCATGCAATCCCATAGATGTGCACTACATGGGTTTCAGAATTATGCATGTTGAATTAGCAGCAGCAAACATATGTGCATCTCCATCTTTACAATTTTTTAGGCAGGAACATCTCATTCTTTAAGCTATCATTAGGTGGAAAATTATGTAGCACTACAGCATCACTTCAGTATTACATTGACAACTTCAAGCATACTGGCCTTGACTCCTAAAGGCACTGACAAGTGACCAAAGTGACAAGTGGATGTTCACATTGATACTAAAACAGTGTCCCAAAAGGCATTCAGTTAGGCATAGGCCTGGTCAGAGATGTAACTATTTAGCTCATGACTAGACAAGCAGCCTACTTCATTGACACCATTGTTCCATTCCACACTTCATGTTTGGGTTTGATTTTTTGCATGAAAATACAGTCTATCAGTGTCTATACAAACTATGCTGGATGCCTGATTGTGTACAAAATAACTGTAGCAGGAAAAGTAAAAATGAACAGTGGACATCACAAAGACTGAAGCTAAACTTTTATGCAATGTGCATGATCCTATCTTAGGTTGCTCTGACACTATCATTGTTGAAAGAAAGCTTCTTTTAAAAAATTAATTCATGATTGTGACTTGTGCTCCATTGTGTTGCATTAGCTTTAGTCACACTATTGTTGGCTACATGTGTGACAAAATACCTTCTTTTGTTCTACCTGTCACTTATAATATGATGACTCTTTTGCCTATATTGCAGTCATGTGCCCACGTAGATACTTGAAGCAATGGCTACATATATGTATTTTACCATATAAGACACATAGGACATATAGGATGGAGAAAATATAAGTGGATACTTCTTAGAATAGCTACAGAGTCCAGCAGAATAGTACAGAAGGAGCCCAAATTACACATTTGGTTTATTTATTACATTACAAATTAGGTACAAACCTTTACTAAACTGCAAGTACCAAAATATTAATCACATTAGCATATTAATGGCCTTACCAAGGCACATAACAGTCACAATTATGGAAACAAATGAAACAACCCAGACTGGGCAGCAAAATGGCATCCTAGTCCAACATGAATTCAATTCAAATGAACCAGACCTGCATGCCCACCTACTACACAGCTGTCTCAAGCATGAAAAGCCTATGTATAACAGTATATATGCTGGTACCAGACTGAGTCAGAAATGCCTCTACTTTGCTTTAGTCATCACACATTTGGTAACATGCAGATCAGTAAATGTAGTGGAAGTAGAGAGAGGATATAGACTAATGTTGGAAGAGGTCATTATGCATACATAATCTGTAAATAAATAGTTAGTGATTTATCCATGAAAGCTTGCTTCCATTGCAATATTCTCTCTGTAAGATGTGTGCTTCTGGATGATGTCATACCTATTTCATTAATTTGATTCACCAGCATATTTGTTTTCAATTTAAGATGAATGAAATAGTAAAGCTACCAAATTAGTTTCACCTGCCACATCTGCAGAAGGAGAAGTGTGCGATACCCAGGGTCTAGCTGGCTTAGAATAAGCTGTTTTCAACAACTTGAACTGCTCTGTCAAAGTACCATGACAGGGTTGGAAAAATAGACGGTAAATTTTTCTTAAACGGTGTTTTAGGAATTCCTGGATTTTTTTTGGAATACGATGTTTATGAACGTGATCCGGAAGATGCGATCACTCGTTTTCTCTGTAAATGCTTACTTTTCAATTTGAACGATGACGTCATAGTCACGTCGGTACGGTATGATGACGTCATAGGCATGGGACTGAGGCTTCAATTGGCTAACGCTACAAACGTTCACATACCTTAATGAGATGGTCCCGGCTTTATCTAACCACAGATTAATAAAACACAACTTGCCACGGTTCCAGGCGGGTTCCGTCGAGAAAAGTTCCTTTGTAGTCGCTTGTGATGAACCCACACCTCTTCTTCTCCTTCCTTCTGGCGACATGAAACGTCTCTGTGCACTCCCACCGATGCCTACTCTCCTGCAACCTGCAGGCCTTGGAACACTTAGAGCAGACAACTCCGGCAGGAAGAACTCCGTGGCATCTAAGGAAGTCTAAGCTCGCTTGGTTGTCCTTATAGCAAAGTTTGATTATATCATATGGCACTGGATCACAACCTACACACACCGAAGCCATTTTCGAACTGTTGACCTCAAAGTGACCCCTGTGACCCCGGTCTCGTCTATCCTCACGACTTCCAACAAATAGTATGATAATTCATAATTAAATAGGAAAATCTAACCTAACCTAACCTAACATAATACAATCTACTCTTATCTAAACTAATATAAACTCATATTTTAATTTAAAAACACAAGCGTAATGTTTATCGTGACGGACCGCGAAGTGATATTTAAAAGAGTCGGCTTCTGCTCGGTCTCGTCGTCTTTCCTCACGACTTCCAACAAGCAGTATGATAATTAATAATTAAATAGGAAAACCCAACATAACCCAACCTAACCTAACCTAACCTAACGTAATACAATCTACTCTTATCTAAACTAATATAAACTCATATATTATAATTTAAAAACAAGCGTAATATTTATTGTGACGTCATCCGTACATCACGGCCACAAGCCGTGCTCTGCTTAGTTTTTTTTTGGGTGTTGCGGTGAAATGGTGGTGGTGTTATCTATGTGGCAAAGAGGCGGAAATTAAGCATTTTCGACGTGAAAAACTGTTGAATCAACTGCGTGAAGTGTTCAATGTCCCTTTAATCACGTCTGAGAAATGCCAGGCGAGGGATCGATAAATTATGCAACAAACAACAGCGGTGTGGCATATATGGTGCATTATAGGTATTATCGCTAAGATTAACTAAGACGTAAGCATTTACGGAGAAAACGAATGATCGCATCTTCCGAATCACGTTAATAAACATGATATTCCGGGACAAAAATCCGAAAATTCCCAAAACACCCTTTAAGACAGAAATACCAAATAGACTGCTGCATTTTTTGGAATCCAGAACATTTTCCCCTCAAAAAGAATATTTGTTCTCATTTGGAGGTTGAATTTCTTAACTTGTTAACTGCTTGATAATGAGCTGCCGTGATGAAATAAAAGTGCATAAAATTAACTGAATGGTGGTAACTGAGTTCTTAGGTATCAGATTTAAAGAAAATATCCCCCACACTCGATAACCAAAGATATTCCTCCTGCATCCCAGATTATGCACAAATCCAACCCTGCCTATGTATGACAAAAAATTTCGTTGGAAAATATGCTAACTGAAAATAACAGCAAGATTATAACTTAACTGGTTAATGGAAGACAATGTTATTTACTACTGGCAGAAAATAAATGTAACCACTGCGTATGATTTGAGAAACACCTTCTGCAACCAAATTGATACCATCTTTGAAGAAGAAAAAAATTATGGTGACGTCATGCGGCATGAAGGAATGCTTCGATCAACCTAATCAGGTGTCTTGTCTGCAGACACCAGCAAGTTTGACGAGTTTGTTTTGGTTTTGGGTGGGTGGGTGCAAGGGCGGTTGTCGGATGTTTGCTTCGTGGATGTAGGTATGAGGTGATGACATATATTGCTTCTCTTTGTGGGCTCGGAAATGCTAATTGACTGACTTTGCTTCGGATTCGTAGGCCTATAATTGCGAAGGAATGTCAAATATTGGTTTAATTTCCTCGCAGCAATCCCAGCTGCCCCTGGTGCATGCCTATGCTGTTAGTCATCGTAAGTCACTTCCTGCATTCTCTTGGGTTTATAAGCGCATCGGGCGTATCGATTGCGTTGGGCATACAGCTCCTGCATTCTCTAGAATATGGTGCTTTTCGCCTTGTATGTTGTGTTTGTGAACTGAACAGGACAGAAAGCTTTGAGATTGTCTATGGTAGCACAATGGGTATGATGGGAGCAGTGTGTAATTGTTGAGTGTGTTATGCTATAGCAAGTGAGTCGTATTAAGTCTAAACGCTTTATAACTTTATATAGGGTGTACCTAGCAGTAGATTCAGCACCTTCCTTCGGGATGTGATACTGATGAGATTGTCTATTGTGGCACAATGGGAGTGTTATGCAATAACACACTCGCCGCCCCGGTAGCGCAGTTGGTTAGGGCGCTGGCCTGCTCTGGTCTCCCCTGTCCTGGCGATACCGGGTTCGAATCGCTTCGCGCGCTCGCATTTAGCCCCCGGCTGGGAGGGTCAGTTGGCAGCTGGCCCAATAAGGCCGGGGACGAGCTACCAGGTGGCTGTGTCGGTGCATTGACGGCGCGTTAAACTTTCGATCAAAATTCTGCCATTGAACTGGAATTCATACATCGGGTGGTGGGGCCAGGGTTCATGCAAGAAGCTCTGCTTAGCAATAGAACCCTGGTTCATAAAGCCACCCCAGCAAGAACGCAGTTTAAATTTAGTATATAAAAAAAAAAAAATAGCAAGTGAATTGGTGCTAGATAGGCTGCGATATATAGCTTCCTAGGAACTTGAGAGAAGGGATTGATTGGGGTGAGAGTATGTACATTTCTAGTACCTTTTTCCAGATAGGCTTAACCCACATGGGCCCCTGTGGCTCTTATTAAGCCTTAACACTTTATGACTTTATGACTTAAAGCATGCCTAGCATCTAGGTATATTATGCTGTGCATGCAAATTTTATATGAATAGTCTGCAGCATATCAGGGAATAATTGGACTTGTCAATAGGTTCTATTTCCTTAAGTAAGTACTCAATAGCCAGTTTTACAGTCAGTCATCATATTTTTGGTGCTGTTCAGGAACAAGATAGAATGAGCAGACCTGGCACAGTTATATCATAAAGACATAAAAGATCAGTGCAACGATGAGCCATAAGGGCCCTTCTTGGTTGCACCCTGTACACTGAACCAGTTTTCCACCAAATGCACCAATCAACTCTCCCTGGAATACAGAAAAACAAGCCCCCTATTCTTATAATGATTGTCTATGCTGTTTTTAAAGATGTTCAATATGTTGCTACTGACAATAGTTTCTGGCAGCTGGTTCCAGTGTTCTACTACCCTGTTGGTGAAGAAAGACTGTCTTAACCTTGTCCTGCTGTGATTAACTTTAATTTTGAATTGATGACCTCTAATTGCATAATTTCTGTTAAATTCAAACAGTTCCCTGAGATAACCCTGTTCCTGACCATGAACAAATTTAAAGACCTCGATGAGATCTCCTCTCAGCCTTCTATATCTAAGTGAAAACATATTCAGTTTCTTCAATCTTTCCTCATATGCCAGGTTGCCTATGCCATTCACCATTTTTGTTGCCCTCTTTTGTACTCTCTTTAAAAGCCAACAATCTTTTTCATAACTAGGGGACCAAGCTTGGACACAGTATTCCAAATGTGGCCTGACATATGCACAGTAAAGCTTCCTGATGACTTCCTCACTTTTGTATGATACATTCCTATTTATTGCCCCAAGCATTCTTAGTGCCTTCTTCCTGGCTTCTTTGGTCTGTTCTGATGCCCCCAATTTTGTGTTCAAAATAACACCTAAGTCCTTCTCCTGCTGAGTCACAGATAGTACTTGGCCATCCATCAAGTACAGAGCCTTGATATACTGCCTACCTACATGCATGATTTTGCACTTATCAAAATTAAATTTCATTTGCCATTTTTCAGACCACTTCACAAGCTTGTCTAAGTCTTTCTGCAGCAAGACCTGCTCATTGTGCCCTGTTATTGCCCTAAAGACCTTCAAATCATCTGCAAATTTCAAAACCTTACTGCTTAGGCCACTTCCAATGTTATTTACAAACACAATGAACAAATCATAAATTAGAAGCAATCATTAATTCTAATTCTCACAACAGTTTCAATAACAAAATAGTTCTTCCTAGTGACACTGCTAAAATAACTAAAGTTAAACTGATGAATATTGGCAAATAACTTGTGTATTTATGTGGAATCTGCTCCCAGCTCTATGGTACCTATATGACAGCCAATGCATACTGCCACATAGCAAATTGGTGCTATGGTTAAATTAGCAAAGGATGCGGTTATAATTGAATTTCCAGGGCAATAGTAGGCAAAGATTATGCATGCAGTCTAACATTGTTTTCTACCCACTACCAAACAAAAATTGTTTCCTGGATAACAATATTTACTGATTGAAGGTTGGAAACCAATTCTCATTAATATTAAATGCTGCATTATGTTTTTCATTCATATCAGAAATCCTTTCAGTGAAGCAAAGGATAAATTGGAAGGAACTAAATCAACTAGATTGGGAGCAAATTGCTCATGTAAAACCTCCTAATTTGTTGTTTTGATAGTAGCATAGGTATGGTATGGTGGTTAGATGGAAAGATCCTATAATTCTTATAATTTAAGATAAATGCATAGAAGAAACACTGGTAAATATATAGAAGCAACAAATTCAACTTTTATCCAAGGTATGTTTTGTTGTGTTTTCTGATTTGAATAAATCTGATATTCATCATTTTGGGAAATTATAACTTTTTGAGAGATAAACAATTCAAGTTCAAGTACATACAGGCATCTTGGTATTTACATAGAAGAAGCCTGAGTGCAAATAACAAAATACATGGACTAGACTTCTCTAAGCTTCCCCAGCAGCTTCTTCCTCTACTATTTCTGTTCGGTAATTTTCTGCTTGGATGTGTTGTGTTAATTTTTGGAATTTATATTTCCAATGCAATGTTTATGACCATGACTAGGATTATGGGAATGCTCGTTTTCTGTGCAAATGTTTATTTTCTGGATTTTGAGCAAAATTACACCAAATAGGGCATTGAGTTAGGAAGGTAATATAGCATAAAAAGTCATGTTTAAAAAAAAGAAGTTTTTTTATGGTCCACCACCCAAGATAAGGTGACCAGGAGTGCCCCTCCCCTTACCCAACGACTGCAAGCACCTTACATTAACACCATAAAATAAACAGTAAAGTCACTGCACTCCCAGCTAAGAGATGGAAAATAAATAAACGAGCATACAAGCACCCAGTGTTAGAACAATAAAACTAGCAATAAAGAATGCTGTAAGTAGTCATACCCAAAGGAGGCATATGACTGGCCCTAGATCCATCCCAACAAGAAGTTAAGGCCTAAACTATAATGTTAGTAGCTGGTTGTGACAAGATGGTAGTGAGCACTCCTAATTTGAAATGCATTTTTTTTACTTAGGCTCCTCCCACAACTCCATCCAGCTAAGCATAAGCTTGTTGCTGGGTGGAAAAAGCCATAATTCCAGTATAAACATTGCAACATTTTCTAACATACAAACATAACCTTAACCAAACCTAACCCCTTTATTTCCTTCATGGACATATTGTAACTTCATGGATTGTATATTGTATTGTATATTGTAACTTTGTCCTTCATGGACAAAGTTGCATACCTTCTGTATGCAACTTTGTGGTGATATTGTAGGGTTTGCCTCACTTTTATGATAGCTGGTTCTCAATTCCAATAGCTTTTCCAAAACCACCAAGTTCTGAAGCCAAACAGCTGTTAAACCCTTGCGATGGTCAACTGTCCATTGTCTGCTCGCCTTCGCCACTACCTGTCATCTTATTGCCTTGACCATCCAGTTGTGTGTGAATGAGCCATGCACAAGAGGATGGAGAGTTAAAACCCTGCCCTGTCATTGGCCAGCATCACCTATTGCACCACACAGCGAAGGGAGGGTCTGGTCATCACATTCCAGACATACTCCACATGCTGAGGCTCTTGCGAATTTTTCTTGCACACACAATTCCGCCCTCTTCATGTGATGTGGAAATACTTGTATCTACTGGCATCTTTTTGTGATAGTGAGAAGCAAGGTAAAAATTGTTTCAACCTTCATTTAACCAGGAAAAGTAGTTTTGGAGTCTTAAATGTGGTTTGAGTGTGATTTTGATATACTACTGAATGCTCCAAAATTACTGTTGTTGTCTATGTAAGGGTCAAAGCAGATTTTGCCTGCTGTTCATTTTGATGGTACTTTTTCTTCTCCAATATACCGCGAGTTTATCACAAAGTCTTGCATACAAATCAGAGGGGACGAGTGGTCTAGGGGTGAATTGCCCGTCTCACGATCGAAAGATTGTGGGTTCGAGTCTCACCTGTCGCTACTCTTCGCCCGCGACCAATCGGCGTGAGAGATTGGCGACGCTACATGACTCAACGGTCGACGTGTCGTAAAACCAATAACTGGCATACAAATCGGAATCTGAGAACACAGCTCTTTTCTTGTTGACGATCAATCGTTATGACTAGGGCTATCGGCTGTGGTTTCACCCACAGCCAATATCAACAGCTACAAACACTGTTGCACTTGTTTGTTGTTTCCACCCACAGATTCAGACCCAGCGCTGACCACTGGCGAGAATCGCCCGCCACCAGCGTGCTGCGGATGGGTGCGGGTCTGGCAGCCCGGCAGCTGGGTGCGCTGCGTCACCTGCCGATAGCCGCTGACCGGTGAGCCGGGCACCGTTCCCCCCAGCGAGCCGACATGGACTCGGCGCGCAAGTCGTCGACGACGAAGCTGCCGAGCAGGCTGGCGCGGCCCACGACGGGCGCGCCGAAGCAGAACGGCGCGCTGCACCACCCGTCGTGCTCGCTGGCGCCCGAGGCGGCGCGGCGCGCCTCGCTGGCCGCCGACACGGCCAGCCTGCGCATCGGCGACCGCGTCTGGGTGAGCGGCACCAAGCCCGGCCAGATCATGTACATCGGCGAGACGCAGTTCGCGCCCGGCGAGTGGGCCGGCGTCGTGCTGGACGCCGTCGACGGCAAGAACAACGGCTCGGTGGCCGGCGTGCGCTACTTCATGTGCGAGCCCAACCGCGGCGTGTTCGCGCGCCTGAGCAAGCTGAGCCGCGAGCCGCTGGCCGGCGCCGAGGCGGCCGCCGCCGGGCAGGTGTCGGCGGTCGGCTCGCGCCGCTCCTCCATCGCGATGGGCGTGCGCGCGGCCGTGCACAGCCCGCCGGAAACGCCGGCCACCGGCGGCGGCTGCGACTTCGAGCTGGGCGACAAGGTGATCGTGTCGAGCAGCTCCGGCTCCAAGACGGGCGTGCTGCGCTACCTGGGCTGCGCCGACTTCGCCGGCGGACAGTGGGCCGGCGTGGAGCTGGAGACGGCCGCCGGCAAGAACGACGGCAGCGTCGCCGGCAAGCGCTACTTCTCCTGCCGCGCCAACTACGGCCTGTTCGCGCCGGCGCACAAGATAGCGCGGCCGGTGGCGCAGCGCGCCGCCACGCAGCGCATGGGCGTCAGCGCGCTGCGCCGCTCCACGTCGCGCGAGTCGCTGCTGTCGGTGACGAGCGGCGCGTCGCGGGTGTCGGCGGCCCGCCAGGCGGCGGCGACGCCGCGCGTACGCGGCGCAGCCGCGTCTACATCGCACACGCTACAGAAGGTGCTGCACGAGAAGGAGGAGCACATCGAGCAGCTTCTGCGCGAGCGCGACCTAGACCGCTGCGACGCGGAGCGCACCGCCAGCCGGCAGGACGACAGCGAGGTGCGGCTGACGGCGCGCCTCCGCGAGCTGGAGGCCGCCAACGGGCAGCTGAAGAACGCCGCCGACGACGCCGAGCGGCGGCTCGAGGAGCTGCAGTTCTCGCTGGAGGAGGCGGCGATCGTGCGCGGCGACCTGGAGGCACGCCTGGCCGCCGCGCCGGGATCGGCTGACAGTGCCGCCGGCGGCGGCGACAACTCCGCCTCTGCCGCCGGACAGCAGCCGTCCGCCGCCGCCGCCGCCAACGACGAGCTGCGCGCGCAGCTGGCGGACCTGCGCGCCAAGCAGGCGGCCGCTGGCAAGGCGCGCCACGAGCTGACCGCCACGCTGGAGGCGTCGCACCTGGAGCGCGACTCGCTGGCGGCCACGCTGCGCGCGCGCGACGACGAGCTGCACCAGACTGCGCGAGAGCGCGACGAGCTGCGCACCGAGGCGGCGCGCGCCGCCGCCGACATGAACGAGCGCCTGCAGCGCGCCATGCAGATCGAGCGCGACACCGCGCAGCACCAGCGCGAGGCGGAGCAGCAGCGGCTGCTGGCCGGCCGGCTGCAGACGCAGCTGGAGGCGGCCACCGCCGACGGCCGGGCGCAGGCGCAGCTGGCCGCCGACGTGGAGCGGCTACGCGGCGAGCTGCGCGACGCTCGCAGCGCCCTCGAGGACGAGCAGCGGCGCAGCGAGGACATCCAGTTCGCCGTGGAGGAGCAGAGCGTGCTGCGCGCGGAGCTGGAGGCGCAGCTGGCGGCTGCACGTGCGGCCACCGGGGACGAGGTGCGCCAGCTACAGGAGGTGAACGCCGACCAGGAGCGACTCATACGCAGCTCGGCGGGCCAGCTGGAGCTATCTCAGCGGCAGCTGCAGGATGTCACATGCCAGTTGGAGGAGCTCAAGCTCCAGCTGGCAGTGTCTCAGCAACAGCTCACCAGCCTTCAACAGGTATAATGCATCACTGACAGTCATGGGTGTACAAGACAGGGTACGGCAAGAGGTTTCTGCAATCAAAGAGAGGTTTCTGTGTAAATCTTTAACGAAAAAGTTTGTTCTGTTGGCATGTAATGGCAAAAACTACTATGTTTTGAATCAGCCACTTACAGCTGGCAAAATAATGATGTCGCAAGCTATTGAATGTCCATGATGGCATAGCCTATTCAGCGACGCAGCTAGTAAGGGCATAGCCTACTCGAATACTTCACTATTAAAGACGTTAACGTATGCACCCTATTTATTCGTAATTTTGTTGCATTTATGGCTGGTTTTGCTTTGTGCCATGAATAAAGTTATTTTCAATCGACGTTTTGCATTATTTTGCTTCCATTGCCCTTGCCCATTATAATTATAGAGCACAGACAGGGCGCGAGGCTAAGATGACATTCAGTTGCCTAGTTTGAAGTCGCAAAAATTGTCAAGATAATAAGTTACAACTATTGCTTGCTTACATGAACTGACGGAACCTTTTTCATATGACTTATTCATCGTTTTACAAAGCCTGCAACGTTTCCGTTAAGCCTTGTCGATATTAATTTTCAAATGGCATGCACATATCCAAATTTATATTTGGTTATGAAGGAAATGTAGAGGCGTTCTGCTCCAACTTAGAGCCCCTGGGTTCTGTGACTTGTGATATCTGGGAGCCCTGGCTTCTGTGGCTTGTGATATCTGGAAGTAAACGTCTTCTGTAGCTTCTAGTATATGGGAGCTCCAGATCTCATAGTTCCGATGCCTCTCCCGGACAGGTGAACACTCGGATGATTTCCAGGTTACAGTGTCTCGGTGGGGTGGTGCACTATGAGGTGGTTCCCGGGTCACAGTTTCTTGATGGGGTGGTTCCCAGGTCACAGTGTCTCGGTGGGATGGTACACTGTGAGATGGTTCCCAGGTCAGTGTCTCGTTGGGGTGGTTCCCAGGTCATAGTGTCTTGGTGGGGTGGTTCCCAGGTCACAGTGTCTCAGTGGGATGGTACACTGTGAGATGGTTCCCAGGTCACAGTGTCTTGGTGGGGTGGTACACTGTGAGGCGGTTCCCAGGTCACAGTGTCTCGGTGGGGTGGTGCACTGTGAGGTGGTTCCCAGGTTACAGTGTCTCGATGGGATGGTGCACTGTGAGGTGGTTCCCAGGTCACAGTGTCTCGGTGGGATGGTACACTGTGAGATGGTTCCCAGGTCACAGTGTCTCGGTGGGGTGGTACACTGTGAGATGGTTCCCAGGTCACAGTGTCTCGGTGGGATGGTACACTGTGAGGCGGTTCCCAGGTCACAGTGTCTCGGTGGGATGGTACACTGTGAGGCGGTTCACAGGTTACAGTCTCTCGATGGGATGGTGCACTGTGAGGTGGTTCCCAGGTCACAGTGTCTCAGTGGGATGGTACACTGTGAGATGGTTCCCAGGTCACAGTGTCTCAGTGGGATGGTGCACTATGAGGTGGTTCCCAGGTCACAGTGTCTCAGTGGGATGGTGCACTGTGAGGCGGTTCCCAGGTTACAGTGTCTCGGTGTGATGGTACACTGTGAGGCTGTTCCCAGGTTACAGTGTCTCGGTGGGATGGTACACTGTGAGGCGGTTCCCAGGCTACAGTGTCTCGGTGGGGTGGTGCTCTGTGAGGTGGTTCCCAGGTTACAGTGTCTCGGTGGGGTGGTGCACTGTGAGGCGGTTCCCAGGTTACAGTGTCTCGATGGGATGGTGCACTGTGAGGTGGTTCCCATGCCACAGTGTCTCGGTGGGATGGTACACTGTGAGATGGTTCCCAGGTCACAGTGTCTCGGTGGGGTGGTGCACTGTGAGGTAACCACCTCACAGTGTTCACTGTGAGGCTGTTCCCAGGTTACAGTGTCTCGGTGGGATGGTACACTGTGAGGCGGTTCCCAGGCTACAGTGTCTCGGTGGGGTGGTGCTCTGTGAGGTGGTTCCCAGGTTACAGTGTCTCGGTGGGGTGATGCACTGTGAGGCGGTTCCCAGGTTACAGTGTCTCGGTGGGGTGGTGCACTGTGAAATGGTTCCCAGGTTACAGTGTCTCGGTGTGATGGTACACTGTGAGGCGGTTCCCAGGTTACAGTGTCTCGGTGGGGTGGTGCACTGTGAAATGGTTCCCAGGTTACAGTGTCTCGGTGGGATGGTACACTGTGAGGCGGTTCCCAGGTTACAGTGTCTCGGTGGGGTGGTACACTGTGAGGCGGTTCCCAGGTTACAGTGTCTCGGTGGGGTGGTGCTCTGTGAGGTGGTTCCCAGGTTACAGTGTCTCGGTGGGATGGTACACTGTGAGGCGGTTCCCAGGTTACAGTGTCTCGGTGGGGTGGTACACTGTGAGGCGGTTCCCAGGTTACAGTGTCTCGGTGGGGTGGTGCTCTGTGAGGTGGTTCCCAGGTTACAGTGTCTCGGTGTGATGGTACACTGTGAGATGGTTCCCAGGTCACAGTGTCTCAGTGGGATGGTGCACTATGAGGTGGTTCCCAGGTCACAGTGTCTCAGTGGGATGGTACACTGTGAGATGGTTCCCAGGTCACAGTGTCTCAGTGGGATGGTGCACTATGAGGTGGTTCCCAGGTCACAGTGTCTCAGTGGGATGGTACACTGTGAGATGGTTCCCAGGTTACAGTGTCTCGGTGGGATGGTACACTGTGAGGCGGTTCCCAGGTTACAGTGTCTCGGTGGGGTGGTACACTGCGAGGCAGTCCCCAGCTTACAGTGTATCGGTGGGGTGGTGCACTGTGAGGTGGTTCCCAGGTTACAGTGTCTCGGTGGGGTGGTTCCCAGGCCACAGTGTCTCGGTGGGGGTGGTGCACTATGAGGCGGTTCCAAGGTCACAATGTACAGTCTCTGACAGTGTGCCTCAGCATACCCACGCCACGCTAAATGCCCCCTCCCACTCACGAATTCTTCCCATCTGTATCCGCTAGTGGTAAAGTCGGCCAGTGGTCCGTAATTTATCATCTGTGCTAGCATGTAGTTCATGTGCAGATGTTTGCAGCCAATTCCCCTGGCATATAACTGTTTCACCTCATGCTTCCGTTTGGCCATGCACCACCTTGTGAGGATTCATATCTGCGCTGTGCTGAATAGGGTAAGACACCGCTGTTTACCTCACAACAATCACGCCTGGCTGTCAGTTTTGGTTCCAGTAATTGCGTGGTGGTATCCATGGCTGCGAGCGCGCAATTCCTGTATTCCATGAATAGCATGAGCCATCTATCATAGATTGCAAAGTTTGGAAAGGCCTGCACGAATGCTAAGCATGGCATGTCGTATCAGAATCAGCAGATTTGCGCAGCTGATCGGTGTGCTGGTATGCAGGTGTCAGTGGCCCATCCTGCAGGTGTTAGTGGCCCATCCTGTGGGTGTCGGTGGCCCATACTGTGGGTGTCAGTGGCCCATCCTGTGAGTGTCAGTGACCCATCCTGTGGGTGTCAGTGGTCCATCCTGTGGGTGTCAGTGGTCCATCCTGCGGGTGTCTGACCCATCCTGTGGGTGGCAGTGGTCCATCCTGTGGGTATCAGTGGTCCATCCTGTGGGTGTCAGTGACCCATCCTGTGGGTGTCCGTGGTCCATCCTGTGGGTGTCAGTGGTCCATCCTGTGGGTGTCAGTGGTCCATCCTGTGGGTGTCAGTGGTCCATCCTGTGGGTGTCAGTGGTCCATCCTGTGGGTGTCAGTGGTCCATCCTGTGGGTGTCAGTGGTCCATCCTGTGGGTGTCAGTGGCCCATACTGCAGATGTCAGTGGCCCATCCTGCAGTTGTCAGTGGCCCATCCTGCAGATGTCAGTGGTCCATCCTGCAGATGTCAGTGGTCCATCCTGCAGGTGTCAGTGGTCCATCCTGTGGGTGTCAGTGACCCATCCTGCAGATGTCAGTGGCCCATCCTGTGGGTGTCAGTGGTCCATCCTGCAGATGTCAGTGGCCCATCCTGTGGGTGTCAGTGACCCATCCTGCAGATGTCAGTGGCCCATCCTGTGGGTGTCAGTGACCCATACTGCAGGTGTCAGTGGCCCATCCTGCGGATGTCAGTGGCCCATCCTGCGGATGTCAGTGGCCCATCCTGCAGGTGTCAGTGGCCCATCCTGCAGATGTCAGTGGCCCATACTGCAGGTGTCAGTGGCCTATAATGTGGGTGTCAGTGGCCCATACTGCAGGTGTCAGTGGCCCATCCTGCAAGTGTTGGTGGCCCATCCTGTGGGTGTCAGTGGCCCATCCTGTGGGTGTCAGTGGCCCATCCTGCAGGTGTCAGTGGCCCATCCTGTGGGTGTCAGTGGCCCATCCTGTGGGTGTCAGTGGCCCATCCTGTGGGTGTCAGTGGCCCATCCTGTGGGTGTCAGTGGCCCATCCTGTGGGTGTCAGTGGCCCATCCTGTGGGTGTCAGTGGCCCATCCTGTGGGTGTCAGTGGTCCATCCTGCAGGTGTCAGTGGCCCATCCTGTGGGTGTCAGTGGCCCATCATGTGGGTGTCAGTGGCCCATCCTGCGGATGTCAGTGGCCCATCCTGCGGGTGTCAGTGGCCCATCCTGCGGACGGGTACGCAGGATGGGGTGCCCACCACCCGCGGACGCAGCTGATGTCTGACCGTTCGGATGGCTGGTTTTGCATTGTAAATGAAGGTCAGCATACTTCTTGCTTTAGTGTGAATAGTCGCTTTATTCAGTCATCGCTTTATCTAATCACTGTTGTATTTAATCATCCCTTTATTTAATGATCGCTTTATTTAATCATCCTTTTATTATTCATCGCTGCGAATATTCGAATCGTCGCTTCATTTTTCATCGTTTTTTTTTGCCATCACCGCTTTTGTCTGTTTATGTTGTTGGCGCTCCGGGTGTGTGTGCTGTCGCCTTCCGTGTGTGGGTCCACCAGCGCTGATGCGGTTTTCACTTTCGGATCGGAAGGTCTGGAGTTCGAATCTCAGTCGCAGCTTGCTCTCCTTATCGACCAGCATCGATCATCGCACTAGCGGGGTAGTAGCTACATGACCTGATCGTAGTCAATATACTCGCGTCTTTCCGTCAAAGCATTCCACAGCGGTAACCTGTGTTGGTGTGTTTCAGTATGCGTGCGGGCAGACTGTAGTGATCCATGGTTGATGACGTGGCTGTTTCCAGATCAACTCTGATCAAGAGCAGTTGATCCACGACTCGGCGGGACAGCAGGAGGACGTCAAGCGGCAGCTGGACCAGCTCCAGAGCCAGGTGGACAGCCTGCAGCAGGTAAACACCCGCTGCACCCACTGCACACTGCTGAGGATAAATATCCCCGTGAAAGAATTCGGAAACGCCCAAACCGCCAAGTTCGCTACACCAAAAATTAGCAAGTTTTCGTCATTGTTTGACCGGAGTAAGGCTATCAGGTAGGAGCACAGAGGTCTCCAGGGTATACTTTAAGAAAAATGTATGTGGGTGGAATAACTGGCAAGATATGCACGACAATGAAGAATTTGGTTGAGATCGGCGGATTGCTACTAAAATAATGAATAAATTTCCTTATTACTAGGGGTCCCACAACCTAACATGCTAAAATAGACCTTTAGTCATACGGCAACTTGAGTTCATGAAAATGCAAGAAGCGGAATGTGCAGCTTGTTCCGAAATCAAATAAAACCTAATTACATATACATGTCCAGAACACCACCAATTCCAAAACTCTGCCTCGCCTCTGTTGCATGAGTCCGATGCACCACCAGGGGCGTTCTTGAAAATAGTGTAGTTGTACTTTACTAGTTGTTGAAAATACCACAGTGGAGGTAATGCTAATCGTGAGCAGCAATTACAACAAAACAAGATCCTGCCTGGGAAGCGTTTCCAGAGCAGTGCCAGTGGCGTTGACATGTGCTAGGGACATAGCTAACCATGGGCATCAGGCTATTACGTGCAAAAGATGTAGACATGTATGTATGCTTCACCTTTGCCATGTTGCTCGCGCTCTGGAAAAATTGCGCACGGCCCACGAAATATAATCGAACCGGGACTCGAATCAAGTCAAGCCCGGACCCAGAACAATTCAGCAGGGACCACGAAAAAATACATCCGGGCCAGGACAATCCCTGTGTCATTGTGTGACAATCACAATGGCGCCGGGCCCGTCAAGAAAATTGCGCCGGGATCGGAAAAGCTACCCAGACTCATACAAATTCAGAAGAGGTCCAGCAAGAAAATAACATCGGGCCCAGAAAATTCGCATTGGGACCCGAACAACTCATGTCGGGGTCCCGGAGACTCGCGTCTGGGCCCGCAAAATTGTCCCTCGCTCCGAAAATTCGTACCGAAGCCCCCAAACCCGCACTGTGACCCCAATTTCATCTGGGGTTCAGACTCAACTCTACTCTACTCAGCTCTACTATACCCAGCTCTATTCAGAACACTACAAGAATCTACTTCGACTCTGCTCAACAAATCAACACCCTCTTCCACCCCTCGACTAATCCTCCTACCATACCCCTCACCCCTTTATACCGCTTAACACCAACACAAGAACAACAACCGGAAACAGCCGACATCACCACACGGTGGCAGGCTGGCCAAATTCACACACTCACTCACTTAGGGTTGGATTTCCTGTTGTAATCCCGGATCTGGAGAGGAAACTTGTTGGGTTATCGAACATGGAGAGGATGTTTTCTTCAAACCTGCGATACCAGAATATCATTTTGTACTTCCAGTTAAATCTTGAACCCTCTGTCACAAAGTAGTTCATTTCCAAGCAGGACCATCCAACCTCGAAATGAGAAGAATAAGAGAATATGTTTCTGGAGAGGATAATGTTTTGGATGACAAATATTCAGGAACAGTCTATTTTTCACTTCTTATCGGGGTTCAAAATGTTGCATCGGGTCCACGAATAAATACGGACCCCAAAAATCACAACGAGACTCGAAACAATTCATCCGGTGCCCGACAAGTTTAGCAGGATCTCCGACAAAATGAGTCCGAGCCTGGACAATTGTCATGGGGCAAAGATGGCACCAGAGAGCCTAAAAGTCGTGCAGGGACCGGAAAAAACGCTCCGGGGCCTCGCAAAAAAAATCGGTTCGAGCCAAGAAAATTCACCTCGGAACCCCGACAGCTCGCTTCTGGGTCCCAAAACCTCGCCTGGACCCCAAAAATCGATCTGAACCCCCAACAAATCGCACCTGAACCTACAAAAATCGCATTGCGGCCCCGAAAGGGTTCGTCAACCCCCCCCTCCCCAACAAAAAAAATTGCCGCTTAGACTCGAAGCAAATGCAGCGGTGACCTCAAGCCTATTGCGTACCCGATAACCTACCGGAACCCTGGGAAATACCGGGTCCGTAAATATGCACATCGGGGCCTTGGAAATCGCGCCAACCCTTCAAGAATACCGTGAGCACATATCAGTAATCAATTAAAGACTTCTGTTTTCAAGCACGCACTGGGCGATAAAAAAATGCGCTGTGGTCCTAAAGCACATCATTAAAGGGAAAAACGAGACTGGTCCTAAAAATAACATAGAACTAGTTGGAGTTTCGGTTCGATAACCATTTTGTGAGCATATTGTAACAAAGAGATGAGGTTGAGGGTTTTTACATATACAGGGTTGAGTTTGTGCTTTGTAATCCTGGATGTTGGGGGGAAAATGTTGGGATAATCGAATACCGAGAAAATATTATCTTGCAACCTACAAGATCAGAATATCAGGTTGCACTTCCCAGTGAATCTTAATCACTGTATCACAGAACAGTTCATTGTGAAACAGCACCATTGAACCTCAAATGAGAAAGATGGGAGAATAATTTTTCTGAAGAGCATAAGAGGACTGAGCGCTCGGGCAGTGGGGTACCAAACGCTGTCTCACATCACGGGCGGACCCAGCAATTTGCATTGGAGGAAAATTTCCTCGAAGGGGCGACTTCGGCAAGCCAAAAAAGTAAATAAAATCCGTTCAGCGATTGAGGGATGCACCCGAGCATACTGAAATATCGCCTTTTCGTCTCAGGGAGACTCATTTTCTTTTGAAAGCGGCATCTTTGGCTAAAAAAGATTCGAGGAGTGCGGGGGTTGCCCTCAAGCCTTCCTGAGGGCGTCTTTCCCGGCAGGAAGAACAACATCTTTTTATGGTGCTGTCCTTCCCCACATGGTGAATGTTGGTGGTATTGTTAACACCACCAAGGACAATATGGTGTATCTGTCAAGGACAACACATGGTGGTGGTGTTGTCCATGGTGTTGTCCACATTCCCCCAGTGCCCCGCCCCACCCCTGTATATACCCCTGTCCCATGTCAGCCGCCCCCGTAAGAGGCGTGTGTGCCCCCGCCGGCAGGTGAGTCGGGATCAGGAGCAGCTGATCCACGAGTCCGCCGGCCAGTTGGAGACCGCAGAGCGGCGCGCCGCCGAGCTGACATCACAGAACGCCCAGATGACGTCACAGATCGAAGAACGAGACCGCGTCGGAGAGGAGGTGAGAGTGTGGCGGCAGGGACGAAAACACTGGATGCGCTCTTTGGTGGGGAATTATTCGGCGGATTCCATTGTGTGGCGTTGCATGAGCCCGCGGTTCATTCTGGTCAGTTTCGCGTCGTATCAATTATGAGAGCCATTTGTGTTGCTATTTCTAAACAACCGATCCTAACTTGGAGAAGCATCACCGTTGGTGGCAAAAGCATGCATGTACATTTGTGTATCACCCAGCGAAATCATATTACCTTTATCAAATTACCTGCCAAATCTCCATATCTATCATGGTCTGATAACCACGCCCCCTGAGCGTCGCCATGTTGCACAAAATCGTACAAGCCAGAGGCACGAAGAGTGTTGGTGATTTTGCGGTTGTCGGAGGCCGGTGGTAGTCTGGCCGGCCGGTGGTAGTCTGGGCGGTTGGTGTTGGTCTGGCCGGCCGGTGGTAGTCTGGCCGGCCGGTGGTAGTCTGGGCGGTTGGTGGTAGTCTGGCCGGCCGGTGGTAGTCTGGGCGGCTGGTGTTAGTCTGGCCGGCCGGTGGTAGTCTGGGCGGTTGGTGGTATTCTGGCCGGCCGGTGGTAGTCTGGCCGGCCGGTGGTAGTCTGGGCGGTTGGTGGTAGTCTGGCCGGCCGGTGGTAGTCTGGGCGGTTGGTGTTAGTCTGGCCGGCCGGTGGTAGTCTGGCCGGCCGGTGGTAGTCTGGGCGGTTGGTGGTAGTCTGGCCGGCCGGTGGTAGTCTGGGCGGTCGGTGGTAGTCTGGGCGGTTGGTGGCAGTCTGGCCGGCCGGTGGTAGTCTGGCCGGCCGGTGGTAGTCTGGCCGGCCGGTGGTAGTCTGGCCGGCCGGTGGTAGTCTGGCCGGCCGGTGGTAGTCTGGGCGGTTGGTGGTAGTCTGGCCGGCCGGTGGTAGTCTGGCCGGCCGGGGTCAGTCGGCGGACGGCGGTCGCCCCTGGCGCGATACTGGCCCGCAGTGCCGGCGTCCGGGCCGGGATTGGTTGGTGATGACGTGTCGCCGCCGGGGTCTGGTCTGAGGGGCGGGAGATGGGGCAGATTGTGTTAAGCTGTGGCCATCAGTGGTCGTGACTTGGACCGATGCGTTTGCGCCGTGCCCTGACCAGCGACTGAATACAGGCCCGTCCATCAGTCACCTTGGTTATGAGGCATAGCGAGAGATGACAAGCTGGGCACAGACAGCCTGGTAGGGCCCTCGCGTTCCTCGCGGCATGCACGGAATCTGGGCGCGGATTGTGCGAGGAATGAACCAGGAACTGCATATGACACCGGGGTATGCTGAATCGTCGGGCGTGACGTGGCATCCACGGTGGGGCGATGGTTTGAGGTGTTGGTTGTCATGGCGAGCAGTCAGAAATGGTACGTTCGTGATGCCATATAGAACCATGGGTGACAAATTTCGTGTCTTTGACGAGCTTCTTTTTGACTGAAATAGTGTAGTAATCTCTGCTACCTCTGCATGGGGTTAAAAAATGTATACCATATGTAATCATACTTCTTCATGCCACTACATATCTCCCCACATGGGTGGTGTGGCGACTCACTGAAACTTAATTTTCAGATTCATCTCCTGGGCTGTAAAATTGCGTTTAGTGTAAAATAGTCAAAAGAGTCAATGAAACAATATATTGTTGTTGTTATTGGGGTTTAGGGGCGCATCAACTGCGTAGGTTATACAGCGCCCATATGAAACAATATATACTGTGGTGCATGTTTGCTGTCAACTTCAATTGAATGCTGATGTGAAATAAATGCATGTCACTTATTTCATCGTACGTGCAAGAAGAAGTTACTGAGCTAAGTTACTGTTTGCCACATCAAAATAAGCAAATTATTACGTAGATTGTATCATTCTGGAGTACTAAGAATCATTTCGTATTGCCCCCCACATACATGGCATCGACCAATTCCCTATACTGCGCACTTCAACGAACTCGTGGTTCAGGGGACGACCCAACAGCTAACAGTTTGTTTTTTAAGGTGTGGGGTTTTGATTTCAATAGATGGTGGGTCTTTTGCTCCATTCACAACCGATCTGTGTTACACATTGACTATGCTGCGGCACCTGGCAACTTACGTGTCGTAAATATTCAGACCTTCTCTTTGAAGTGAGTATCTTCAGCCAGCTTCTGGATGTTCAAGCGGTAGTCATATACAGCATTACCCTGAGCAGTTCCGTAGTCGCCG
The DNA here is from genome assembly GCA_034440615.1 of Ashinkailepas kermadecensis. Classification (NCBI taxonomy): domain Eukaryota; kingdom Metazoa; phylum Arthropoda; class Thecostraca; family Neolepadidae; genus Ashinkailepas; species Ashinkailepas kermadecensis. Next base: position 601,602 of record JAOTOM010004984.1, read on the forward strand.
ATCGGGGATATGTAGCATCTCCCATGCGTACCATGTGACGCGAAATGTCAGGATTACTCGCCCGATACACTATGGCGGCTCTGGTCTCTGCATGCAATGGTGGACAAAAACATGCTTACCTGGAGTTTTCAGTACTTTAACTTTCTCAACATTATGCGCGGGAAGTTTTGGTGTTCGTTGTTCGCCTTCGTTTTACTGTTTCCATCGGTATTTTAGTATCTGAGTTTGCAAGCAATTGGGTGTACATAAATATTGTTCACTTATTGTGCATACTGATAGCATTTTATAGTAAATATGCATTGGATTTTGTATTCTGATCTGTAATTTTGCCAACATTTTACATTCCGACACCAGAAGTGGATTTACAAAATTCAGCGCTGTTCGCAAGCAGGGTGAAATTTCACATCACGTGTACGATATACTGCAGCACCGCCATGTCCGCAGGTGCGACAGCGCGTCGTCTCGCTGACGTTGTTCGCAGGCAGGACAAAGTGTCGCATCACGTGTACGATATACTGCAGCACCGCCATGTCCGCAGGTGCGACAGCGCGTCGTCTCGCTGACGTTGTTCGCAGGCAGGACAAAGTGTCGCATCACGTGTACGATATACTGCAGCACCCTCATGTCCGCAGGTGCGACAGCGCGTCGTCTCGCTGACGTTGTTCGCAGGCAGGACAAAGTGTCGCATCACGTGCACGATATACTGCAGCACCCCCATGTCCGCAGGTGCGACAGCGCGTCGTCTCGCTGACGTTGTTCGCAGGCAGGACAAAGTGTCGCATCACGTGTACGATATACTGCAGCACCCTCATGTCCGCAGGTGCGACAGCGCGTCGTCTCGCTGACGTTCGCAGGCAGGACAAAGTGTCGCATCACGTGCACGATATACTGCAGCACCCTCATGCCCGCAGGTGCGACAGCGCGTCGTCTCGCTGACGTTGTTCGCAGGCAGGACAAAGTGTCGCATCACGCGCACGATATACTGCAGCACCGCCATGTCCGCAGGTGCGACAGCGCGTCGTCTCGCTGACGTTGTTCGCAGGCAGGACAAAGTGTCGCATCACGTGCACGATATACTGCAGCACCCTCATGTCCGCAGGTGCGACAGCGCGTCGTCTCGCTCACGCAGTTCGCCGACGACAAGACGCGCGCGGTCGACTCGCTGACTGCCGAGGTGCGACGCCTCGAGCACGTGCTGGAGACCAGCGCTGCCGACTCGTCCCAGCTGGGCGAGGAGCGCGAGCGTCGTCTAGTCCAGCTCACCTCACAGCTAGATACGCTGGGCACCTCCAACAAGCAGCTGGAGGACACGCTGAGTGAGCGCGAGAGTCGTCTGGTCCAGCTCACCTCACAGCTGGATACGCTGGGCGCGTCCAACAACCAGCTGGAGGACACGCTGAGTGAGCGCGAGAGTCGTCTGGTCCAGCTCACCTCACAGCTGGATACGCTGGGCGCCTCCAACAAGCAGCTGGAGCACACGCTGAGTGAGAGCACGCGAGAGAATGAGCGGCTGCGGGCGAGCGTCGACACAGCAGACCGGCAGAGCGCCGAGCTTCAGACGGCTGTGACCGAGCTGACGCAGGAGAGTGCTGAGCTACGCCGAGCGGTGGAGCAGAAAGGTGCAGACGTGCGGCGACTTGACGCTTCCGTGGAGGAGAAAAGTGTGCAGCTGCAGCGATTGCACGCTACTGCTGAGGAAAAGACGACAGAGGTTCGGAGATTGCAAGCTTCCGACGCTGATAAAGCGACAGAGATCGGTCAGCTGCACGCTTCTGAGGCGGACAAGACGGCCGAGATCCAGCGGCTTCAGACGACTGCTGAGGCTCAGGCGGCGGAGATCCAGGCGCTGAAGGCTTCGGTTGGTGAGAAGTCCTGCTCGCTGACAGCGAGGGATCGCCAGGTGGACGAGTTGTCGGCGGCACTGGCGGCCGCCCAGACCGACGGCGGTCAGGTGGCGCAGACTCTCGCCGCTGCCGCACGGGAGCTCAGTGCTGCCAAATCTGACGCACAAAAACTAAGGTCGGACAACGAGGAGACTTTGTCGGCTCTGGTTGCTGCCAAGTCCGATGTTGAGAGACTACGAGCTGACAAAGAAGAGACGTTGTCTGACCTGCGTGATGCCAAATCTCAGGTCGATATGTTACGGATAGAAAACGAAGATGTTTCGTCGACCTTGAAGGCTGCCAAATCTGACGTGGAAAAATTGCAGGTGGACAGCAGAGAGATATCATCCGATTTGAGTGCTGCCATATCTGATTTCGAGACGCTGAATGTCGAGAGCGAAATGACCTCATCAGCACTGATCACTGCCAAATCTGACGTCGAAAAGTTACGAATAGAAAACGAAGAGGTATCATCCGATCTGAACGCTGCCATATCTGACGTCAAGAGACTGAATAGTGATAACGAAGGTCTGCGGAAGCAGCTGGCGTCGGGTTCCGACTCTCAGCAGCTGGCCGACAGCTTCCGCGCGGAGGCCGACCAGCTGCGAGTAGAGAAAGAACAGCTGCTAGCAGAGAAAGACCAGCTGCGAGTAGAGAAAGAACAGCTGCTAGCAGAGAAAGACCAGCTGCTGGCGAACACCGACCGCGTGCGAGCGGAGAAAGACAAGCTGTTGGAATCACGGGACGAAACCATCACACGACATAGGATCGAGGCAGAGCAGACGGAACGGCAGCTTCAGCTTGAACTGGAGCGCGCGAAGGCGGACTGTGTCGAGACCAGGACGGAGGCGGATGCGCTGAGAGCGGAGGCAGACCGGCTGCGGGACGAGACGAGGGCCAAGGACGACTCGATAGCCGCTCTCACCCGCAGCCAGACACGGGCCGACGTCAGACACGCGAGCCTGGAGCGCGAGCTGGAGCAGGCGCGGGGCGAGGTGGCACGTGTCTCCAGCCGGCTCGAGGAGGCGCGGGGCGAGCTGCGGCTCCAAACGGACACCGCCGACGCCGACGTCATCTCTGCGCGACAGCAGTTGGTCGACAGAGAGCAGGAGCTGGAGGAGAGGGAGCAGGAGGCGGCCAGGCTGAGACAGGCGAGTCTATACGGCATCCCTTTGGGGACTTGCATGCTGCTCGATGATTTGAGATTTGGGCCATGTGATTTCGAAGTGTCTCTTCCCGCTCGCATTGCCATCTGTCCGAGCTGGTTTGGAGACTAAAAGTGTTTTAAGGAAATGGGCGCCCAGTCAAGTGGGGGGGGGGGGCTACATGGTGGTATCAATCGCTGTTCGGTACATCCCTGTTATCTGACCAGTCTAGTGGTTATTGGTGGCATATCCGTCCGTCTGTGCATTCGTTCTGTCCTGATCTGGCATGTCCTGTCCTGTCCTGTCCTGTCCTGCCCTGCCCTGCCCTGACCTGCCCTGCCCTGCCCTGCCCAGCCCAGCCCAGCCTAGCCTAGACCAGTCCAGCCTGCCTGGCCTAGCCTGGCCCCTGTCCGCCCTGTCCTGCCCAGCCCAGCCTAGCCTAGACCAGTCCAGTCTGCCTAGCCAAGCCTAGCCCCCATCCTGCCCTGCCCAGCCCAGCCTAGCCTAGCCTAGCCTAGCCTAGCCCTTGTCCTGTCCTGCCCAGCCAAGCCTAGCCCAACATAGCTGGTGCCCTATCCAGCCCCTCTCTGTCTGTCTGCCTGACAAACTGATCAGTTATACATCTTTTGGCGACTGTGACCAGATGTACAGTTCCACAGTGCCACTGTTGTCCTTGTACTCTTATCAGCTTAGCATTTGCACTTTTCGTAAGGCTGGCTTTCACCTCATCGTGCCCTGTGGCGGCAGCTGTGAGCCGGGAAGCGGGCTGTAGTTTTAGCGGCTCTGTGGCGGTCACAGTCTCGTCACAGCCCAACCGCACGCTGACTGTTAGCCATCTGGGCTTTAGGGCGCTTCGACCGGAGTTGATCATTCGCGCTCAACACGCCGGCTGTAATGTTAGTGGTGACGATGTGGCTCTGTAGCGGTCACAGTCTCGTCACAGCCCAACCGCACGCTGCAGCCGTGCTGACCGGGCTGACGCTGTGCTGATGCTGTGCTGACGCTGTGCTGACTGTGTGTGACGGCCGCCGTCACCCTCAGGAGCTGTCCTCCAGGGATGACGATCTCTCCCGCATGGACCGTGAGCTGACGTCAGAACGCCGAGACGCCGCCGCTGCTCGTGACCAGCTGCGGGAGCGGGACGACGCGCTGTTGGCCGCTCGGCGGGACCTGTCGGCCGCCCAGCGTGAGCTGGCCGACCTGTCCGCCGCCCGGCGCGGCTCGGACGACCGTCTGGCCGCCGTGGAGCGCGACAGCCGCCGCCTGGCCGACCTGAACACGTCGCTGACGGCCCAGCTGGAGTCGCGCCACCGCGCTCCGCTCACCAACGGGTCGTCGGGCGTGGCCGCCGACGGCCACGTCGACTTCCTGAACTCGGTCATCGCCGAGCTGCAGGTGAAGAACGACGAGCTGCAGCGGCGCGTCCGCGTGCTGACCGTCGGCGACGACGAAGAGAACGGCGGCGGAGCGGCGCCGACGCCGACGCCGACGCCACCGCGACTCTGGTGCGACATCTGCGAGGTGTTTGACCGGCACGAGACGGAGGACTGTCCCACGCAGAGTAGCGAGCCGGAGCAGCCGCCGCCCAGTCGGCACGGCGGCTCGCGCGGCGTGCGGCGCCAGTTCTGCATGTCGTGCGAGATGTTCGGCCACTCGGCCGACCATTGCGACCAGGCGCAGACGTTCTGAGGATGGTCCGAGGACCAGTACGACCAGGCACAGACGTTCTGAGGCTGACCTGAGGGCCAGTGCGACCAGGCACAGACGTTCTGAGGCTGACCTGAGGGCCAGTGCGACCAGGCACAGACGTTCTGAGGCTGACCTGAGGGCCAGTGCGACCAGGCACAGACGTTCTGAGGCTGACCTGAGGGCCAGTGCGACCAGGCACAGACGTTCTGAGGCTGACCTGAGGGCCAGTGCGACCAGGCACAGACGTTCTGAGGCTGACCTGAGGGCCAGTGCGACCAGGCACAGACGTTCTGAGGCTGACCTGAGGGCCAGTGCGACCAGGCACAGACGTTCTGAGGCTGACCTGAGGGTCAGTGCGACCAGGCACAGACGTTCTGAGGCTGACCTGAGGGCCAGTGCGACCAGGCACAGACGTTCTGAGGCTGACCTGAGGGCCAGTGCGACCAGGCGCAGATGTTGAGGCTGACCTGAGGGCCAGTGCGACCAGGCACAGACGTTCTGAGGCTGACCTGATGGTCAGTGCGACCAGGCGCAGACGTTCTGAGGCTGACCCGAGGGTCATTGCGACCAGGCGCAGACGTTCTGAGGATGGTCCGAGGATCAGTGCGACCAGGCACAGACGTTCTGAGGCTGACACGAGGCAGCCGACAGCCTGGTGGCTGGCGAGTTTGTCTCGCAGTCGTGAGGTTGCGAGTTCGAATCTCGTTAGCTGCGTGGGGTTTCGCTTTGCTCGTGGCTGTTCGGCGTGAGGGAGTGGCGGCGCCCCACAGCTCACGTAGCTGTGCGCGTCGTGCAGGCGCAGGATTCGCCTTGTCGAGGAGAATGACATGGCGGATAGGAGGATCCTTGACTTAGATTGGCGGATATTCTGAGGATCGTCCCTGCCTCTAACCTCAGTAGCCTGTAGCCCGGACCATCTCACATTGCAGGCAAGCTGGTGGTTTTCTCAACGTGGGTACGACCTGCACTGACCGATTCTGAGGAGGAGCTCCTAACATAACAAGTTCGAGGAGCCCTTGATGCCACAAACGTAAGGGGTCCTTGACCTGATGGCTTGTGGGGGGTACCTTTTGGCCTGCTGGACTTCCTAGTGTACCTCGTGACGTGGCGGACCTAAGGGAATCGTCTGTCCCTACAAACCTGTGCGTCCTGTCCGAACATGGACAGGTCTGCGGACACTGCTTCTGAATTTCCCCTCCAAACATGGACAGGCCTGCGGGACTGCTGCTGAGTTTCTCCTCCGAACATGAACAGGCCTGCGGGTACTGCTGCTGAACTTCCCTCCGAACATAGACAGGTCTGCGGACACTGCTGCTGAACTCCCCTCCGAACATGGACAGGCCTGCGGGAACTGCTGCTGAGTTTCCCCTCCGAACATGGACAGGCCTGCGCGAACTGCTGCTGAACTCCCCTCCGAACATGAACAGGTCTGCGGACACTGCTGCTGAACTCCCCTCCGAACATGGACAGGTCTGCGGACACTGCTGCTGAACTCCCCTCCGAACATGGACAGGTCTGCGGACACTGCTGCGGAGTTTCCCCTCCAAACATGGACAGGACTGCGGGAACTGCTGCTGAATTCCCCTCCGAACATGGACAGGCCTGCGGGTACTGCTGCTGAGTTTACTCTCTTCTGACGAAGTCCATTCATCCTATGCTGCTGAAGCAGACAATGTTGCTGCTGCTAACGTTCTGGACTTCGATGCTGGTGGTGATGATGACTGTGATGCTCATTGATTGCATATCTGACCGATGCAAAAACCAAAGGGTAGTGTGCCTAACCTCAACACTAATTGCAGATACTTCGCAGCCAGAGGAAAAATCCCCCCCCCAGCGACCAGATATTGTGCGGCACACTCGCATGCTATCCAACATGCACACGCGCACGTTAGACCTTCAATGGGCTGTAGCGTGTGTGGCGTGGTGAGGCGGCGTGTCTGATGTCGCTTGTAACGGTCTGGACTGTTGGTAGAGTACCTGTGTGGTTGATTGGTCCTCGCCAGTTGCTAGGATTCGTTTCAACACCGTCAGCCTCCCGTTTCGTGATAGCAACCATGATGGCTATGCCGGGGTGGATTCAAATAGCTGCTTCTTGAACCAATATTGGGCTCAACGGGTGGCACTGGCTAGTACTGCCTCTCGCCGCACCACACCGCACTGGGTCCGACGTTTTCGGTGTCACAATACTGAGCCAATGAGTCTTCTCGTCCGGTTAACGGGTGGCACTGGCTAGTACTGCCTCTCGCCGCACCACACCGCACCGGGTCCGATGTTTTCGGTGTCACAATACTGAGCAAATGAGTCTTCTCGTCCGGTTCAATGTAGCAGAGTGACGCGGGATTGCGTGGGCTCGGGTCGTATCGGAGCGGTGCAGGTCATGCCGCACAGTTGCAGGCATGTGTGCGGTGGGACAGGTGACACGTCACATTTGCAGGCGGTGGGTACAGGTTATACCGCACATTTGCAGGCGGTGGGTACAGGTTATATCGCACATTTGCAGGCGGTGGGTACAGGTTATACCGCACATTCGCAGGCGGTTGGGGACAGGCCACACCGCCCCCACGGTACGAGGGTGATGATGACAGCTGGGCGAGTGGAGTGTTGGCCGGTTGTGCAGTTTGGCGCGATGTTGTGCATCGGAGCTCGCCCTGCTGCGGCGGAGGCTGGCACCGGTCGGCGTGCTGTGTTTGGCGGGAGAAAACGGCGCGTGTCCGCGTCCGTGGTGTTGTTTCGGTGTTGGCTTGTCTGGCGGAGTAGTCGCGTGTTGGCTGGGTGCCGGTGTGTTTGGTCCTGTGTCCTATGTCCTGTGTCCTGTGTCCTGTGTCCTGTGTCCTGTGTCCTGTGTCCTGTGTCCTGTGTCCATCCGTCCGTCCGCGGTGGGCGCGCCCGCAGGTCGCTCCTGTGATCGGTACCAGTGCCTTCGGTTGTCAGTCGGAACGTCGGAACGGAAGTGTCGGCGGTAGTTGTTCCACGGTTCACTAGCACGGCCCAACATTGTCCGGGACGGCAGTGTGCTAGGATGGGGCTGGTGTTGGCACCTCGCGTATCCCCATGTCTGGAATGTATCCCCCGCCCCTCTATGGTTTGGGGTGCTAAGTACCGTTATTGAAGTTGCACGTGTCACTCAAATACCTCGTCACGAAAGCGTCACTAAGGCATAGTCCCCAACCCACTTCACTGATTATGGTGACTGCGTTGCGCTTGTATTGTCCTCCGCTAGGGTTTTATTGAAGAAAGCCACCAGTTCATCAGTCTGGTGTATCCCAGGTCCGGATCCAAGGTGGCACAGTGAGGAGGTGCCCCCTCCCCCTGGAAAGGCAGCGCTATCCAAGGACTTTCGCGTGCACCCCTCCCCTCCCCTCCTCCCCTTTATAAATATTATCAGTAGCGCCCGTCCAGGTGTGTTCCCCCCCCCCGATAAGAAATCCTGGATCCGCCCCTGAACTAGCCTGCAGGAATACTGGACGTGAGGAGAAATGATCGGGACTTGGACGGCGCCTGCGGCGATCGAGCCTCCGTTTAGGTTTAGGTTGTCACTAACTCGGGGATGGATTCAGCGCGTTATGCGCGGCACCAGCGCGAATAAATGACACCCGACGCGAGCTGTTCGCGTGCCGGTGTTGGTATTTTTTAGCCTGTACTCGGCAGTGTAGAGTAGACTCGTTACGCGGCCGGCGGTCGCCGTCGCCGCGCGTTGCGTCACGCCAGTCGTGCGGTCACGTGATTTGTTACCCCGTATACGCAGAAGCCTCGCCCGTCGTCCCATCGGAGCCGCACGCGTTCGACGCGGCGGAGCGCTTGGGACGAGGCAGCGTCCGCCGTTGACCCGTTGGAGGCGTGTTCGCCGTTGACTCGCTGGAGGAGTGTTCGCCGTTGACTCGTTGGAGGAGTGTTCGCCGTTGACTCGCTGGAGGAGTGTTCGCCGTTGACTCGTTGGAGGAGTGTTCGCCGTTGACTCGCTGGAGGAGTGTTCGCCGTTGACTCGTTGGAGGAGTGTTCGCCGTTGACTCGCTGGAGGAGTGTTCGCCGTTGACTCGTTGGAGGAGTGTTCGCCGTTGACTCGCTGGAGGAGTGTTCGTCGTTAACCCGTTGTAGGAGTGTTCGCGACCACGGCGTGGGGACCGTCGCCATGGCTATCGTTTACGCCCCGTTGTTGTTGGGGTAGTTATCTATGTATACGTAAGTTGACAAGAGGAGGTGGCGCTCCACTGCTGGTGCGTCGCTGTTTATTTTTATTGAAGGCGTAACAATAAAAGATGCACAGACTTAACTAAACAGCTGTGTTATCATTATTTCTATTGGCTGTGTAATAACTCGCAGTGAGATTCCGGTGAGCGTTTTGTGAAAATCGCTTCTGTGAGATGCAGGAGGGAGTTTTATTGGGGAGGGGAAATAGACGCGTGAGGAAACTCCACCATTTAACGACCAACACGATAGTCAATAGGTCTAAGGTGGAACCGGGAAGACGTGGGGAGAGGTCAGTAAAGTACGTCAAGTGACATTTTTTAGTGCAAGACACGTGTCCCGTCGGATACTCTGCCACCTGCCCCGTCAGTCAGCCCCGCCCACTGGTGTTGCACGCCGATTTGGGCAGCCGTCTGAGGTCAGACGGGATACCATTTTCCACCGTATGGTTGAACGCTTTTTTTTCATCGTCAGCCGGAGAATTCATCGGAAAGACGATTTTCCCCCGGCATTCCTCATGCATGCCTTACTGAGGGCACTCTCCGTTGACTCGGCACCCTCTGCATTGGTCAGGGACCCTTTCCGTCAGCATGGGGCGCATTTCGTCGGTCGGTCCAGGGGCCCTACGCGTCAGCCAATTGGTCATTGCAGGTCTCCTACACCGACGTCTTGAGGGGGCCCCTCAAGGCGGCCGCCTGGAAGGCTCCTCCCGCTCCCCAGGGGGCCCTTTGTCCCACCTTGGCTACGCTACTGACTGTCATCGAGGTATATGACAGCAATTGGACCAGGGGTGTAGCTTCGTATAATTGTGGGAAGGCACTTGCCCCCTCCCCCCCGCACTGTTGGCTTTGCCCTCCACAATAATTTCAACTTTTAGCACGGGTCCCTTAATATGGTATACGTCCCCTCCCATCCCCCCCCCACACGCACACAGTCCATTTTGGTCCGCCCATTGCCTTAATGTATCGTGCCCTACAAATAATTTTCAGAAACCTACATCTATGAATTAGACCCAGAATCAAGTCCAAAATTATGCAACTTGGGTAAGTTGTGATTAACCCGGCTACCCTTCAAAGCTGCCCCTGGGCTTAAATGGGCACTCAAAGGTTTCAGAATGGCACCATGACCTCCAATTTAGATCAACATGACCTGTCTGTTGGACAGGATGCAATGTGTGCATCTCAGGCTGCATGAGGGAGAAGGCATCAAAAAAGGTAATTCCTTTTTGCTATTCGTGAGTCACCTTGATTTACCAGTGGAGTATCCCCCGGCCTGCAAAGAGTATGATTTTTGTTCAGTTCCTCAATGAATGAAAATCATATCAGGCTAGTGGACACTGGAGGAACTGGGGACATTTCGCCCAGCGGTTTTCCTATGCAAATTGACTGTTGCGCCCCATATAAATCCCAGCGAAATGAGGCTCGACGAACGCACGGCATGTAGACGAACTACATGTCATTTTTGTCCGAACTGCACCAGGTGGTCTGAGGTCACGATTTTCGACCAAATTTACGATAAAAAGGTGACGATAAGGTACTCATGGGCAGAGGTGTAGTTTTACATGTTTTTCGTAAGGCACTTTCCTCCGTCCCCTATGTTGGCTTTGCTCCTTCCCCCAAACAAAAATTAACTTTTAACATTGCATATCTATGCGATATGATGCTTCCAAATCAAATTGGGCCCGCCCATTGCCTTCATGTATTATGCCCTCCCAATAATTTCCGAAAACCTGCACCCATATGCAGATAGTGGGGGGAGGGAGGGGGAATGGGGAACTGCGCCTCCAACTTGAAAGTTTAGCGGGCAGTGCCCCATCCACTTTCAGTACATGCTTGTTTTATGGCTGGTATTTTTTTTCTTCGATATCTGGGGTCTGAAAATCAAACGGTCGAAGCCCGTTTACTTTTCCAGGTGGGGATACTTTCACGGGTGTTGACCTGTGAAGTGTGCAAATGTATTGGGACACACCCCGCAAGGTCCCATGTTAAAAGTTCAAATTATTGGGGGAAAAAAAACAACATTGAGGAGGCACCTGCCCGCTCAAAAGTATATAAATCAACACCCCTGCGTACTTCGGTATAGCATCTACTGCACTCATCTTGTTTGTGCTCATGCAAGGTTGCATTCATCTGTCCCCACCGCAGTCTTAGCAAAGTTGTCCTTTGAAAGGCAGTGAAAAGAAAGGGTGTGTTTGAAGTTTGAACCAAGATAACTAGAGACTCTTTGAACGTTCGGGAAAACTCTGGAAGTAAAGGAATCCCCGTTTATGCACTTAGCATTTCCTGGGCTATAATTCTTGTTTGGTAACATTTAACTTCGTGCTTGTATTATTTGCGTCATTTGTGTAACGCCGCAGCAGGTACAGGTTACGTCTCCCCCGGAGCAACAAACAGCGACCATAGGTTGTGCTTTGCTAATTCTTAGTGGCGGTTGTAGTTATTATTTCAACAGCATCTATATATATTTTTTCAGGTGAGAATGGAGATGGTAGGATATATGCATGAAGTCATTATTTTATCACCAGCACCGTTCAACCGAAGATGCTTGGTAAATTGGTGCCTAATGCTAGATTTCGTTTTCTGTTGCAGTATCAATTTTTCTAGTGGAATATAAAGAGGGTAATTTGAACAACTTGTGTGACTTTGTTCCTTACTTTACCATTCTCTACAGCATTAACATTGCTATGAAGCTTACCTGACAGTACAGTGCCTAGGTAATTGGTAATTGGTGGTAGCCTATAATAATTGGTGGTAAATTCACATTTAGGGTAATTTTTGATTTTTTGGAATTTCTTTTTTTTCAAATGTAGTGCTTGTGAATGTACTTAGCATGATGTGACCACCCATTTCCTCTGCAAGTGCATACTTTTTGGTTGGGAAGGAAAATAACACCGACAAAGTGGCTCAGATTTGGATAGCATAGCATAAAAAGTCATGTTCAAAATCAAGAGAAAAATGTAACATAACCCAGCATAATCTAGCCTAACCTTCCATGCAAGAAAATGAGTCCTTTTTCTAAAAATGAAAAATTTGAAACATTTTTTCTTCAAGAATTTTCAACTTAAAAAACTAAACCTATCCTAGCCTGAACTGTTTTTCAAGTAAAACATAGTGCATATTGTGTGTAACTCCAGAGGTTATACCCCATGTTTGGGATGTGTAGCCCTGTGGATTGTACACCATACTTCCAATACAATACTCAGTAAATATTACGATCTAGGTAAAATGTGATTTGTGGATTTTTTGGGAATACATGGTATTTGAACTTCAAAATGACTATGCAACCACTCATTTTCTCTGCAAATGATTACTTTTCAGTTGGCAAACAAATACACGATCATAATCTTCACTGCAAATATAGCACATAGCATATAATTATCCATACATGGCATGTCACAGATGTGATAAAGAAGAAATTCAACACCTCATGCACTTGATTTAATACTCTTTGACATCAAAAACCTTATGCTTCTGCCTTAATTCAACATTTATTTCTGAGAATGAATGACATAAAGACATAAAGACATAAAAGATCAGTGCAACTATGAGCCACAAGGGCCCTTCTTGGTTGCACTTTGGACACTGAACCAGTTGCCCACCAAATCTGTCTATCAGCCCTCCCTGGAATACAGAAAAACAAGCCCCCTATTCTTATAATGATTGTCTATGCCATTTTTAAAGATGTTCAGTGTGTTGCTACTGACATTGGTTCCTGGTAGCTGGTTCCAGTGTTCGACTACCGTGTTGGTGAAGAAAGACTGTCTTAACCTTGTCCTGCTGTGATTAACTTTAATTTTGAATTGATGACCTCTAATTGCATTATTTCTGTTAAATTCAAACATTTCCCTGAGATATCCCTGTTCCTGACCATGAACAGATTTAAAAACCTCGATGAGATCTCCTCTCAGCCTTCTATATCTAAGTGAAAACATATTAAATTTCTTCAATCTTTCCTCATATGCCAGGTTGCCTATGCTATTAACCATTTTGTTGCCCTCTTTTGTACTCTCTCTAAAAGCCAACAATCTTTCTCATAACTAGGGGACCAAGCTTGGACACAGTATTCTAAATGTGGCCTGACATATGCACAGTAAAGCTTCCTGATGACCTCCTCACTTGTGTATGACACATTCCTCTGTATTGCCCCAAGCATTCTTAGTGCCTTCTTCCTGGCTTCTTTGGTCTGTTCTGATGCCCCCAATTTTGTGTTCAAAATAACACCTAAGTCCTTCTGCTGAGTCACAGATAGTACTTGGCCACCCATCAAGTATGGCACCTTCGTATGCTGCCTACCTACATGCATGACTTTGCACTTATCAAAATTAAACTTCATTTGCCATTTTTTGGACCACTTCACAAGCTCGTCTAAGTCGTTCTGCAGCAAAACCTGCTCATTTTGCCCTGTTATTGCCCTAAAGATCTTCAAATCATCTGCAAATTTCAAAACCTTACTGCTTAGGCCACATTCAATGCTATTCACAAATATAATGAACAATAGTGGCCCCAGTACCGACCCCTGAGGGACTCCACTAAGAACATTTTGCCATGATGACTTTGTACCATTTAGCATCACTCTCTACTGTCTATCTGAAAGCCACAACTCTATCCATTTTAGGATGCTACCTGCAATGCCATAGACCTGAAGCTGCATCATTAACCGTTTATGGGGTACCTTGTCAAAGGCCTTACTAAAGTCAAGATATGCTACATCAACCTGATTTCCCTGATCAAATTGTTCTGTAGCAAAATTCAAAAAGTCCAAGAGATTTGTGAGACACGATCGCCCTTTTCTAAACCCATGTTGAGTATCTTGAATCAATCTGTTTCCTTCCAGAAAACTAACTATTCTATCCTTGATAATTGATTCGAGTACCTTGCAGACTAGGGATGTGAGGCTTACTGGCGTATAATTATCAACTTTCCCTCTTTCTCCTTTCTTGAAAACAGGAACTACATTTGCCCTTTTCCAATCTGTTGGAATTTCATTTTGTGAAACTGATCTACGAAATATTATACTAAGTGGAATTGCCAGTTCCTTTTCAGCTTCCCGCAATACCCTAGCATAAATTCTATCAGGTCCTGCTGTCTGGTTTGGCTTTATTTTTCTGATATAATTGAAAACAACATCACTATCAATGAAATCAACATCGTGTATCTGATCACCTGTCACTGAACTGTGGTTCACGGTTGGCAGATTTGTCACATCCTCCACTGTAAACACTGACTTAAACTGCTTGCTCAGCTCCTCAACCATCTCACCATCCTTGCTCAATATAGTCCCATTTACTTCCAGTGGACCAATTGTGCTTGAAACTTTACTTAACTTGTAGAAACTAAAGAACTTTTTACTGTCCCCATTACAGTTCCTAGCCAAATCCAATTCTTTTGCTCGCCTTGCTGCTCTGGTTTTCTGCTTCACAGCATCTCTAGCTTTTTGATATGACCTTAGATTTACAATATTTGAAGCTTCCTTAAATACTCTAAATGCATCTTGCTTAGCCTTAATTGATCTCATCAGATCTGGTGTAAGCCATGCTGGCTTTCCTACCCTTCTTTTGCGCCTTTGCTTTTGAGGGACATGTCTAATCTGAATTTCCCTCAAGTAGGATTTGAATTTTTCCCACATTTCACAGGCATTTAAATACAAAAATTCTTCTTCCCATTTTATGGTACTTAAAGCCTCTCTCATGCAGTCAAAGTCTGCCCTGTTAAAATTTGGAATCTTTGCCAAATTATCCTTGATTGTCCCTGCTATTTGTACCTTAACACTCGCACGTCCGGCGGTCCGCGCCAACTTCGCATGTCCGGGGGGGGGGGCAGATGTCTGCCCCCCCTAAGATCTCGAGAACTATGGTAGGTAGCGACAAACGGAAAATGGCTTTGGATAGCTGGTGACAAGCTCTATCGAAAGTATTTCGGTCATTTTCTCGCTCAGGTCAATATTTAGGTCACTGGGTCATCATATGTCAAATTCGACCAGATCGGGTGGGACCCTCAGATATTGGCACATATCTCAGGACCTGCAACAGATAGAAATAAACTGCAAATGCTATTCGACAGCCCTTGAAATGTGCTATCGACATACGCTGTGTAATTTAAGATCAGGTGAACAGATGGGTCACCGAAACAATGACCTCAGGTCAAGGTCATGGGGTAGAGTAGGGAGGTCATGTAATATATCAATCGACACGTCTTGGCGATACAAGCACAATGACGGTAATTTCAGCCTTCTAGCTCAATGCATTGCGATATAATGCACATAAATGTGCTAGTGATTTCAGGTGACCTCAGCTGACCTTGGTGGGGCCACTGAGCAAGAATGTCAGCGATAGCATTCCGAATAGCTTCCAACTACACGCCATAACGGTTGGAGGTCATTCCGAGAGCAAATATGTAACCAGGAAACATTTGTATATTTTTCCATAGGCCTATAATGGGTAAGCCATGGCCACGACCTGACCTCAGGTCAACGCTACGAAAAAACCGTGATATACATATTATAGACCCTGATAAGATCATGACGTGATATAAGTTTGAAATCAATCGCCCAATTATTGTGGGAGTGATGCCACCTAGAACTCGGAGGGATGTTAGGTCACTTCGCCTGACCTGGTGACCTGACTTGAGATGACCCAGGGTGAAAAATTTCTGAGGATATGTGGAAAAGACCAATGAGCAGCCATGCGAGGTTTGGCCTTGCTAACCCGATTAGTATGGCGGCAAAGTAGGAAAAACCGCAGGGGGGGGGGGGCAGATATCTGCCCCCCCGGACGTGCGCGGGTTAAATCGCACTATGTTATGGTTACTTCTTCCCAGAGTTTCTCCTACAGTCAAGCCTTGAACTAAATCACTTACATTTGAGAATACAAGGTCCAATAATGAGCCCTGCCTGGTTGGTTCCGTTACAAACTGGTGTAAGAACAAGTCCTCTTCAAGGCATTTCCTAAACAGTTTACATGATGGGGAGCCAACACCAACATTTTCATATCCTTTTAGATTAAAGTCACCAAGAATAAGGCATTTCCTCTGAAGTTTCTACTGATTTCCTCACAAATCACCTTATCGAGCTCCAGTTGCTGAGAATGTGGCAAGGTTCCTGATCGATACAAAGCTCCTATCCTCAGTTTATTGCTGTTGCCTTTTCCCACAGCAACATCAAGCCAAATGGACTCCACAGACACATTTTTTACCCCATCTGCTACTTTTTGAGAATTGTATAAGCTATTCACATAGAGCATTACACCACCCCCTTTCACTGCTGGACCCCTATTGCATGAAAACATATTGTATCCCTGGATCTCATAGTCCTGCAAGTTATCCCCAAAATATCCCTCACTGACCCATGCCTCAGTAATGCAAACAAAATCTGGTTTCTCATCAGCAACATAACACTTGAACTCATCAAATTTGGATCGAATGCTCTGAGCATTAAGCATCATACACTTAACAAAAGTTCCATGACCCTCTTTGGCTTTTTCATGTTGAGTAGCTCTATCATCTTTGGATGAGCTACCACTCTGCCCCCTTGATGTACTGCTTCCCCTATTTGCTGACTGTGAGGTTCTATTGCCTATGCTGTCACTATTGGCATGTCCCTGAGATGGCAATGCCAATTCTTCCCTCCCCACCCCATTATCTAGTTTCCCTGAAGGACATGTTCATATACTTTGCCTAAAACTTGCACCCCCTTCTCGGAGAAGTGCAGGCCATCCCTCTGATGAGGTCAGATGAGCCATAAAACCTGCACCACTTGTCAACAAAAGTCAAACCTAACTCATTGCAGAGCCTACCTACCCTGGCATTGGCTGCCAGTGCCTTAGAGCTCCACTCAGGGGAGACTCCAGCCCTAGGCAGAACAGCTGTCACAATAACTCTGCTATTGCTTTGCTTCAGGGTGGCCAGAAGGGCCCTGTAGTCCTGCATCAGCTCCTCACTCCTAGCAGGACCTATGTTGTTCACTCCTACCTGCACTATAACTGTACTAAACTGGTTTTCACTGGTGACCCGTGCGACGACTGGGATCAGGTCTCTAACCTTGGCACCAGGCCTGGTGATGCACCTCCTACCTCTCCGACCTTTACAGAATACCCTATCTAAATGCTGCACACGAGAGTCTCCTACGACTAGCACTTTTTCCTTGCTGCTATCACTATGCTCGCAACCCCACTTGTTCAAAGCCAATGCCAAAAGTTCCTTGCGATGCTGTATTATTTTATTTTGAATATATTTGATGACATCATGGCCGAAAAATTGTTTCAGACGATTCTGGTTTTCCAGCTAGGTTAGGTTAGATTATATTATGATATAATATATTTTATATTTTATATTATGCTACGTTATCTGCCATTCTTACACTGCATATTGTCACTGCATATACTGGAGAACCAATACATCCTTGGAAGTTTAGTAGGTATTATTACTAAACTTGGCTATGCAGATATATACAGTGTGACCGGAAATGAGGAAATGAAAGTTGGCCATGTTCTGCTTATGGTCAAGAGTTCACAATTAACATATGAATAGATAAATAAGATAAAAAATAAAATAACCTAACCTAACCTAACCTAGACTAAGATAACATAGCATAATATATAAAATATATTATATCATAATATAATCTAACCTAACCAGAAAACCAGAATGGTCCGAAACAAATTGTTTGGCCATGACGTCATCAAACATATGAAAAATATAATAATACAGCATTGCAAGGAACTTATGGCCTTGGGTGTGGATGCATCAGGTTGGAAGTATTCATTCTTGGAAATAAATGTCTAATTAAGGCAGAAACATAAGGTTTTCGACAGTTATTTAATTGTCACACATTTCTACCACTAGACAGCACAACATGAAATGAATGTTTAGTAGCATGTGGTTTTCATGTTCTATGCAAATACTTACTTTTTAGTTTGTGAGCAAAATTACACCAAAAAGAGTCTTTAAGTTAGGTAATGGCAAAAAAAGAATGCTTTAAAATAAAATATAAATGAATACATCCTAACCTAGCCTAACCCCCCTTTGGAGGTAAAATTATTAAAACCTTTTATTTCCATTACAATATTTTATTGTAACATTTTATTGTAAACAAGCTTGTCCACATATGGTTGTATTTGTGGTTGTATAATCTGAAATGACAATGGCCTTACAAATTGTTATAGTTGTCATGTGAGCAGCACAAATCAGATGCTGAAGATACCTGATTGGGTGCATTCAAAGAGTGAAGAGATGATGGAGTTTGATTTTGATGACATGATGAGCATGTAATCACAGGAATTAAGTGACACCCAGCTTAGCCTAACCTTACCTGGGCTAGCCTAGCAATGCTATCCTAGCCTCCTAGCCCTGCTATCCTAGCTTCCTAGCCATGCCACCCTAGCCTCCTATCCCTGCTATCCTAGCCTCCTAGCCCTGCTGTCCTAGCCTTCTGGCCATGCTATCCCAGCCTCCTAGCTCTGCTATCCTAGCCCTGCTATCCTAGCCTCCTAGTCCTGCTATCCTCCAAGAATGCAATGGCTCCTTTTGTTTCTATTCTAACAAGAATGAATGAATGAAGTGAACAAAAATTTAATATCTCTAAAATGTAGTAGTTTTTTGCCAGCATGTTCTAACCTCAAGGATGAGGCCATTTTAAATGTGACCAGTTATGATGTGGTTTGAATGTGCATTTCAGAAGTGCCGAGTGGACAGTGTGTAGCCCGGTCGGCACGTGGTCGGTGGACGCTGTACCAAACCGGATCGGATCGTCCCGCACCACACCGCGACGCCATGGAGGAGCTCGTGGCCAAGGTGGACGACATCGTGTTCGACATCGAGGTGGCACTGCGCGAACAGCTGGGCGCCCAGTCTCTGCCCTTCTCCGGCATGGACAGTGAGTGGATCTAGATCAGGGTGCATTTATATTATGTAGCTACTAGAGTATTGATGGCTGGTGGTCTGAAGGTCAGGAGAGGTTGGCTTCGAAACAAATTAAGCCAAAATCGGTTTCGAAATTAAGCTCATAGTGGATGACAAGAGAGCATGGTGGAAGCACAGCATGACATGACGCATTACAAGATCGGACCGACACTGGGTGGAGGAGCAACAAAAATGTGGCGTGCAGTGGGGTGGAGCTGTTGCTATTCCCACAGTCAGAATGTGTAGTGACAGCAAAGCCAACTGGGCACAAGGGGCGAGTTTTAATGTTTGGTGTCTGTGAATGGGAACAGAAAACTGGCACCAATGGAGGGAAGCTATGGCCATTCTCCTTTCATTGTGTGCATCTGTGTGGCCTGTAGTGGGTTTTAAGAACAGTTTGCACTTGAGGTTGCACTTGCACACAAGTAAAGAAGCATTTGAGAACAAATCTTAGTTCAGTGCAGACTGCAGACCATGTTCACGGTATATTACCGCACACCTGCATTCATATGGTGTGTTGTGTCGTGCAGTTGGCGGTGTGTCCGCCCACCGTGTGCGGTGTGCGGTAGGCAACCAGCACTCCTGTCTGCAATGCCAGCATAATTTTCAAGTGGCTTCCTTCCACCCAATGTCATCAGGCTAAGGTGCAAGATTGTGCAACATAGGCAAACCAGCTGTCCTGTCCACACTGTGGGCTACTGTGACTATATTCTAATACATGGCATGCATCTAAATGTTAAGGCATAGATGTTATTCGATTTTGTCTTTTTCCGCCAAAACCTTTCTTGCAAATTTTCGGACAAAAGGATTCACAACCAGGGTTGAATTTGTGCTTCGAAATCCTGGATGTGGAGAAGATAATTTTGAGATGGGCGAACACAGAGAGGATATTTGTCTTTAAACCAGCAACATCAGAATATCAACTTGTACTCTCCAGTGGATCTTCAGTACTTGGAACAGTTCATTGCCATTGTCATTCAACCTCTAAGTGAGAAAACTGAGAGGATAATTGTCTGGGAGGATAATATTCTGGATGAAAAAAATCCAGCAACAGCCTATTTTTGGCAACCATTTTCACAACCCACCCAAAGACCAACTGCAGCATAAATGTCTGGGTTTCTCGGCGGTGTAGAGTTAGTGCTCGTCCGTGTCGTGACTGAAGAGTTGCGGGTTCGAGGCTGGTTAGCCGCGCGAATTTCCGGCTCCCGTGGCCATTCGGCGCGAGATAGCTGTGACGCTGTATGGAAGATGAGCCGAGTGCGTCGTGACAGCCGAGGGGGGGGGGGGGCTGCTCGTCTGCAGGATCGGCTTCTTAACTCTGACCGAAATTACCGCTGTGTGCAACCTGTTCAATGGTGGACACTTCATTCGTGTTTTACCCGTGATGCTGGTGAGCGTAAACATAGGGTTGGATTTCTCCGTTTTGTCTTCTGGTGTCCGGGTGTAAAACTGGCAAAACTGGCAACACGATCAGCAATGTTTAGTCATGTTCCTCATAAAACGAAGCCGGTCTGCATACAAATGCGGCTACTTTGTGCCACACTGTTTGCAAACACAGATGCTTAATTGCTACATGGAGTCAGAAGGCAAGCACATTATGGCTGAGAGAGTATGATTTTTGTTGCTGAACTGCCTACACAAGCCTTGTTTGTACAGCGCTGAGTCGGCATCGAGTGACGGCCCGACTAACCCATCGACTGCCGCCGACAGAGTCCATGTCGGGCGTGTGTGTGTACTTCGCGTCTGGCCGGTGCACGCGCGCCGATCTGTGTCCGTTCCGACACCTGCGCGGCGACCGCTCCATCGTCTGCAAACACTGGCTGCGCGGCCTCTGCAAGAAGGGTGACGCCTGCGAGTTCCTGCACGAGTACGACATGACCAAGATGCCCGAGTGCTACTTCTACGCCAAATTCAGTGAGTGCGCTTTCCCACTCTCCTACTTGGTGGGTGGCGCGTGTCTTGTGCGTGGGTGGGGGGGGGGGGGGACGAGTAGTCTCGAGGTAAGGTGCACGTCTCCAAACCGAAAAGTTGTGGGATCAAGTCCCACCTGCTGCTACTCTTCGCCCGCGACTAATCGGCGTGAGAGATTGGCGACACTATGTAACCCAAAACAGCGGACGCGTCGTAAAACCAACAACCGTCCCCAACCAATAGCCGTCACCTCGTGCGTGGAGGACGTCGTGCTTGTGGGAGCGGATTCCCGTCGGCTGCCGCTATGCCAAGCTGTGCGTTGTGCTGGTTGGTTTTTATGCGATCCGGTACGTGTTCGTTAGTGCGCGCACGTACCAATGCATGTCGCTGCATTCAGTATGTATAGCTTGATATCATGCATATCTATGAATCACTGGTTGGGGAGTCGTTGGGTGCCAATGTCTTCCTGTCGTGTGTGCCGTTCGATCGTTGTGCCTCGTCGCGTCGCTACGCCGCAATAATAGCCACCGTTGCCAGTTGACGTGTTCGCAATGCAGATGCTGGCCGCTAAGTTACCATGCAGTCGGTGCGCCCTCAAACACAAATAATCAGTAATCAGTCGCAATGCAAGTGCAAAACACGAGTACGCTCGTTCCGATCTGAGTCCCACAGCCTGTTCTCCGATGTGCACCGCAACAACGCTGGGTATTCTCTCGCATCCACCCGGAAGTAATGTTGGGACTTGGATTTGGACTGGTGTTATTCAACCAATATGTGTGAATTTTGTGTTCTAACAACTTAAAGCCATCGTCGTGGACTAATTTCAGCCAGCTACTGCCAGCCCTGTAATGGACTGCAGCAATGTCCTTCCGAGACATGCAGTTCGCATATGTGGTCCGTCTTCACATCTTCACTGGTCGTGTCGAAGCGCCGTCGCCACGTTCTCCCCGCTGCCGTCCCTCCGGCCTCTCCAGCTGTTATTGTTGTTATTATTGTGCACACCGACGCGCTGCCCGCTGGGAGCGTCACACCAGCCCAGTGGTCCGTACCGCGAGGCGGTGGGCTCCAACACCGCCACGTGCGCCCGTTTTCAGACGCCTGCCACAACAAGGAGTGTCCGTTCCTGCACATCGACCCGGAGACGAAGCAGCGCGACTGCCCGTGGTACGACCGCGGCTTCTGCCGCCACGGGCCGCTCTGTCGTAACCGGCACGTGCGGCGCGTGCTCTGCCTCAGCTACCTGGCCGGCTTCTGCCCGTCCGGACCCAAGTGTCAGCTGATACAGTGAGTGGATCCTCGGCCGCAGGCGGGTGTTCCTCGGCTCGGGCCGCCGCGCGTCAATGTTTTCCCCAGCCCTCCCATCAATGGTTCATGGTTGTGACGTGGTTCCGTGTGCGCCAGCCTCACCAATGTTCTTCCCTGTCACCGGACGAGTGGTGACAGGGATGGTGGGTCGAGGAGAGGGAAGTGTTGGGGACGGTGGGACGAGTGGTGTAGGTCGGTATGGTGGATGGAGGAGAAGAGGCCTCGAGTCATTTCTAAGCTTTGAGGCGCCGCGAATTGGACCGTCCGCGACAACGACTGAGGCAGAGGTGGTGTTGTGGATGACTGAGGGGTGGCCGTGAAGGTGCGGTCGTTACTGGACAACGACTGAGGAAGAGGTGGTGTTGTGGATGACTGAGGGGTGGCCGTGAAGGTGCGGTCGTTACTGGACAACGACTGAGGCAGAGGTGGTGTTGTGGATGACTGAGGGGTGGCCGTGAAGGTGCGGTCGTTACTGGACAACGACTGAAGCAGAGGTGGTGTTGTGGATGACTGAGGGGTGGCCGTGATGGTGCGGTCGTTACGGAACAACGACTGAGGCAGAGGTGGTGTTGTGGATGACTGATGGGTGGCCGTGATGGTGCGGTCGTTACTGGACAACGACTGAGGCAGAGGTGGTGTTGTGGATGACTGAGGAGTGGCCGTGATGGTGCGGTCGTTACTGGACAGCGACAAGTGATGCTGTGGATGACTGAATTTCAAAAACAACCTGCACATTTATTCGAGGAATAAGTACAATCAGTTGTGGGGTGTTTGTGGGGGTGGGGGGGGGGTGCAAAACGTAATAAGCTCGGGACCCTTCAAATAACACTCTCATTGACACCCTGGTCGCACTATTTACACCCTGGCCGCACGATGATAAAGTTATGCCGTGCTTGTCTCTATGCCCATAAAAGGAGTGTCTCGACAGGGGATCCACTCTTGAAGGCAATCCAATAACCTCCCGAATGAGCGCTGTATGACCAACGCAGTCGAACGCGCCCGTAATCCCAAATAACCAACCAATAACCTCCCGAGATAGTTGGTTGGTTGGTTATTGGTTTTACGACACGTCGACCGTTGAGTCACATAGCGTCGCCAATCTCTCACGCCGATTGGTCGCGGGCGAAGAGTAGCGACGGGTCACGGGATTGTTGTCCGACCTGAAAGAGGCTGTTTTGCAATATACGGGACCTCGCGGCCTGTTGCCTGGTTGGCTATTGGCCTTGCGACTCGTTGGCTGTTTTGGGCCGTACGGCGTCGCCGACCTCTCCGCCGATTGGTCGCGGGCATAGAGTAGCGAGACAGGTGGGACTCGAACTCTTCGGTTGGGAGACGGCACATTGCCTCTAGCCCCGCCCCCTGTGCGAACGGTGATGGATTGGAAGTCTTGCGATCGAGCCTGAAGCACACCGCGGCAATAACCACCCGGCCGTTCCCCAGTCCTCTAAGTTACTACCCCGCCCCATGTGCGGACTGTGATGGGTTGGAGGTGTTTTGGGCCTGAAGTACACCCTGGTACTAACTACCCGGCCGTCCACAGTCCGCGGTTTGAGCTTCCCCAAGCGGCGGATGATGGGAAGGCGGGCGGCAAGGGCGGCAAGAATCCCATCACGTGTCACTACTGCGGCGAACAGGGTCACAAGATCATCAACTGCTTCAAGATGTCGCCCGACAAACGGGAGCAGCAGCTGCGGCAGGCCAACGAGAAGTATGAGGTCAGTGTCGGTTACCGGGGTATAATGGTACGCCCCCTCCCCACACACGCTCCTGTGTCTCTGCAGAAGGGTCAAGGATGGTCTAGTCGGGTGGAAGAGATGTGGAAGGTACGTCAATGTCAAGCTCTAAAAACTGCTTTATTTAGATTGGAAAAACCCAGGCCAGTGGACAATTATTACATCAATACCTTCTATCGATTTGTATATGAAAATGCTACAGGAGCTAAGTTGAGGTGCACGAAAACAGTTTGTTTTCAGAAATTCTTGAATACGAGTTTTGCTTCAAATTCCCTTACTTTTCCACTACTGCAGTAGAGCTGGATAATAATCTATGACGTCTTTGGAATAAATAGTACTTGTTTCTTATCTCTCGGGTTCACAAATAGATATGGTGCCGTCAAGCGTGTTGTGGCTGATGTGTGAACTGATGTGCTGACTGACTGATGTTCTGATGTGTCGACTGACTGACGTGCTGACTGACTGATGTTCTGATGTGTCGACTGACTGATGTGCTGACTGACTGATGTTCTGATGTGTCGACTGACTGATGTGCTGACTGACTGATGTTCTGATGTGGCGACTGACTGACGTGCTGACTGACTGATGTTCTGATGTGGCGACTGACTGACGTGCTGACTGACTGATGTTCTGATGTGTCGACTGACTGATGTGCTGACTGACTGATGTTCTGATGTGTCGACTGACTGATGTGCTGACTGACTGATGTTCTGATGTGTCGACTGACTGATGTGCTGACTGACTGATGTTCTGATGTGTCGACTGACTGACGTGCTGACTGACTGATGTTCTGATGTGTCGACTGACTGACGTGCTGACTGACTGATGTTCTGATGTGTCGACTGACTGATGTGCTGACTGACTGATGTTCTGATGTGTCGACTGACTGATGTGCTGACTGACTGATGTTCTGATGTGTCGACTGACTGACGTGCTGACTGACTGATGTTCTGATGTGTCGACTGACTGACGTGCTGACTGACTGATGTTCTGATGTGTCGACTGACTGATGTGCTGACTGACTGATGTTCTGATGTGTCGACTGACTGATGTGCTGACTGACTGATGTTCTGATGTGTCGACTGACTGACGTGCTGACTGACTGATGTTCTGATGTGTCGACTGACTGATGTGCTGACTGACTGATGTTCTGATGTGTCGACTGACTGATGTGCTGACTGACTGATGTTCTGATGTGTCGACTGACTGATGTGCTGACTGACTGATGTTCTGATGTGTCGACTGACTGACGTGCTGACTGACTGATGTTCTGATGTGTTGACTGACTGATGTTGTGATGTGTTGACTGACTGATGTGCTGACTGACTGAAGTTTTGCTGGAGACGAGTGGTCTAGGGGTAAGATGCTCGTCTCACGATCGAAATGTTGTGGGTTCGAGTCTCACCTGTCGCTACTCTTCGCCCGCGACCAATCGGCGTGAGAGATTGGCGACGCTACGTGACTCAACGGTCGACGTGTCGTAAAACCAATAACCAACCAACAACCTGAAGTTTTGTTGTGTTAATCAATGCGTTAACTGTTTCATATATTGACCGACATATTGACTGATGAGTTGACGGACCGACGTGCTGACTGACTGGTGTATTGACTGACGAGCTGACTGATTGATACGTTGACTAGCCTATCAGTCAGCAGTCGAAGCGCTGCCTTTTCGCTATTGGTTGAATACGAAGACGTCACGAAAATGTCACTCAAACCTGGCTCACACATACGGACTCGTCCCTATCTTCAGCTCATGCACCAGATCGTGATATGCTCACTGCGTCTAACCCCTGTCACGTCTGGCTTCTATGTAGCCAGTGTATGACTTGCGCAGAGTGTTGTACAGAGTGCTGTGCAGAGTGCTGTGCAGAGTGTTGTGCAGAGTGTTGTGCAGAGTGCTGTGCAGAGTGCTGTACAGTGTTGTGCAGTGTTGTGCAGAGTGCTGTACAGAGTGCTGTGCCAGTCGCCTGTGGCTGACCTCCGTATGTTGACCTCAGGCGGCAGCAGCTCGTTACATCGGCACCGGCCGGTCAGACACTGAGCGCATCACGTGCTACAAGGTCAGTCGAGGTGCCCGCAGTGGGCTGAGATGACGTGTCGAGTTGCAGCGTTGTCAAGTTGCCGGATCGCTCTGGGCTTCCCGGGGCTGCACCGGAAGTGTCGCAGCGTTTATACCAAGCAAAGTCATGTTATCCAGTTACATCATGGGAAAGGCCTGCCGCCGACTCCGGGTTGGTTAGCTTCATGTCAGTCTGGTGCGACGGTCGCCCTGCTAATTAGCACAGACTTTGGCGGACCCTTACCCATCGCGGTTGTGCGATGGCCCTTTCGTGTGGATGTTGTGCTGCCTTTTGTGATGGGAATTGGCACTGAATTCACGCCACTGATGGATCTAGGACTTCGTCGGGGAGGAGAGCGAAATGTTCAGAGCGGCCGTTGCACCCAGAGGGACGCCTGCGGCTAGAACATTCATTGAGCTTGGGGAGAGGTGGGGTGGCGGTACACTCCACCTTCCATATGTCCAGCCTTGGCCTGAGGATTTCGTTGAGTGGGGGAAGGAGTGTACTCTACATTCCCAGAGGGACATACCGTCGCCTTTGGTGTGCTAAGAGGCCGGAGGCCCACTTCGCCACCCCCTCGGATTCCTGGCTGACTCACGCGTCCGAGTCCTGTGTGTCCGAATAATCCGATGCCCGGTGGCGTGGTCGGCTCCGTCAGCCGGACACCTGCTGTAGTCATCTGCGTACTTACGCAGATGACCATCAGTCGCGCTTGAAAATACAAATTCGAACTTATGAAACCGTCAGTGTTTCCACCCAAGATATTTTCGGGCCCTCTGCTCGCATAACCACACCATGTAGAGTGGGGAATGCGCACTGAAATGTGCAGAAATCAATTGAAATAGCTGGGTACATATTTAATGTGTTGACAACCGGACTATGGCTTGTCCGTGACTAGGAATATTTTTTTTCCCGTGTGCTGACTGCGTGTCTCGTTTCAGTGCGGTGAGAAGGGCCACTTTGCCAACCGGTGTCCCAACAGCACGTACTCTTTTCTGAGCGGGGTGCCGCCGCCCGGAGTACGCGCGCCCACCTCCAAGTGACGCACCACGTGACCTCTGGACGTGTTGTACCGGACCGAGGCGCGGCCGAGAGGCCAGCCAAGCTGACAGGCCAGCCAAGCTGACAGGCCAGCCAAGCTGACAGGCCAGCCAAGCTGACAGGCCAGCCAAGCTGACAGGCCAGCCAAGCTGACAGGCCAACCAAGCTGACAGGCCAACCAAGCTGACAGGCCAGCCAAGCTGACAGGCCAGCCACGGCGTGTTGCTGAGTATCTCAGTCGGAGTGGGCGGCCGCCATCGCAACCAGACAGGATCGAGAACAACCGGAGACCTACGCCGCAGCAGAGCCAGCGTGCGGTGTGGCGACTTGTGGAGACGTGTGGTAGCCGGGTTCTGCGAAGCCGCGGTTCTGGCGCGACGTTGCTGGCTCGGCCGTGCGACAGTGAAGACGACAGCGGTTGTTGGGCAGTTGAGTTGTTGAGTCAAGCAGTTGGGTCATGGGAAGTTGAATTGGCCATTGATGGTTCTGACGGGCGTGCTGTGCCGTCACGAAATGCTGCGTGTGTGCCCTGTGTACGGACAAGTGCACGGGTGTCACGTGATGCGGAATCAGGGTTTTGGGGATGGACGAGAGGTCTGGTGCAGGACACCAGTGTGCGATTTAGCGGATGATTCTGGCGCGCTGCACGGGGCGATTGGGTTGCACACTTGCCAGCTCTGCCAGCCGTGCTCGCCGTGACGTCAGTCGTGCTCGCCGGCGAAGTCCGGACGCCGTGACGTCAGTAGTGCCCGCCGGCGTAGTCCGGACGCCGTGACGTCAGCAGTGCCCGCCGTGACGTCAGTAGTGCCCGCCGGCGTAGTCCGGACGCCGTGACGTCAGTCTGCGGTGTGTGTGCGGATATGTGGCTCAGCACGGCCCAAGTTCGACCTGCTCAAAAATGACCGCTTGCCATACTGCGCATGCTGCCGACGCGACCTTTTCCCAGCCGTCAACGCTAGTTGGCACTCCTTTGCCGTCAGTCAACGTTACGTTATGTCCAGTCCTTTTTCGGCCGTAAACGTTCAGTTGTGTTCAGTCCTTTCTGGGCCGTCGACGTTCGGTCCGTTCCGGTCCGGCCGTGTACGTTATCGCGTCACGGCTGGACCTCGTGTTTGGACGTGCTGCATCACAACTCGACTCGGCCGCCGCCGGTGGCCCACTCTCGGCGCTCGGCGCCACCCAGCGAGTCGTAATTGTGTATTTTGTACAATACAGCCTGGATACTCCCAGTCGGAATTATGGCTTTATATAGGAGAAATGAGGACATGACGATAAGTGCGAAATGAGACAAAGCATACGTACAAAAGTGTTCACTCTCTCTCTTATTCCCTCGACCAGGCCAGCGCCACAACCACTCGCGTGGTACGGGAGCGCGCCGGCCGGGTATGAATCGCAACAGATGACAACCTCCGACTCGGCCCGTGGACGGCCGGCCGTCCAAGACGGCATCCACCGCGCGACGCGACGCGTAAAATCAGACTGAGCACGATACTAAACCAACGAAAACAGCGCCTTGCATGGCTGTGACGACGTAGTCCATCCCGCTAAAACACCATAAATGCCAGCTGCCGTCGCCAGCCGAGGCGACGTACCACACGACTCGTCGCAGCCAGATCAGATCGCCGCACAAAGATCGCGTCGCTCACCGTAACACGATCACACTGTTCGCCAGATCGGCGGGCCCGCTGGTGACGCTCGGCCGCCCAGCACGAGCGGCGCCCACCGACGCCCGCGTACATGACGTCACAACACGTGTCCGGCCGGTCGCGCGCCGCCAAAAAAGAGCGGCGTCTCGCACGTCAGCGGCAGCTTTCGGCCGCCACCGGACACCCGCCGCCGGACACCATCATAGTCTACACACTCCAAGCAATCGGCACTTTGAACACGCCAAGCGCTCACTTTGGACACTTGACACTCGCGCGCGCGCAGTCGCGCAGCGCGGACGGAGAGCGCACGCGCCGGCACCGGCCGGCATCACACCTTCTTGAAGCTGGCCATGAAGCGCGCCTGGGCGGGCGCCACGCGCGCGCGCAGCTTTTGCACGAGGTTCTCGATTTTCAGGCTCGGTCCCACCTTCCAGCAGGCCAGCTCGAGCACCTGGTCCTTGGTGAGTGTGAGCAGGCGGCGGCCGTCGACGGCGGCGCGTTGGAAGCCGTCGCAGTAGGCGGCGCACTCGTTGACGCGCAGGAACTGCGCCACGTCCGCCACCGACCAGGCGGCCGGGTCGAGCTCGCCGGCCGCCGGCGACGCCGGCTCCAGCAGGCGGGGGATCAGCGGCGGCAGCGGCACCGCCGCCGGCGGCGCCACGGCCGCCGACTCGTCGTGCGGAGCGTCCACCGCGTCGACGGCGTCGGCAACGTCGGCATCGTCGGCGGGGGCGTCGGGCGCGTCGGAAACCAGCGCCGGCGGCGACTCGTACTCGCCGCCGGCGCCGAGCCGCGACGGCCGGCCGGGCGGCCGCGGCCGCCGCCCCACCACCTTCTTGCCGACGCGCCGGCGGCCGGCGCGCTTGCCGGGCCGCTCGCCGGCGCGCGGCGGCTCCAGCTTGTAGCCGACCAGCCGGCACCAGCCCACCGGGAAGACGTCGGGGCTGGCGGCGTCCACCCACTGGTCGAACTGGTCGTCCCAGCCGGTGAAGTGGACGCGCAGCAGCCGGCCCACCACGGCCGCCACGGTCGCCACGCACACCAGCTGCGGGTCCATCAGGTCGACCGCCTCCACGTGGTGGCCGGCGCGCACGCCGTGCGCCAGCGGCGGCCGGCAGAAGAGGTGCGTCGGCGCGGCGGCGGCCGCCTCCGCCGCCAGGTAGGCGTCCCAGGTGAACGTGTCGCCGCTCCAGCCGTGCGGCGGCGTCAGCGGCACGCCGGCCGCCCGGCAGAAGCGCGCCGGGAAGATGTACGGCGACGTGGCGTGGTAGCAGAACCAGTCGCGGCCCGGCTGCGCCGGATCGGTCGGCTGCGTCTCGAGCCGCACCATCAGGTAGCCGCGCCCCAGCACCTGCTGCACGGTCGCCACGCCGATGCTGGACAGGTTGAGCGGGTCCAGCGCCTCGAGCTTCATGCCCACCTGCGGCACGGTCGGAATGGTCACGTCCAGTATCCTGATATTTCAAAATCTACGTGGATTCCAACATCTGATGGGGTTTGTTCTGGCCTCCGCGTACGCAGTCTTAACTTCCTGAATTGATTGAGTTAAATATGACTGCATTCACCTAGATAACTGCATCCTGTTTGTATAATACTCTATTCTGTCATTATTATGACGGAAGCGTGTTCCTAATAACTGCAATTGTCCTCATTTCGTCACTTTCTGTGTGGAATATTGATGACGTCTTTCGATGTCACGGCTGGTTTTAACGTCATGGGCTATACCGCCCACTCTACGGCAACATTCCCGGACACTGGTCACGTCAGGTCGGGTCACAGGCAGACACCATGCAGGCTCCTGACCTGACTGCGCACAC
The DNA here is from genome assembly GCA_034440615.1 of Ashinkailepas kermadecensis. Taxonomy (NCBI): domain Eukaryota; kingdom Metazoa; phylum Arthropoda; class Thecostraca; family Neolepadidae; genus Ashinkailepas; species Ashinkailepas kermadecensis. Next base: position 631,913 of record JAOTOM010004984.1, read on the forward strand.
ACCGGCCACAATACTCACTGAGTGCAAACAGGCATGGACACAATACTGACTTGGATCTATTGCGAGAGGATTACTCCACTCCACTCCGAGCGCTATTCAGAGGAAGCCGACCGCGTTCGGAACAGAAATCGCCGGGGCAAAGAGGAAATATCCCGTAACAATGATAGAAGCGCCATGGTCGGTGGACTGCCACTGGAACCAGCTGCAGAGAACACCACACAAAGAGCAGACCGCAGCTTCATAGCTACAGTCAGGCATTGCCACTACGGAGGATGCGAACGCATGCCGCACCACTCTCAAACTGAAGTCCTACAACTCTATCACTGGCATTGATGACCAGATTGGCGCCCTCCTGCCTGCGGCGTTGACTACTTGGACACTCTGTCAGGGTGTTACTCTGAATACTCCTGAGAGGTGTTGAAGCTATACAACGCTAAGATTGCATTAATCAAGCGATGAGTTGCTTGGGCCTCATTTGACTTATGATAAGCTGGGTTTTGGGCGCGGCCCACAGTCTGACAGCGGTCCCGTTGAGCTTCAGGGCACGGCCATCGTCCGTGGTCCGCACGTTACACTCACCAGCACGACCAGCAGGTAGACTTAGCTGTCCGGCGTACCCACCACCAGCTGACGTCCGTGGTCCGCACGTTACACTCACCAGCACGACCAGCAGGTAGACTTAGCTGTCCGGCGTACCCACCACCAGCTGACGTCCGTGGTCCGCACGTTACACTCACCAGCACGACCAGCAGGTAGACTTAGCTGTCCGGCGTACCCACCACCAGCTGACGTCCGTGGTCCGCACGTTACACTCACCAGTATGACCAGCAGGTAGACTTAGCTGTCCGGCGTACCCAACACCAGCTGACGTCCGTGGTCCGCACGTTACACTCACCAGCACGACCAGCAGGTAGACTTAGCTGTCCGGCGTACCCACCACCAGCTGACGTCCGTGGTCCGCACGTTACACTCACCAGTACGACCAGCAGGTAGACTTAGCTGTCCGGCGTACCCACCACCAGCTAACGTTTCTGACGCTGCGCTATTTGTGCAACAGGGCACACTCCGCAAAACCGCCAATGAAATATTTGCCTTGAGAGCGCACTCCCGATGCCTGTCAGTGATCCATTCAATTTTTAGCGCGTGTTCGCTGACCGCCAGTTATTATGGCCCAGGGGCGCATCCGCCTAGGCCGTCCGTCGGCTACTTTTGCACTAGTGTGCACTCATCCGGTGTGCCAAAAGCTCACCATTTAGTTCGAATATGACACCGAGCCAATACTTTTTTAAAACTCTTATTTCGCGATTTCACAAGTAATTATCTACTCCAACCCTGGTATTAATTTAGGAGAAAAAATGTGCAGAAGCTGAAATGGAAATTTCCTCAGCGAAGTAACGACGCAAACACACGCTGATAAAGAGAAACCAAGCACTATGAAACATGATGATTACACACATAGTAAAACGTATACACCATGCAATGGAAACACAATACACGAATACTTACACAAATACTGGATCATATTCGAAAACTAATTTTTTTTCGCCAGTTTTACTCGTGATTTTCCGCTTCCTCATATTCTCAGGAACAAGTTTCTGCTCTGACATCCTGACGAGGACCCTTCGGAGCGCGTACTCCCCACGAGCGAGTGCCTCGTCAGCATGTGTCAGGCCGCCGCCACCCACCCGATTGGCCCTGATCGGCAGTGTCGCCGGGCGGTAGTGTTCCGACAGGTGGTAGTGTTCCGACACTAATTTCCACCAGTGTCGGAGTGATGCTGATGACGATGAATTGGAATTTAGGGGCGCTTCGACTACCAGGGTCATTTTGCACCCAGACTGTGTATATAGGCAATCTGCTATGCTGCCCTAGCAACCAGTTACTAATCCTCACGAGCGGTGGCACATGGCGTCAAAGCGCAAGCAGGTGCCATATACCCCACACATGACAAATTCAGGACGTTACTTCATGGCGACGTCCCGCACCCAAACTCGGAAAGTTGTGATCACTGCAGGGAGGGTGTGGATTGGGATGGGGTGGCTACTGACCTGGAACGTGTCGGTGGTGTCCGACATCGGCAGCGGCGGCTGCCACTGCAGGGAGGGTGTGGGTGTGGACTGGGATGGGGTGGTTGACGGTGCGGGTGCCACTGCAGGGAGGGTGTGGGTGTGGACTGGGAGAGGTGGCTGCTGACCTGGAACGTGTCGGTGGTGTCCGACATCGGCAGCGGCGGCTGCCACTGCAGGGAGGGTGTGGGTGTGGACTGGGATGGGGTGGCTACTGACCTGGAACGTGTCGGTGGTGTCCGACACCGGCAGCGGCGGCTGCCACTGCAGGGAGGGTGTGGGTGTGGACTGGGAGGGGTGGCTGCTGACCTGGAACGTGTCGGTGGTGTCCGACATCGGCAGCGGCGGCTGCCACTGCAGGGAGGGTGTGGGTGTGGACTGGGAGGGGTGGCTGCTGACCTGGAACGTGTCGGTGGTGTCCGACATCGGCAGCGGCGGCTGCCACTGCAGGGAGGGTGTGGGTGTGGACTGGGAGGGGTGGCTGCTGACCTGGAACGTGTCGGTGGTGTCCGACATCGGCAGCGGCGGCTGCCACTGCAGGGAGGGTGTGGGTGTGGACTGGGAGAGGTGGCTGCTGACCTGGAACGTGTCGGTGGTGTCCGACATCGGCAGCGGCGGCTGCCACTGCAGGGAGGGTGTGGGTGTGGACTGGGAGGGGTGGCTGCTGACCTGGAACGTGTCGGTGGTGTCCGACATCGGCAGCGGCGGCTGCCACTGCAGGGAGGGTGTGGGTGTGGACTGGGAGAGGTGGCTGCTGACCTGGAACGTGTCGGTGGTGTCCGACACCGGCAGCGGCGCGGGAGGGTGTGGGTGTGGACTGGGAGGGGTGGCTGCTGACCTGGAACGTGTCGGTGGTATCCGACACCGGCAGCGGCGGTTGCCACTGCTCGGTGACGTCGCTGGGCAGGAACTTGTCCGTCTGGCAGCGGCTCATGTAGTCGGCCGGCGCCGAGATGCGGTGACCCACGGACACGGCCCAGCCCACCGGGTGTACCTGTCGGAGCGGGCAGGTCACGTCAGGTCAGGCCAGGTCATCTGTCAGTGGGTTATCTAGTCGGCCAGCGCTGAGATGCGGTGTTCCACGCGCACGACCTACCACACCGGATGCACCTGTTTGAGAGGGCAGGTCAGGTCAGGTCAGGTCATCTGGCAGCGGGTCATGTAATCGGCCGGTGCTGATGCGATGGCCCACGGCCCAGCCCAATGGGTGCACCTGTCAGAACGGGATTCGCGTGGGGGGGTTCGCGCGGTAATTTAGCTTCCAACTTGCAGCTTTTCGGCTACGACACAGACGCATTGACCACATAAAACACCGAAATTACGAATGCCCCGAATTTCACCTCCTATTCAAATCCGCCACATCTTCCAAACACCGAAACGGCAATTATCACTTTTGATGGGCGAATTCAGAACTCAGTGTCTCAACAACCCAGTAATTCAAAACCTCCAATTTCAAATGGCGACAGCATTTCTAAACTTTAAAATTTACATCTTTAAAATCTTCCAAATATCACATGCCTCCGATGCACAAAGCTAAGGGCCAAGTGCTTCCAACCATCGGATCAGCTGAAAATGCAGGAAAGGCAGAGGACCATGGAATGTATCACAATTTGGACCGACCTTTTCAACATGCAAAATAGGGCATAAGTGGCTGCGCGTCCATAGGGGTACCACTAGTTGTAGCACCACCTATAACCACAGACATCCTCCAAAGATTATCATCGGAGAGATTGGACAGGTGTAGGAAGACCAGATATTCCCTCATTGCCTACATTGAGCAAACAAACATAACTGTCGGTGGTCAGGGGGAGTGGCAACCGATAAACCAGACCAGCGCCACCCTGGCGCACTCTCTTTATCTCTTTTGATCTATGTTTGATCATTCTTCTTTTGATCCAGGCTCATTACACACCGCCACACGGTTCAAAATCCACCGCTATACTGCAGGGTCGTGGTCAGCTGGTACCTCGGCTGGCGCATGACAGTCTTAATGGTCTGCGGGCTTCGGGCATTCGGGATTGTAAAGACATCATAGTATTAGAACACGAAGGGGTGGGTGGGGGAAGGAGTCCAGGCAGTTACTTTTTTTTTACTCAGTGCGGTTAAGGAATTGGGATCCTGGTGTTCGCCAATCAAAGGGCAAACGATATCGGGTTTTATGGTTGGTTATTGGTTTTTACGACACGTCGACCGTTGAGTCATGTAGCGTCGCCAATCTCTCACGCCGATTGGTCGCGGGCGAAGAGTAGCGACAGGTGAGACTCGAACCCACAACCTTTCGATTGTGAGACGAGCATCTTACCCCTAGACCACTCGTCCCCAGGGTTTTATGGTACTTGCATACTTGAACAATGGGCAAAATTCGGCGCAACGCGGAATCGTTTTTTTTTCAAGCGTAGGCGTTTTCACGTAGCTGGGGACGAGTGGCCGGCGGCCGTACCGACCACCACCACCACACCTCACCAGTCACCACCGGACACAGGCCAGACCGACCACCACCACACCTCACCAGTCACCACCGGACACAGGCCAGACCGACCACCACCACACCTCACCAGTCACCACCGGACACGTACCAGCGGCGAGTTCTCGTGGCACCAGAAGCCGCCGTCGTCGTCGGGCGCGTCCAGGTAGCGGATGTGCAGTCGCCGGCCCACCACCCGGCTGACGCACGCCGCGCGCACCTGGCTGATGCAGTTCTTGTCCACCACCTCCACCACCTGCTGCTCGCGCAGCGCCGAGCACAGACTGCGCCACACCTGCACATACACGCAGCTGGTCAGCAGCGGCCTTCGGGGCGCCTCCGTCAACTGTAGTGGTTATTCCGTGTCCACACACGTCACAGAGAGGCGTGTACCTTTGACCCGTCTCCGTCAACTGCAGTGGTTATGCCGTGTCCACACACGTCACAGAGAGGCGTGTACCTTTGACCCGTCTCGGTCAACTGCAGTGGTTATGCCGTGTCCACACACGTCACGGATAGTCGTGTACCTTTGACCCGTCTCGGTCAACTGCAGTGGTTATGCCGTGTCCACACACGTCACAGAGAGGCGTGTACCTTTGACCCGTCTCCGTCAACTGCAGTGGTTATGCCGTGTCCACACACGTCACGGATAGTCGTGTACCTTTGACCCGTCTCGGTCAACTGCAGTGGTTATGCCGTGTCCACACACGTCACGGATAGTCGTGTACCTTTGACCCGTCTCGGTCAACTGCAGTGGTTATGCCGTGTCCACACACGTCACAGAGAGTCGTGTACCTTTGACCCGTCTCCGTCAACTGCAGTGGTTATGCCGTGTCCACACACGTCACAGAGAGTCGTGTACCTTTGACCCGTCTCCGTCAACTGCAGTGGTTATGCCGTGTCCACACACGTCACGGATAGTCGTGTACCTTTGACCCGTCTCGGTCAACTGCAGTGGTTATGCTGTGTCCACACACGTCACGGAGAGTCGTGTACCTTTGACCCGTCTCGGTCAACTGCAGTAGTTATGCCGTGTCCACACACGTCACGGAGAGCGTTTCTCTTCCTTGAGACGGTAGAACAGCTTGGCATGCCGCAACGTAGCTATGTCAACTGATGAGTATCAATTCTGCTCCATATGCTCAGTGCGAACGGCCCATTGCATCCTATATGTTTCCCCGTCACAACTGTGTACTACGGGTACGGCACCCGACGTCGGAGCCGAACATCCGTCCGTGGTTGGGCATTACGAGCACATGGTGGTCCGTTAGTAATCGTGGTGAAGGCCACTGTTCAGACCTACCAATGCGGTGACCGGTGAGCGACCAACACAACGACATCAGCCGCTGACGGCTGACTGTCAGCAGCTGTCAGCACCCACCACGGCCATATTCGGTGGAGGGTGAGTTTTTGGCAGTTAGTTGTCATTTCACCGGTCGCCAGTCCCTCCTGGTGACCGTCGGCCGGTTGATTGGCTGGCTGGTGGTCCACCCTCACCTTATGCTGCTGGCTGATTGGCTGGCTAGCTGGTGACCCGCCCTCACCTTATGCTGCTGGCTGATTGGCTGGCTGGTGGCCCACCCTCACCTTATGCTGTTGGCTGGCTGGCTGGTGACCCGCCCTGACCTTATGCTGCTGGCTGATTGGCTGGCTGGTGGCCCACCCTCACCTTATGCTGTTGGCTGATTGGCTGGCTGACTGGCTGGTGACCCGCCATCACCTTATGGTGGTGGCTGATTGGCTGGCTGGTGGTCCACCCTACCTTATGTGCTGGCTGATTGGCTGGCTAGCTGGTGACCGCCTCACCTTATGCTGCTGGCTGATTGGCCGGCTGGTGGCCCACCCTCACCGTATGCTGTTGGCTGGCTGGCTGGTGACCCGCCCTGACCTTATGCTGCTGGCTGATTGGCTGGCTGGTGGCCCACCCTCACCTTATGCTGTTGGCTGATTGGCTGGCTGGCTGGCTGGTGACCCGCCATCACCTTATGGTGGTGGCTGATTGGCTGGCTGGTGGTCCACCCTCACCTTATGCTGCTGGCTGATTGGCTGGCTGGCTGGTGACCCGCCCTCACCTTATGGTGGTGGTTGGTGGGCAGCGTGCGCGCGCCGGTGAGCCGCTTCACCAGCAGCTGGCCCCAGTCGGCGTGTCGGCTGGCCACCGACGGCGGCGGGATGAGCGGGCGGCCCTGGGTGGCGCACCAGCCCACCGGGTGCACCTCGTCAGAGCCGAGGTCCAGCCAGCGGCCGACGCCCTCCTCGGGCGACAGGCCCTCGTAGCGCACTAGGCCGCGGTAGCCCTCCACGCGCAGCACGGTGCCCACCCAACAGGCGGGCTCGCCGCCGCCGGGCGCGTCGCACACCACCTCCACCTTGAGGCCGACGCACACGTGGTCCCAGCCGGCCGCGAGCGGCGCGTGCGGGAAGCAGGCCACGGGCGCGGCGCTGAAGTCGGCCTGCCGCATGGCCGCGTCCCAGCTGTAGGCGCCGGCCGCCTGCTCGCGGCGCGCCGGCGCCACCGGCCCGTCCGCCTCCAGCGAGCCCGCCGAGTCGGCCGCCGACAGCGGCGACTCGGGCGCCTGCGCCGGCGTCGGCGTCGGCGTCGGCGCCGGCGCCGACTCGGGCGTGCCCGGCGCCGAGTCGTCGCCGGCGGCCGCCAGGCCCTCGCCGGACCGCGCGCAGCTCAGGCTGCAGTACTTGCGCTCGCGCGTGTAGAACGCGTGCCGCACGCCCAGCGCGCCGCACTTCTCGCAGCGCGCCATGCCGTCGCGCACGATGGGGATCAGGCTGGGGTCGACGTCGCTCTCGTACGTGATGGGCCCCTTCAGCTTCAGCTTGGGGTCCAGGTGCACCTGCCGAACGGCCGACGGTCGTGGTCAGTGGTGTGTGATGGAACAATCAAGTGGCCTGACCCGCCGTCGGGCGGGAGCGATGTCCAGGTTGTGAGTTTGAATCCACGGGTCTCTCTCCTACTTGCTTGGGTTCTTCAACGACGCATTCAACTGCTAGGTCACGTAGCGCCGCCAACCTCTCACGTCGATTGGGCGCGGGTGAACTCGGTAATCCCGTCCGTTGTGGGATTTGACCACACAATCTTGCCGCCAAGAGGCCAACACCTTACCGACTGAGCTATCGCAACCCTAACCTCCGGGTCTCCGAAACCGTTCTTGGTAGACACATATCACCAGGATAACTTGGACAAGCATTGCTTTAGTGCGCTTAATGCATGCTACAATATGCATTACGAGTATCATTCCAAAACCTCCGGCTGGACAACACGTACAATGTATTCTACAAAACCACAGAGCCTTACCTTGGGCTTCTTGGCGTTGTGAGTCTGTTTTCTCTTGGCGTCGCCACTGGGTCCCATTTCCTCCTCGGCGTCCAGTTCCATGTCGTCTGGCTTCAGCTCTGGGTCATAGCTGCTGTATTCCTGGTGGCCAAGCACACGTCACAGCAACAGGCCCACTGGATGCCTGAAAGGCCGCGCAGAGGATACAGCTCCTGCCCTCCTGAGGTTCGAACTGTCAGGTTAAGGCTGTTCTAGTCCGAGATTCTAGCGAAGGTCACAGCTACTATTCCTGATACCGAGCCAAACACCATAGGTACTGGGCATACAGTCTCCCACAAAAACTCCAGTATCTGTCGCAGCCCACTAGTAGCTCAATACCACTTACCTCCCCTCTCAAGTACGCCCATGTTCAGCCATTCCCTCCAACAGTACCGCCAACCATACCTCCTGTTACACCCTGGTTGGTTGTTGGTTGGTTATTGGTTTTACGACACGTCGACCGTTGAGTCATGTAGCGTCGCCAATCTCTCACGCCGATTGGTCGCGGGCGAAGAGTAGCGACAGGTGAGACTCGAACCCACAACATTTCGATCGTGAGACGAGCATCTTACCCCTAGACCACTCGTCCCCGTTACACCCTGGTGTTGCCTAGCACAGCCACAGAACCCCTCCACAGGCACCACCAATCATACATCCCGTGCCACCCTGGCGTTGCCTATCCCGGCCGCAGACCCTATGGTACCCTTGCCTCGTCTGACACCTACAACTGGGGGCCGAAATTATCGGCGCCAGCCGGAAGCCCACGCAGCCGCCGAGCCTCCAACCGACGGCCGTTTGGCTGTCAGACGGACGTGCCAGCCGCTGCGCCGCCGTCGGCTGGCCGGCAGTCTCACCTGGTATCCCCACTCGGCGAAGTCGGGCGGCACGGTGGCGGCCAGGTCAGCCGGCGCCGCCGCTGCCGCTGGCCGGCAGTCTCACCTGGTATCCCCACTCGGCGAAGTCGGACGGCACGGTGGCGGCCAGGTCAGCTGGCGCCGCCGCTGCCGCTGGCCGGCAGTCTCACCTGGTATCCCCACTCGGCGAAGTCGGGCGGCACGGTGGCGGCCAGGTCGGCCGGCGCCGTCTGGTCCCCTGCGCCGCCGCCGCCGCCGCCGGCGCCCAGCAGCGACGCGGCGCGCGGCGTGTCGCTCAGCATGGGCGCGTCCAGTACGTTGTTGAGCATCACCTCGTTGAGGTCGGTGGTGAGCAGGTAGGGCGCCGCGCCCGTCGGCGTGAACCAGCTCATGTTGTACTCCATGCTGACGCGTAGCTGCCTGGCGGGCAATCAGCCGAACACAACTGATTGATGTTGCAATTTCACGTCAAGGGTTAAACGGACCTGTTCTTGCTTCGAAAGACACCAACAGCAACGCAAAACGTGCAGATGTGCACAAGTTGTATAACTGTAGGTGCTTGAGGTGGTGCATTCTCATCTGGAACGTTGGTTGGTTATTGGTTTTACGACACGTCGACCGTTGAGTCATATAGCGTCGCCAATCTCTCACGCCGATTGGTTGCGGGCGAAGAGTAGCGACAGGTGAGACTCGAACTCACAACCTTTCGATTGTGAGACGAGCATCTTACCCCTAGACCACTCGTCCCCCATCTGGAACCTTATTAAGCTACCTTTGAGTGCTTAAGCTGACAAAGGTTGTCAAAAGCAATTATACCTCATATGCATTTTATAATAATCAACAAACTAGACATATTGAAATTCAGAGCTTGTTCTGTGCTGTCCACCAATTGCATTTAGTGATAAAATTTTGCATAATAATTTCGGATATAGTGCGTATCTTCTTCACAGAAAGGATGGTCCGTTCCTTGTAATTGTTCAACTGATGTGTTATGGTCTAACTTGGAGGGAGCCCAAGTTAGGTTTTGATTGATTAGCTTTGGCTTTGATTGAGTATTTGGGTTTACTTCTTGCCAGTGAAAGGTGGCTGACCCTACACCCCCACCTCATCCACAAAGTTTTTGTGAACACGGAAAAACGGCGCACGACAGCGAGCCACAGCTTGCAATACTTGATAAGCATCATTTGCCCAGCTTGTAGTGCAAGGGAATTAAAAGTGTGATGTCCGGTCACGGACCTTTTTGACCCTGTGTGTTAGCAAACGAGAGCGTACAGGTCATTTTTGGGAAAGCGCAATTAATTATCAATAAATAACCTCCATTATGGACCATAAATGACTAATGTTTGTTGTAGCATGGTGATGGGCTGATCTGGTTGCATGCGACATTGACCTCCCTAACATCGTTCAAGGTCAATGCATGCAACCTTTTGCTCGGGATGACGTTTTGTTTGGCTCATGAGTCACTCCAAGGTTAATTTGGATGCTGAAACTGAATTGCACATCTATTTGAGCCATGGTTATCAGGAAATAGTGAATTACAGCACTTTTGAATACATTTTCACAATATGGTCAACACCCTGACCTTATCCCATCCTTGAGGTAGGGTATGAAGTGCAACAAAACGCACACCATTACTATGGAACGATACTGATAATTGAGGAATATAATGCTGTTGTGTAGGGCTGCAGTGTAACAAATTTCATACTATTACTATTCCACTATTACCGTCGACCTGTTTGTGATCCGGAGAGTGTATTCCAGTCCTTCATGTGGCATGAAGGACTGGATTCATACTATTACTGGAGTAGTAATAGTATAGTATGAATCCAGTCCTTCATGCCACATGAAGGACTGGAATACACTCTCCGGATCACAAACAGGTCGACGGGCAGTGGCAGCTAAAACCTACAGGGTCTGCTGGCTGCTGAGAGGTCACACTGTGCACATGTTGTTCATATGTTACAATGTATTTTCATAACATAGCTGTGTCACGATTTTTTTTCATTGATAGCTTAGCTTTAAGTACCACTAACAAGAAAAAAATAGTTGAAAAACCATTTCAACATGTGGTCACATTGAACACTGCATAAGCCCCATTCAAATACAATATTAAAACCCATAAATCTTGCATCACATAGAACCTACATATGTCAGATTGCATAAGATGTGTCAGGGTTGGATCAAGCAGTGAATTTCCAATGGAAATCATTTTTTCCATTGGCATCTTTCCCAACATTGGTGCATTTAGTCAAGATTTCTGAGAACTTGATGTGATATACACAAGACTAATTTCAGTTTTTCTGAGCACATGCTCCATTACAAAAAAAAATGGTTGGAGCAGTGCAGATGCTGCCACCACTAGACGACTGCATGCTTTCAGGTAAGGGTAGAATTCATGTACTGAAACATCATAACACTTTCTTGGTGTGGGCTAAGCAATGATGCATTTTCAGTGCACATACCAAATATAACTGCAGCAGCAAGGATCAGTTCTGCAAAATCGTTGTGTTGAGTTGCGATGCAATTACATTTCGAAAATAAGAATCTGGGCATACATATGATACCTCAAAGCTGGTCGGTTGGTTGGTCATTAGACCTTAAGGGTAAACCACCACAAAGATGCTATCTTAATGCTATCTTAATCAACATCATAGGATCAATAGTTCTTCATCTCAATAGAACAACATTGCTTTGCCAGGAATAGCTCAGTAGTAACTAGTAAGACAGATCAGCAGTAGCCTACCAAGATATACCATCCTTGCATCCATGTGGTTGAAATTATGTTAGACTTGCTTAGGTTACTTGGATGGGGAAGGTCAAGGACCTGGATGTCAAGGAACTACACATACATGTCAGTATGATACATTGAACAAGGCAACATGCTTGTGTCTTTGTTTATTGGGACACACTTTATGCACATTCACAGCTAATGGCGCCACGCACACTGTTTTGCTGGTGGGCCACAGGATTGTGAAATGTCCCAAGAGGTGTGAGTGTTGAACCTGGGACCTTTGGTACCCAGAGCTCAACATCGTAACCACCAGCCATCCCAGCCCCAACAAAGCAACATGTAATGACTTAGGCATGCAAATGCTGATGAACAGTGGGGAGGCTGGCTTCATTTTTTGGAATCTGTATATAAGCAACTCTGGAGTACAAATTGGAAACAAAAATGTACAGACTGGATATGCTAAAGTTTCTTACCTAGTAACTTGTTCCTCCCCATTTCGTTGGGAAATCACATACAAATGGCACTATTCACATATACATCACATGTATCACAAATATTCAGTGTATAAAACCATGCCAATCAGGATCAACAGGGCAGATGGCACGAAATGCCTGGCTCATGTACAGTGTTACAGTGTACAGTCAATAATGTTGTTGTTTTTGTTAGATGTGAGATGCTGAACTGATTATAGTAGGATGTAAAAATTTGCCATGGAAACTATGTCTCTTAACATAACTTGTAAGTTCTTCAAGCACATTTTTAATCCAACAGCATACCAATACATCCACCTTTTCCCTTTGCTTTGAGCTACTTAAGTTAAGGATAACTTTTTTAACAACAACAATGCAAAATGCCCATCCTTATCAACTGATTGTATAACAGACCATATCATAGGTAATCCACTACCTTGAATTGTGCTAGATGTTTGTGCATCACGATCCACAATGGTGAGTAGGATGATACCTATTAACAAGATAATGTTGGAAAGTAGATATGAAGATTTCATAAAGACTAATTGTGAAGCATGTCAATACTTAGTTGGTAGGGATGTTGATTCAGCATTCAGACAGTGGTATATTCCACCCTATTCCATGAGTATCTTACCACTGCTTATGTATCAATGAATGTTGGCACTGCTGCTTCATGTGGGACTGGTCAGAGACAATCAATGTTCCCTTTTAGTATGTGCAAGATATATTTTAATAAATGCATTGCAATTTATTATCCAAATACATTTGTTGAATAACAATGACTTAATCATATAATTGCTGTCATGTTATATTAAACTTTGTAAGTTTTTTATGCATCAAGTATTTTGTTGATCCCTACAGGTTCCATGGACCTTCTATTTTGTAGCTATTTCTATAGTGGATGCCTTGCCACTCTGTCCTGAATCCACTGCAACCACAAACTGCTCTCATCAGATTCAGAATAGAGGTGAGTGAATATGTAGACAGCAGGCAACCCAACACCAGTAGATATTAGGCAGTCCACTATCAGTAGGCTTTAGATAATCCAACATCAGTAAACTATATTAAGCCAGGTTGTTCTTTGTTGCTGTGATTATACACTATGTGTACATTGTTTATTTTCCTACCCAAAATTCATTTTATGTGCACTTTTCACATGTTTTGTTGAGGGTGGGAGAATAACATATCTGCATTGTCAAAAATACTTTCTGGTATTTTTAATGCTACTTGAATTACTTTGATGCTCTTTTCTCAGTCAAATGACTGTCCATTGAGATATAAGTATTTCAGCTCCAATTGTGTATATCCTGACATTTTTCATCCCAAGGAAATGCATATGAAGTTCATTTAAATCAGTTAAGCAAACAGTGGCTTATTTTCCATTCTTGGAAACTTCTCATGTTTGGAATCTACTTTGATGATTGGGAATGCTAGGTTCCAAAAATGGGAATGACACACCAACCTCCCCATTTTTGGAACCTATTACATCATCACCACACCTGAATCTATTTTAGATTGAAGTAGATAAAAATGTAGTATTGTAGCTGGCTGTATGGATATGGTAGCACCATGTTACTTCAGTTTGGTCATGGAGCTCCCACATTGAAGTGTAACTTTAACATTTTTAAAGGCAGCAACAGTGTATTGGGAAATTTGTCCAATTAAGGTAGGAGGTTAGTAGGTTGTTGTTGTTTTAACCATGCTTTACTTGCCATGTTTTTATCTTGCATATTATTCACAAAGCACATTCTTTGTGAATCCCAAGAAATAAAATAGTTCAAGTGTGACCACTTTAAAAAAGGGATGCTGAAACCATGCAACAAAAAGCAGCATCTTCATCATTACTAGCAGACCATTCCATTTATGTTCTGCCATGGTCATAATGTACTATAGATTCATTACTATCATGTAGCTTTGTATTTACATTTTTGGAAACTAGCATTCCAATTATGAAAATAACTTTCAAAACTTGAAGGTTTCCAAAAGTAGTGGTTGGTTGGTTATTGGTTTTACAACACGTCGACCGTTGAGGCATATAGCGTCGCCAATCTCTCACGCCGATTGGTCATGGGCGAAGAGTAGCGACAGGTGAGATTCGAACCCACAATCTTTTGATTGTGAGACGAGCATCTAACCCCTAGACCACCCGTCCCCCTCCAAAAGTAGTGGAAAACTGCTGCTTCCATAACTGAAATCACATCAGAAATACCAGGGAAATGCATGTTTAACCAAAATTGGCCTAAGGGTTTCTTATGCATGTTTCCCAATTTTGTTTCATATGGCTAAAGAAACACCACAAAAAGTGGAAGGCCATGGACAGGTCAAAGCAATAGGCTGATCCTGGATTTTTGGCACCCAAAACATTATCCTCTCCAAAAAATTATGCTCCCATTTTTCTCCTTTTAAGGTTGAATTCATGAACTATTATGTGATGAAGATCCCAATATTAACTGGAAAGTGCAAGCAGATTCTTATGTCACAGGCTTGGAAAAAAATATCCTCTGTATTCAATCAATCACAAATTTCACTTTCCTCATCCAGGATTGCAGGGTACAAATTTAACCTTGGCAATGAACCTCCTGGCTCCTATGTCTTCATGTCTGTGGGCAATGAGAAAAGCAAGAATATCTTTGAAAAAGATATGACCTTGAGCACTACATCTTGATGAACATTTTGATTTCAAAATACCACACAGAATGGTGCTACAAAACACACAAAGACCTCTTTGTGGCAATGATTCAAAGGTAAAACAAACAGTAAGCTAAAGGTAAGCCCAGCTTAGATGGATGTCAGGAATTGTGAGGGTAACCCTAATACCTACCTAGGTGGAAGAACCCATTCATCAGGAAATACTTAATGATGGTTTTACAAAATGCATGACATTATTACAGTTTAGGGTACCTACAAGATAAGTTTTGCATACATTTTTACCTCCATGAAGGATACAAAAGTGATTAGGTTTAGCTAAGTTGGGTTAGGTTAGGCTATTGTGGTACGCTACGCATTTTTTCAATTTGGAAATCCTTCACCCCAAAAATCAAGTTTTTTCTTCAAACAGTTCAGGCTATGCTAGGTTAGGTTGTTAGGTTTTATATTTGACAATTTTGTTTAAAGAAAATTGTGTAGAAATTTTGCATTTAAAAAAGGTGTTTTCTTCCATGGAAGGTTAGGCTAGGTTGGTTATGTTGCATTTTCTTTGTTTTAAACATTACTTTTTATGCTACCTAGATAGGGGAAGAAGGGGGGGGGGGGGGTTCTGAACACTTAAGGCATTATGCAACAAATAGCTCTACTGCTGCTTCTGTATGGCTGAACCAGGAATTGCACTGTGTTTACTGAACACAAAAATGAACAAGCTATCCATATTCAAACAGTTCCTTTCAATGAAAATCCTGTAACCACTTGCAAAGAGCAACTTTAAAACAGATGATTATTTTATAGTGGTGTGCCGTATTCTGAACATGAAAATGTTGTCGTTCAGGATTACCTCACTGTAGCTGTTGTGGTACAAGCTATTAGTAGCCACTAAAAAATGCTGGTGTAATTGCAAAAAAAAATGTAAAGTCACTTCCTCATGGTTTCCTTAAGCCAACTGCTCTTGCAAGCATAAAATGGTTCCTGTGAACTTTTCAACCTTCATACACAAAGAATAGGTATAATTATGTGATCAGACTGTCATATTTTGGTAGAGACAGGTCCATCATTTATAAATACCACCATCTTTTTGTTATTTATGCACTGAACTTGATGTGGGAGACGACCAAAGGTAGGTGTTCAGGAAACAGAACGTGTTCAGATACCCCCCCCCTCTTCCCCTACCTATATTGCCAAATTACAACACACTTCAGGTGTTATTTTGCATCCCAACTGAAATGTATGCATTTGCAGAGGAAATGAGTTGTTGCATTATATTAAGCACATTCATACACATTGCACTGGATGAAGAAATTATAAGAAATCAGAAATAACCTTAAACTGCAAATTTTCCATGATGTTGCCACCACCATAATATGGTATATCTACAGAATAATATGTATATCAAACAGTACCCAAACTATAAATAGCACTCCTATAGATATCTACCTACCTATATACCTACCTACCTATGAAGGCAATAGTTAGGTAGGTAGGTAGGTACCTACCTACCCTCACAATTTTAAACAAAACCTCTAGGGCTTAAAATGGTTGGGACTCAATTGAGATAAAGTTATCATTACAAATCTCATCCATTCCGAATTTGAAAGAATTGTATCATCATTGATGCATAGCATCCTTAGGGCATGACCAAATCAAAAGAGTACCACGATGTCGAAACACAAGGCAAGTTCGCACGGAACAATTATAAACAAAGACACGATTCAAACCATGAATTTCATACACAAAATCGGCGCAACGTTATTCCCTTCACGTTCAGCGTACCTCTCGATGAAAGATGAGATGTAAGCCTTTTTCTTATTTACAATAGGTGCTTCGCCTCCTCCGTTCTCAGATGATCATTTTGAAAAACAAGTGGCAAGAACGGAAAACACCCCCACCCTAGCACAATCAATCCTAGCTACAATTGCGGCGATTACGCCGCAGTGCGGCACGCGAGATCATTTGTGTCCAACAATGGTAGCAGCAAATTTTTCATTAACATTTTTATTTTCTTCAAACTTCACGATGACAAGATCGTGCATATTCCCTCGAACATTTCGTATTAGACTTGTTAAGCAGGTGTAATTACTATGAATGAATTATTTATCCTGTGATAAGTTTTTTCAAGACAATAGATGCGCAACCAAGGATCATCCCAGCCGTCAAATCATAGGATCGTGGAGTAATAGTGAAGTGAAGTGAAGTGGTAAGGCCAAGGGGGAGGGCAGTGGTGGAGCTTCTCCAAAATGATTGGAGGGGAATCGGTTTTTATGTCATTATTTCCGGTCAACTGCAATAGATCTGATGCTAATGTTCGGCGACATTGCAGTGGAATGTTGATGAGGCGGCGAGATCCCCGCCCAAAGCTTCGTCACTGTTGACAGGGTACAGTATGTTTATGACTATTCGTGGATGTTTCTTCAATGTGATGATGGTTAAAACTATTTGTTTAACCCGCCCTTTCGAACACCCATGTGCTGATGAAAGCGAGGTGAGTTGATGTAACATTCCCAAAAGTTAAGTCATTACTGTATTACATGACCAACACTGGGTGGCTTCATGTAATGGCGTCACCACCCTCAGATGCGGATCCAAAAATTATCATGGGGAACTTGTCAGAAGGGGTGCCACTGTGAAAGTATCTGGAGGCAGTAGCGCAACCAGGGGCAGCTCAGGGAGCAATAGCCCCCTCGTCGTGTCAGAAGGGCCATTTCGGCGTGCGAAGTTCGCCGAAATTTAGCTTTGACCTCTGTGCAGTCGGGAAAATTGCGACTTAAGGCCTGTTTACACGCGACAGAATTCCGGCAGAATCGTGCGTCGGCAGACCCGACGTCAGCGACGTCGGCGGCAGAAATTGGCAGGGAGCGGCAGAAAGTAGCAGGCGGCGGCAGACTCTGACGTCACGCTTCATTCTGCCAACGTCATACTAGCAGGATGACGGCACCCATCCAATGCGCTATGAAGCGTCTCAGTTGTTTGTTTACTGTGTCACAGGTGATTCATTGCACTACTAATTGGGTCAAGCAATACCCACCTCGAGAGCGTTAATGCCTAGGTATTTGGCACTACATCATTACAATAAGGACGCCTTTTCTTGAGGACGCGGTGGTGAGGCTACCACAATAATACGGATGCAGGGGAAAAAATATTTATGTTACAGAGCTGAAAAAGGCTAAAAAAAAGTGGAGTGTAGAAAACTGTTCCTCATCCCTGCCAGGCTTAAGAAGGACCCGATAACCGAGCGGGGGGTCTTTCTATCCCCCCCCCCCCCCGCACTTTAAGACCATTCCTGTGCCACCGTCGAGGTGCAGCGACGTGTTTAGAAGCGGACAAAGGAGGTGGGAAAACCAATGCAGTGGGGTCCCTCGGATGAGTTTTCACTGGGGAGATCCAAATAAATGTGGAACGGTCACACTGACTGGGGCGGGGAAGGGCCATGACTCAGGGGTCACGCTTCCTCCCTCAGCTAACTTGCAAATAACAAAGCACGCATATTGAAACCCATGTATGTGGACGTTATCCTCCCTCATAAGCTTTGTCAAAATAAAATGACATCTCTTAGAAATTAATGCCATAATTTTGGCAGATATGGACGCCCAGTGCGCGAACGCTCCCGCTCCTGTTACAACCGATACCGCCCCCGCTACGACCGGTCCTACTCCCGCTGCCGCTGCGGCCGGGACCACTCCCGCTGCCGCTACCGTAGTTCCTGCTGCCACTGCCAAAAATACAATACAATACAATACACTGCGGCCGGGCCCGCTCCTACTGCCTGTGTCAGGTAGGGATATCGCGGTGTGAAACTGCTTGTACCTCGGAGGGGGCACGCCAACGAGCGGAGGGGGCACGCCAACGAGCAGATGCGCCTTCTCCTGCTGACTGAAGCCCGCCGACGACTGCTTCGTAGGGTCATGCAGAACCGCCAGCAGCGCATATGGGTCCGGTCAGTCCTTTCCAGGAGGGGGGAGGCGAATTCTTCACAAGGCTGGTCGCGGAGCTCAGACATAACGAAGCAGACCACAAACGGTACTACCGGATGTCGCCTGTCAACTTTGACCAGCTCCTTGAGCTCGTCAGAGGTGATATCGAGAAAACAACCACCATCATGGGATGCGAGTTCCGATTTCATCCGAAGAACGACTGGCAGTAACATTGCGGTAATTTCTATGATTATTACCCATCATATTATCATTTCGGGTCGCTATATAATATGTTTAGCTTGTCTGGTGAACGCTTCTAAGCAATCCATGACAACTTCTGCGCTTTATTAAACCGTTTACGGCATGCCTCTTTTAGACTTGAATATATGGGGGAGGGCGGATTACACTTACTAACCCCGGCATTGTGTGCAATTTATTATAATCGTGCGTCCTGAATGGGCTCCCCCATCTTGCTCCGACATTCGCAATGTCACCGTCGCCACGCTATTGCGTGTAGTGGTTTGTATAGGGTATGTCCTGAATACCGCTCGTCACCTGTGACAGTGGTATTCACGAAGTGACACCATTGCATGGGTGTCACTTCGTGAAATTGATTTGGTGGAATGGGGGGGGTGGCAATTGATGTTTTTGACGGCCATTTGATCTGGAGGACAGCATCGGTTAACCCGCGCCGTCTCGGGGGGGGTTGTTATGCAACCCCCCTAAGGTTTTCAGCGGATAGTGAAAGAACGGCGCGTGGCAGGGCACCGAAATTTGGTATACCTTTTCCCACATCAATTTGGCATGTTGTGTCAAAATTTTGACGTCAGGTCATCTAGGGGCAACGAGTTAGTGAAGGTCAAGTGAGGTCACCCAAAAAAGTTCAACCAGTCGTCACGCTTTAACGGATAAAGATATTAATGAAACTTTCAACGTTTGCTTATCTTTAGGGACGCAACAAAACGCACCAGAGGATTTTTCCCCAGTTTTTTTAAAATTACTTATTAGTTTTGCATATTTGCCCACTAGAGTTAAAATCGAAAATTTTGGCTAAAATAAGTATTTTTATTAGAGCAAGTTTACTTCGAACACCGTTTCTCGGTCCGCTCTACCCATTAGAAGAATAAAAATAAAAGCAAACTTTAAAACTCAAAATTTTGAAATGTCCAGAAAAGTAAAATTTTGATTTTTGGGTGACCAAAAATTGTATGGCCCTAGTCAATTTCGTCTTCCTTTTCTTATTCCAAATAATTTTTGATTTTTCAAATCTTCCCCAAAATGAACTCCCCAGAGCCAAAAACATGATGTAAATCGTGAAAATCTAGGCCCCCTAGTGACGTCAATTGGGGGGGGTTTGGGGGGTGGTGTCTGGCCCTACTCGTCGAGTGCTTTCCGATGACACCTCTTTTGTTTTCGTACGACGCTTAGTTTGGAGATTAGAGGGGGGGGGTGCTTATCCCCCACCCCCGAGACGGGTGTCAGTATCTGACCGTAGAGGGTTAAAAAACTAATTGAGCAGGGGTGGGGGTGCACTCAAGCGTTCTGGAAGGACGGCTCCATAGGCTGAATGATTAAGCCTCGGTCTGATTGTTGGGAAGAATCAATAATTGAGGTATATATATATGAAGAATAATGTACGATTTAAAACAAAACAATGAAACTTCTTTTTTCAATTCGGTTGTAAAAACTAGTAGCAAATTAAAAGATTTGAAAATTTGATTTAATGAACTGGGATTTGAGGATTTCAAACGTTAATTTGGCCACCTAACTTATTGGTTCATTCACTTAATCAGGCTAGCAAACATTTAAAATACTGCATTTAAATATGTTTTGCTATACAAATCCAGTAATTCCCTCAAATGCATTATTTACCCTGTGTTCACCATCTCTATATTTCCAAGATTTTCTTCATGCACATATGTGTATGAACCTAACCACACAATGTGGTTATGTTTTAAAAACATTCAATAACTAACATAGGTACCTAGTACCCTGCAGTGTGCCCTCAATTAATTTCAGTCTGCCGATTGCGTTCATGGTCATGTACCCATTATGTAGTTCAGGATATATTACAAAGGACAACGGAAAGCACAATTTACTCACAAATATTTCCATCCATGACAATCACTGCTTATTTTGCCCACCCAAAATCCAAACAGCAACAACAGAAGAAACCTTCCGACGCTCGCGTCTGACGGCAGAACGCGGCAGACAAATTGAAATATTCCAAGTTGCCTGCCGCCGACGTCGCCGACGTCGCCGACGTCGATGAAACTACAAAATCAAAATTACAATGGCTAATACATTGCGTGACGTCACCCATTTGTGCTGTGACGTCAGAGCAGGGTTAAAATAATGGTTTTTCGTTAGGTGTGGATGTCGAAACGCGCATAGTAGGATGTCGAAATTTGCAATGAAATTAGTGTCCTTTAAAATGTTTTTGATATCTTCATACTCAAATTTGAGCCATGGTGTGGTTTATGACTACATTTATCATTTGTTTGGATTCATAATTTAGGAAGAGCTATATTTGGGATAGGGAGAATAATACCTATGCTATAAACTGGTACTATACCCAATTAGTAATCCCTTTACCTGAAATTGTGTTGCGAAATGTTCGTGTATACCATTCCTTATTGAGAGCATTAACATGATACTTATAAACGAGATACTGTTAGAAAGGAGACGTGAAGACTTCATAAGCACGCATCAAGGAGCGGATGTCGATACTTCATGGAGAAGGTTCATTGTTTAAAGTGGTTTTTTACGTATTTATCCGCGTCAGAGGCTCCGGACATCGCCGACGCCGGGTTCTGCTCGGTTCTGCTCGGTTCTGCCGGGTCCTGCTCAGTCCTGCCAACGTCACGATTCTGCCGGGATTCTGTCGGTTTTCTGCCGCGTGTAAACAGGCCTTTAGCCAGAATTAATTGCTAGTTTGCATAACGTTGGTCGGAACGCAACCGAACTTTGCAGGCTAATGAAGTGGTCAATTTGACACATTTTGACGCCAGAAAAAGTTTCAGCGAAGTGTCCGCATGGCAGTTTGTGTGCTGTAGGCGGTTTCGTGTTGCCGTCCACCGTGTTGGCGTCAGTTAGTTTGGATCAAGATTGGCCATGATGGTCAGATACGGCTGCCAAGAGCTAGGTATGTCATCAGTTCACTGGTCAAGATCATCTCAGATCACTGCGAAACCGTTTGACCTCACGTGACCCGATGTTGTTAGCGTCGATCTACATCCTTATGAGGCGTTGTAATCAGCATCTAGCGTCTGAAAATATGCAAAAGCAACACGATTCACATCAATTCGCGCCCCTATCACCTTTTATAGCCTGACCTGACCTGACTTAGTTTCACCTGACATGACCTTTAAGTAACCTTGGCCCATGTGTGACCTGCTATCGCTCATCTGACGTGACAAAAATCGAGATGAATCGTTTGCAGGCGGTTCTAAAATCTATCCGAGCAACATTGAAGCTTTTAAAGCGATCCAAAGCAAGTTATGTTAGCCGACCAGATTTGGCCCCTTTTGACCCCCTTTGATGTCAGGTCACGGAATTTTTAACATTATCTTCGGTACCCATATATTTTACAATATGCCAACACAAACACTAATTCATGTATAACAACCAAAAAACACTTGCTCACTAATCGCTGTTGTTGTCGCCGTTGTTGCTCGTTTCTCGCTGCTGCTGGTGCTGCTGTCACTGCTCACTCATCGCTGCTGCTGCTGTCGCCGTCGCTGCTGCTGCTGTCGCCGTCGCTGCTGCTGCTGCTGTCACTGCCGATAGCGGCGCGGGAGCTGTCACCTACAGCCTCCGTCTCGGCGGCAGGCAGCTGAGATCCAGCCAGCAGGGCCAGGGTCCCGGCAGCAGCTTCCCCTGGCGGTTGGCGTAGATGCCTCGTCGGCGCTGCAGGTTCAAACTGCTCAACAGGGGTGCAAGCATATCGGACATCGTGTGGAAGCGCGAGTCCCGCAGCCTGCACCGGCGGATTCGCTTGTTGGTGGACTCGGCGGCTTCTTCCGACATGTTGATTTGGAGTTGACACGACTCGATAACTTCTGCTGAGTTGGCCAGCAGCCTGTGAAGGATAGTGGACGCGGCATGCTACCCATACAGAGCCACGTAGCGCTCAGATGTACGCTGGCATAAGTCGGACAGGGCTGCTAAGTTGACCTTGTGGAGGCAGCTGATGGCCCATAGGATGATGTAGATATCCTTTATCAGTTGTTGGCCGACCCCAGCGCAGGCGGTGAAGTCCACTGCCGGGCGGAAGGCACGACGGGCGGTGTTGCCGTCATTACAGTTTCCGCTACCACTGGAACGGGACTCGTCTAGCCGGAGGCCCATCCACTGCCTGACCGCCGCCTTCACTTCCTCCTTCCGCTCCTGGCAGTGGCGCAACCAGGATTTCAGTTCGGGGGGGGCCACGGTTGGAGAGCGGGCCCCCTCGCAAGCGGGCCCCCCTCATGTTTTTAAAAAGTCTGCGGAAAACATGCACTTACTTTTGAGCGGGCCCCTATGTTTGTAAAAACTAAAACGAGGCGGGCCCCAGGTAAAAGCGGGCCCCTGGTTCTAAGCGGGCTATTAGTTCAATGCGGGCCCCTGGATCAAAGTGGGCCCGGTTCGAAGCGGGCCCCTGGTTCCAGAGAGCCCCTGGTTCAAGACAGGGCCCCAGGTTGAAGCGGGCCCCTGGTTCTAAGCGGGCTATTGGTTCAATGCGGGCCCCTGAATCAAAATGGGCCCCGGTTCGAGGCGGGCCCTGGTTAAAACGGGCCCCCAGATTTTCAGTTGGTTCAAAGGGCCCCTGATTCGAGCCACAGATCCGCTTCGCGGGCCCCTAGCCAGGGCTCTGAGTAGGGTGGCCCACTCCGAGCCAGGGGCCCGCTTCGCGGGCCCCTGGCTCGGACCGGGCCCCAAAAAATTTCGGGGGGGGCCATGGCCCCTTGGCCCCCCCTGGTTGCGCTAGTGGCTCCTGGCACTGCGGTCTGTGCTCGGCTCACGTCCGGGGCGGATGTTAGCCGAGCACAGACGTTCTTCACCGGAAATCAGTAGCTGATGTGGAGTCGGCACTCGAAGCACCGGATCAAGCAATGGAGGGTGCTCAGCACCAGTGGCGTCGCCACAAATGTTTTCCAGGTAGGGTCCAACCCATCAGGGCCAATTTATAATACATCAAGATGCTTTACACCTCCACGGGAGTTGCAAATCTTGGAATGGGGGTGGGGAAATGATAGTCTAAAATGTTCAATAGCTTTGCCTATGATTTCAACAAGGTCGTTTTTGAAAAGAACAGCTACTACTTGTATGCCCATCACCACACTTGATACAGCACATCATTTTAGTAACATTTTTGTTATGCTTTTGATTATCAAATCGGTGTCGGTCTATGCAAATGATACGGATGGCTCACATTCCCGAAGGTATATGGTACAATGCATGTGCGCGGGGCCATGATAAACGCGCACAGAACACATAGACACGAAAATTGTTAGAATGCGTTAGGAGTGAAATAGAAAGGAGGGAGGCACTGGGGGCA
This sequence comes from Ashinkailepas kermadecensis, assembly GCA_034440615.1. Taxonomy (NCBI): domain Eukaryota; kingdom Metazoa; phylum Arthropoda; class Thecostraca; family Neolepadidae; genus Ashinkailepas; species Ashinkailepas kermadecensis. Next base: position 655,922 of record JAOTOM010004984.1, read on the forward strand.
TGTGCTCCCCCCCCCCCGATGACTGCACTTTGACCGAGTAAAGGTACTCCTCTATGGAGACTTGAATGCATGCACCTGGCACCTCGCTGGACGATTTTTTAGGCGAAGGCTCCCTTTGAGAAGAAAAGGCTGCTTCAGCACGCTTGGGTGCACCCCGAAATACCACTGAACGGATTTGCATCCGAAGGCTGGCTCCATGGACTTTTGCAGTGACTCCTCGGGGGGGGGGGGGGGGGAAACTCGCGCCCCTTCTGACGATTGCCCCTCCCCATTAAATTTCCTTCATCCGCCTCCGGTATGCGTTGGTCATATTTCAGGAGCATTACTTGACCGCGACGGATATTTAGTGCGCAAAACATTAAGATATTACGGTTTCAAAAGGCCAACACTCAGCAGAACTAGGTCGCGAGGGTCTCATTAAAAAAAAATAGTGTTTCGTAAATATCAAAGGCACGAAGTTGCGTTAGCCCGCGCTGATTACAGCGACGCTGTAAGTGCGCTTACATTTTCCACTTTACCTTTGCAATATCACTGAAAATATCGGAGACCAGGCGACGGCATCGAACGGCATTCGCTTACAATCGACACATTTGTGGGGTGTGTTCTCTGAGAAGATGGTCCATACCGGGATGGACCCGCTAGCACGAAGTGTTCCGGTTAAGTAGCTGGTCAAATACCTTTCCTGGTGTGTGAAACTTGGAGTGAAATCTTGCTTTCTCGTCATTTCATTACCTCTCGCTACACAAGCTACTGAGATGACTTCAGGGGTCGAATTCCCACAACTCGGTTTTTCCATACCCTTGGTACAATGACATAAGAAGGGAGCAGATTTGCTGCACTTGATTTATTCATGATATGCACCACTGATATCAGGACGCACAAGATCATTGAGTCTACTGCATAAGGTGACCTATCCTGTCGTAAAATGTTTCGATTTGCGGCAACTACTACTAAAATTATGGCCAGACGTTAGAAGCTACCTTCACTGTTCTGTAAACCGGACATTTTTCACCACGTCAGACCATCTCTGTCACTGACCTAGGATGCACGGTGTTACGACCTCCGGATTTTGAACATTGTACCGGGAAATAATATCCGACTTCAAATTAAGTGCCAACACAGCTATCGCATTCTGCAAAACAAATGCTTTCGGCTACGCCAGGTTACCTGGGTTCTTGACTTCGAATAATCTTAGAAACCACCCACATATAAATGCGGGCGAAGCGATCTAAAAGTGTACCTAAAGTTCCCGGAGATACAAACAACTTGACGCTCCATAACCACGTCGTAATTCCAGATTTCCGGTAGTAGATATACGTTTCTGTTGTGACCTGACCTAATACCGACCCAAGCTATCACAGACCCATGCAGCATACTGCCATTTATGTTGTGCATTCCTGTTCCTGCATTCATATTGCTTAACTTCCAGTTGTGAACATAAACTCTAACCCAACTTGTTTACTGAGTCACCTTCATGTGCATTCCATCATTGCGTTATTCTCTGGGTTCGGCGACTATTCCGGCGAATACGGAATAATGGCTGGTGTGTCTTGGCTCTCAAGGCGATGTTGAACCTCTGGATCAATGTTGGACATTCCACGTCGTTGAAGGCCTGCCAATCCACTGTTATGACCAGTGAACGGGGAATGGGGTGGGGGGGGAGACCTGCTCTTCCACCAATCTATTGGAGTACTATTAGACGTTTATGTCGGTGGGGCTTCAAGAATTCGTTGGACTCGCGACATCCGTGCCTCAGACGGAATAGCCAGTTCATATATTGCATGAGTAGCAGGATCTTGGAACATGTTGTTGCGAAACTACAGGAAAATCTACCCAGGGAAGATCCGCTCAGGCATAAATTAACATTAAGACACAATTCCGCATTGGCGGACAGGGGCCATGTACCCCTCCGAAATGCATGAACATGTTACCCGTGCTTGTAAGTACGTCTTAAAGATCATGTAAATATATTTAGAAGGGGTCAGAACAGTCCTCTGTGAGCGACCAATCGGTCATATTCCTATTCCTAGAAGGCATTCGAAGGCTCCAAATTTCCAGAAGCATTGCAACTTGCAACAGCTCCTCAAGCTCCAGCAGTACTGAATCTTTCAGGAGCCCTCCGACGCCTGGAAGTGCTAGCAAACGACAAGCGGCCACATGCAGCTAAAAGTGGTCGCCCGGCTTTAAGAAGCACCCTACCTTTATGAGACTCTCCAGGTTCACGAGGGCCTTCGAGCTTAAAGAGACATAGCTCACTTCGAGGGGACTTTCCAGCGTTCTCGTAGAGCTCATGCAGCTTCACGACGTTATTACCTCCAGCTCTCAGTATTCATTCCTGTTCTCAGCTGTTCCTCCAACTCTCGCAACTCTCCCAGCTCTCAGGGGTGGGGGGAGTTGTGTAAATTTGCAAAATTTCCGGCCTCTTAAATGAGATGAAGATGGATGAACCGGAGATGGAGAACCTCTTAAATTTTCCAAATTCCCAGAGGCCCCATCCCAGGGCCTCTCCTCAACAGGGCCTCCTCTAAGGAATTTTCACTGGGTAGGATTTCTTGCACATACCTAATCATACGGCGTCACTGGTGGATCTGGCCCACGAGTTTGAGGGAGGCCAACTTTCGCCGCGGACCCAACCAAAAACCTCCTCCCAGTGGCGTATCTAGGGTTTGCGCCATGGGAGGGGCAAACGAATTTGGAGTGTGTCCAAACACCACTATTTTTGGTTTAAATACACAGGATTTCGACCACTATTTTTCAAAAGGACCTTGTTAAATTTTAAAATAAAATGATTCGTGACCAACTTAGTTGTCCTGTGGAGAGGGCCCAATCTACCACCACCGATTCTGTGTCACCGTATTTCAACCCTAACTTCCCCACCCTGTTCGATGGTTTTTATTTTGGTATCCATTGATAAGTCACCTCATACTGCCGAAGTTACACCTGTGCAAATCACTTAAAAATTGAATAATTTTCCAATTTCATACACTACAGTTCATGACGCCCATTCGCCACCACGCCAACGTTCGTGCACGGGTACGCCCGCCTTGTGCATTCGGCGCATTCGCCACACTTCGTGCGATTCTACGGTATCTGCTAGGTCTACTACGATTTGCTAATTGCTACCACATGATAGTCTTGCGCCATGTTTTACGCGATGGAATGTTTTGTACGAGGGTTCGCTGGGGAAGTTCAACAAATTCAATTCGATGATTAGTTCTCTTTCCACATATTCTAGTAGTTGGGAAATCCAGACACCAGCTGAGCTTTGACGCACTTCATCTCTTTGGTTAAATCTGCTCCCAGATTGGCTACCGAACCGAGGCCCTAGCTCGGTGTTCTTTCTTTGGATCAGTTGCGTTGGTCTTCGTCTACGGATGTATTTTAGGGCTCCAGTCAATTTTTTAAGGGTCCGGGATATTTTGAGACCCTGGCTCTTGTTAGGGTTGTGTTGCTTTTTTGTGCACCGATTAATTTGTTAAGTACCGGGACGTTTTCGTACACCCCGATGCGTATATTCAGTGCCCGACTTTTTCGTTTTTTTTTAAGGTTCATGTCGCTTTTTGCGAGCCCAGCCTGTTCTTGAAGCCCTCATGCGGTCTTATGGCTACGGTGTGATTTGAGGGCCTCCGGTGTGATTTGGGGGCCTCCGGTGTGATTTTTTTAGGGCTCCCTGTGTGTTTATCTAGGGATGCAACGCATGTTTGAAGGCGTTGTCGCTTTTTGGGAGACTCGGTGCACTTCGAGGGCCCGGTGCTTTTTCGGCCTCCCGTTGTGCTCTTAGGGTCCTGCTGTTTATTTGGGGCTCATGGCGCACATTTTTGGGGCCTCAACACGACTTCGGGGGTCCCGGCGCGAATCTTTGGTCTCAGGCGCGTGGTTCTGGGGACCCGACGCCAGTGTTGTGCGCTTGACGGGATTTTTGGGGACCTGTTCTGATTTTTATGTCAGAATCTCGGCCTCAATTTGGTTAACCCCCGGCGCCATATTTTTGTGCCCCGCTGCGATTTTTCGAGCTCCAGTACATTTTTTTCTGGGCCGTACGCGATGGTGGTAAGTTGTGTGATCCAGAGCGATTTTTATGGCTCAGACATTCATTTTCGGAAAACACTCCTTATTTTGGAGGGACTTTACCCCTTGGGTACGTCACTGCGGCTGCCCATCGAGTTTTTTGTTTAGCCGATGGCACCCTTCATTCAGAGTAGACAGACTTCTGATAATTTTCTTTCGGGACCTGGTCTTAATTTTCCGGTGCTCGGGTCGATTCGATCTAGTCGCGGTATGATTTTGTGGGGGTAGAGTTCTATTTTGTAAGGTTCCTATTGTAACGAAGTTAAAGTTAATACGAACGAGCCAGCCTCTGGAATGTACTGTATGTGTCACCGCAATGGGGCCGCATGAGGCACCCAAACACGAGTATTACTTATCACAACAAGAACGTCAGGCATGCGGCCCACCCGATCTACCACAGATAAGGCCAAGTGCTGCTCGCATTGTTCGATGATTATTAGCCGCCGCGATGAGATCACCTTACGAGGTTATAACTGATAAGAAACCGAGCTCGTGTCGGAGGGTTCGCATACCACAAGGCTATTGGCGCCACCAGTCGGGTGCGTCCACGAATCATCGCTGGTTGCTACGCGACCGAGCAGACACGCTGCCGTATAAAACTGCAATCTCAGCGTGCGAGGAGTGCATTAGGACTGAACCCTTGACCTGTGACGAATCAGCAGTCAGCAACATCCAGCGAGGGCAATGGCCGCTGGCGTGTCGGGCCAATCGCGGCCCGGTTCACTTGCGGGTTGGCGCGTCATGTAGAACCGGCCAATGACAGTGCGGGTTGTACGCCGTCGATGTATTTACGTGGGCCGACTCGCGTGTATATATGTGAGTACTAATGAAAATAAAGGGACTCGGAGAGAGAGACACCCCAGGAAACCGAGGTAGAACCATCAAGTCTTTGCGATTTCGGAGCGGACTGGCGTTCGCCTGTCGCGACCCAAAGTAGTTGGCGGGCCGAGGAAGCTTCCAGCCCGGGAGTTCACTCATCACGGAGTTTTAACGAGTGAGCTGTCCACCTACTGTTCTGGGGTATAAAAAGCGGGAGCGATTGGTCTATCCCTAGATTTCCCACGGCCAGGGAAAAAACTACCCTATACTATGCGTTGCTATTGGGCCCCGGTACGATTCTTCGGGCTCCCGGTGCGATTGTTTTCGGTGGCTCGGCAAGGTTCTTTTCCGGGGCCGAACGTTTTTTTTGGCCATTGACGCGATTTTTGAGACCGCAGAGTGATGTTCCTGGTAAGAATTGATTTGTGTGGGTCAGCTGCGATTTTTGAGGACTCTGCACGACCTCTTGGGCCCCCAGTGTGGTTTTCAAGTGCTGCGACACGACTTTTTCTGGTTCCAGGGGATTTTTGGGGCCCCAGCGTCATTTGTTTGGATCCCTAGTGCGAGGTTTAGCGTCCTCGACACGTTTGTTTTGGCCCAATGCATTTTGGGGACTTTGGCGCGATTGCTGGGCCCCAGAGTTATTTTTAATGTCCGGATTGTTTTTTTAATTGCCCTGGCTTCCTTCGTTTGGGTTCCGATGATGTTTTTTGGCCCGGTGCGACCTGTCGAGCCCCTAGTGTGATTTTTATAGGCCCAGGCGCGAACTTTTGAGGCCCCTAACGCAATATCCCGGGGCCCGATCAGTCTTTTTTGGGCTCCAGCGCGATTTGAAACGACACCGACACGACTTTTCAGACTCCAAGCATGACTTTCAGGTGCCCAGGCGCGAAATTTTGAGCCTCCAGTGTGATTTTCAGGGGTCCCGGTCCAACTTTTGGGGGTCAAGCGCGATTTTTAGAGGTCACGGCCTGACCTTTTGAGGCCCCAAGTGTGATTTTCAGAGGCCCCTGCGCGACTGTTTAGCGGCCCCATTCCCACATTTTGGAGTCCCCAGCGTCATTCTTAGAGGTCACTGAGCGATATTTTTGGCCCCAATGTGATGTTCAGGGACCTCAGTGCGATTTTTGGCCCCCGGCGACATTTACTGGGGCCCAATTACGACTTTGTGGTGTCCTCAAGGTGCTTCTCAGGGGCCCCGATGCGAATTTTGCGGGCCCAGCAGGATTTTTATGGAGTCCGGCGCAATTTTTTTCCAACTGCGGTGCGGTTCTTGGGGGCTTCACACCCTCTCAGGGGGGGGGGGGACTGTACACTTTGCCCGGGGGAAAGGGGCAGTGTCGCCTCGGGGAGGAAAACCGATCAACATTCCACCATGCTACATACCTTGTCTTTTTTCAAAGGCATCTAGCTTCATCTTCCTCTTCATTTTAGCAACATCGAAGAAAGGACCGCAAATGAACATTCTAACTCTCGTCGATTATGTCATTCGGCCTGGCTCGCGTGGCGCCACTCCTCTGTGGTGTGCGTAAAAGTATAGGTCATGCTTTATAATGCCACCGTTAATAAACTTAATTGCTGGCTTTGTAGCATGCCTTTTTCTCCAGAAACATTTCACAGTTGAGCCTTCCTCGTTGCTTTGACCTCGGTATAAATGCTGCCAACTTGCTACCATTTTCCCCTCTTGATAAGAATGCACCGTTCCAAGACAAAAAATAATTTCGGCTACCGAAACATTATGAGGTTTTCTTTTGATTCCTTTCTCCATTGGAGCTCCCTTTGACGAGGTGGGATTTCGCTCCACTAGGTGGGATTTGACGGCACCAGGTTTGACGCATCCCACCTAGTTAGTATGTCAGAGGAGGCCCTGCTCCTCCAACTTAGGGGGAGAGTTGGGTAAGACGGGCAGGGTAGGTAAGACGGGCACCAGGCCTGTAGCCTAAACTAGTAACGACATCTATCCCAAACTTAGCGAAGCAATTAGCAAGCTGACCCTCTTTCGGCTAGCGAAGCCACGGGTATGGACATTCCGTCGTTTTCGAGATATTATTCATAAACTAAAACTGTACATTGCTTTCCGAACTGAAAAATATTGTTTTGTAACGTCCTACGATCGTGTGTTTGAGACTTTTTCGCCCAACCTCTCACAGAGGCTTAATTTGAAGGGGTCTGATAAGCTGTGTATATCGGTGTTTTGTTCCGGAAAGATGGCGGCGAAGGAACTCGTTTTGTATTTGGTGATGCTCGAATGGGGCAAAACGGGCAAATATGAAAAAATTGCCCGTCTTGCCCCATCACATTACTTTTGTACAAAATGTGTTGTAGTATGAGTCAATAAGATCAAATGTAACCTTTTCCTCATTAAATCCTAAAAGAAGAAAAAGTAGTACTTAAAAGCAGTGTTTCGGAGCCGGATGTTGGTTTTTCGTCACCGGCTCCGAGGTGGTTACGGCTTCGGCAGTTGAGGGGGCCCATAGGGGGTTGGCCGAGGGGCCCCAGGGGCTGGCCGAGGGGGACCACAGGGCCGAGATGGGGCCCATAGGGTCGAGAAGGGGGCCCATCACTGGATATCGCTTCTCCTCCCCCGGTCAGCAAGATAACCGCTAGACAGGGCCAATTTGTGCATGGTGGCGGGACCCCAGATATATCGCTTTCCACCCCCCCTTCCCCCGTCAGCGATATATCGGCTACATAGGCCAATTTCCATTTCCTTAGGTGGCGGGCCATTAGAAACGGGGGGGGCAGTCCAGGCACAGGACTTGTCGACCGGGAGGAGGGGGAAGCGATGTCGGCTCTGAGTCCTGGGTTATCGTCTGGTAGTTTTAGGAAAATGCTGCGACCGGGGAGTAGGAAGCAATGTCGTCGTCGGCTTGGTATCCGGTGGTGTTTGTATTATTGACCGGTTGTTTTGGGGGATCGACCCCCCTGATTTTCAAAGTGGGGTCCGACCCCCCCCCCCGGTGGCGACGCCCATGGTTTTAACTATTACTTTTTCCTTCTTTTCAGGTTTAATGGGGGAAAGGTTACATTTGACCTTATTCACTCTTTCTAGCATAATGACCCTCATATCCAGCCTTCAAAGATTAAAGTGGTTGTAGTATATTTGACGGCCAGTGATAGCCCCGATCGCCATTTCCTTGGATCCGACTCTGCTAGCAATTTCCAATCCTTAAATTCCTAATCGAGCTTCCCTCTCTTCTTCAGAAACAATGACTCGAGTATACAAGCGGAAAACAACACGAGGTCAATGGACGAGGGACTCGATGCTAAGAGCGGTGGAAGCCGTGAATCGGGGCATGTCCGTCCTGAGTGCTGCAACCGCACACGGCGTGCCGAGGAGCACATTGCAGCGTCGGGTGTGGGGAAAGTGTGCGCTGAAAGCGCCATTAGGGCCCAAGAAAACTGTTTTCAATCCATCACAAGAAAGACAACTGAAAGAACATGTTCTCAAGATGGAAAGCATGTTCTTTGGTCTGACACCAACCGATGTTCGTCGGCTTACCTTCCAGTACGCTCAGAAGAACAACATTACCAACAACTTCAAGGATGGCATGGCAGGAAAGGATTGGCTGCGCGGTTTCCTGACTCGTCACAAGGACCTGACCCTAAGAACCCCGGAAGCGACATCAGCAGCACGCGCCAAAGGATTCAACAAGCCAGTTGTGTCCAAGTATTTTGACCTCCTGGAGGAAGCAAGCGAACGAGTGAAGGGTCCACATGCCGTCTACAATGTGGACGAAACCGGTGTTACGACTGTTCAAAGCAAGCCAAGCAAGGTACTTGCGCAAAAGGGGAAGAAGCAGGTCGGCAGCTTGACTTCAGCGGAAAGAGGGGAGCTGACGACGGCAGTTGTATGCATGTCGGCAATGGGAAACTTCGTGCCACCCATGATGATACTCCCAAGGGCCAGAGTGAACAAAAATCTAGAGGAGGGTGCGCCACCTGGGACGGCGTTTGAGTACCACCAATCGGGATGGATGCAAACGGCCATTTTCACACGTTGGTTCGAGCACTTCTTGCGACACGCCAAGCCTAGTGCAGAAGAGCCAGTGCTTCTGATACTGGACGGTCATCTGACACACACCAGAAATCTGGACGTGATCCAACTCGCGAGAGCCAACCACGTGACTATTATAGTCATTCCGCCACACACGAGTCACCGGCTACAGCCACTCGACGTAGGCTTCATGAATCCGCTGAGTACGTTTTATGCGCAAGCGCTCGAGAAGTTCCTCCGGCAAAATCCTGGCCGAGTGGTCACACTGTACCAGATCGCGCGCCTGTTCTGTGAGGCCTACCTCAGGGCTGCAACGCCATCCACAGCAATCAACGCCTTCAAGAAATGCGGGGCCTACCCTGTAGACAGACACGTCTTTGGTGAGGAGGACTACGCTCCGTCTGAAGCAACCGACATGCCGCTTCCTGCTACCTCCAGCTCCGCATATAATGAGCCTTCAAGCATGGCGAGTGACACACGAGTCACGGCAGCGATCGGGTCACCGACCACGGCAGCGATTGGGTCACCGACCACGGCAGCGATCGGGTCACCGACCACGGCAGAGATCGGGTCACCGACCACGGCAGCGATTGGGTCACCGACCACGGCAGAGAGGGGCTCGCTGGAGTACAGTCCCGCGGATATTTTGCCGCTTCCGAAGGCAAACCTCCCAGGACCCTCTGCTTCTTCAAGGAAGAAGAGGAAACCATCGGCGCCAGTCATTCTCACCAGCTCTCCAAGCAAAAAGGACCTGGAAGCTAGCCTGTCACAATCATCATCATCAAAGAAGACAGGAGGCGCAAAGAAAAAGGCAAAACTAGTCGAAAAGCCGAAGACAAGGGGGCTGAAGAGCCGCAAAAAAGAAGACGAAACAATGGTTCCCTGCTTATACTGTGGAGGAGCCTTCGGTGATTCAGTCGCCGGTGAAGGATGGGCTTGCTGCTCTGGCTGCAAAAATGGGCTCATGATGAATGTGCTGGATTGGGTGACAACGACACCAGCTTCGAGTGCGAGTTTTGCTCCTCCTGAGCTGGCTTTATGAACTGATGTGCATATTGAGCCGATTGTCACATACGTCATGATGTGTTCTCTATTTGATCACATAAAATTTCCGAATAATCACAGCCAAAATCCGTTGATGATTCACATGTTTCTAATACACATTTGGCGTTCAAAATGTAGTGTTTATCGCCGAAGAAATATGTGATTTGTGGAAGTTCAGGCACCCATGTTTGGTTGTCTTCGATCTCATTTTGAATTTACGCTCCTGCCTGAGTTCAGTTTGGCAGCTTGCGTAGCTTGTTCAGCTTGAGTCCTTTGGATTCTCAAGCTGTCTGTGTGCATTTGGCATTCACAAATCAGCCTGCATTTCCACAGGAGTTTCGTTTCGTAAAGCGTTTCTCTGAAATACAGATGCCGTTTTAAAATGAAATACAGCACGGAAGCTTACATATATATATATATAGATACAAAAATCGGGTCGAGGGTTCATGTCAGCAGTATAGCAACAAGGCTAATACAAAAGCAACAAGAGCTGTTCAGATACATACAATTTTCGTAATTTAGGCCCCCAGTAGGTATGTATTATAATGAAAACCTATGTCGTTGAGAATGCACATTTATTCGCCAAGGAACATTCGCCTATTATGCTATCATGATCGCTAACATATCATCTTGCTTTTCAGGATTTAAAGCGCGCAAAAACACATATATGTGATCAGATAAATGTATGCCCGTTATGCCCCACATGGAAACCCATCTTACCCCACCTGGTGGGGTAAGACGGGTTTTTGCAGACTCTCGCGGGAAACGCTCCCATTTGCACACTAATGCATGGAAACTGTTGCAACCTCGGACATACCTGCATAAATGTGTAGGCATGTCTGAGGCCAAATAGCAAGGCTATCGTGACACCGGTTCCTGAGATATGAAGCGTCAAACACTAGCATGCCCGTCTTACCCAACTCTCCCCTACTTGGATCCTCAAAATCCCCGTGGTCCATCAATTTTTAAAATTCCCAGGATTTTCCATCTCCCAGGTTCAGACTTCCAGAGGCTATCAAGCCCCTGCAGAGGTAATGCAACTCCATGGGCCATGCAGCTAAGAAGGTGCCTTCAGTTTCAGGGATGCCTCCAGCTTGAAACGCGGGAATTGCGATGGACTCAGACTATCCGCATCTCGAAAGTCCAGCAATAAGGACGACCGAATCCACCACTAGTGTACATGGAGCCAGAGGCGAACATCGGAAGTCGTGCTCCTGCCACCCCCTAAGACATTGAACATATTGGCAGTATCACGTAAGGACATCCAGCAGCCGCGGGCCGGTGTTGGGCCGGCGGCCGGGGGACGGCTCGTCCTGGTGTGCGTGTACAGACCACGTGACCGCTCGCCTGCAGTACGCGATGGACGGTCTTCCGACAGGAGATAGGACGGACATTAGGACAACACCAGCTGCACACGGACAACACCAGCGGCACACGGACATAAGGGCAACACCAGCGGCACACGGACATGAGGACAACACCAGCTGCACACGGACAACACCAGCGGCACACGGACATGAGGACAACACCAGCGGCACACGGACAACACCAGCGGCACACGGACATGAGGACAACGCCAGCGGCACACGGACAACACCAGCGGCACACGGACATGAGGACAACACCAGCGGCACACGGACAACACCAGCGGCACACGGACATGAGGACAACGCCAGCGGCACACGGACAACACCAGCGGCACACGGACATGAGGACAACGCCAGCGGCACACGGACATGAGGACAACGCCAGGGGCACACGGACAACACCAGGGGGCACACGGACAACGCCAGCGGCACACGGACAACACCAGCGGCACACGGACATGAGGACAACGCCAGGGGCACACGGACATGAGGACAACACCAGCGGCACACGGACATGAGGACAACACCAGCGGCACACGGACACGAGGACAACGCCAGGGGCACACGGACCTGAAGACAACACCAGCCTCACACGGACATGTGGACAACGGCTACACTCGGCTACGAATCGTCGGGTCGGCTCCGCCAGTGGATTGTTTCGCTCCCGGCTGCCCTGATTGCGTACGCCGACACCAATATCTCTGGAACTTCCGGCGGTACCGATAAACATCACACGATGTTGATGTGTGGCAGGTGCGTGTCATTAAATATCCGGCAGTTAAATGTAGTGGATAGGCACGTCATGTCGTCGTTCTGCAGACCCAGTACGTCGTAATGCCAACCCAGTGTAATGTCGTCATAGTGCCAACCCAGTGCAATGTCGTCATAGTGCAATATCGTCATAGTGCCGACCCAGTGTAATCGTCGTCATAGTGCCGACCCAGTGCAATGTCGTCATAGTGGCGACCCAGTGTAATGTCGTCATAGTGCCGACCCAGTGCAATGTCGTCATAGTGCCGACCCAGTGCAATGTCGTCATAGTGGCGACCCAGTGTAATGCCGTCATAGTGCCAACCCAGTGCAATGTAGTCATAGTGGCGACCCAGTGCAATGTCGTCATAGTGCCGACCCAGTGCAATGTCGTCATAGTAGCGATCCAGTGTAATGTCGTCATAGTGTAATGTCGTCATAGTGGCGACCCAGTGTAATGTCGTAATGCTGACCCATTATAATGCCTTCGTAGTGGCGACCCAGTGTAATATCGTCGCAATGTCAACTAGAGCATAACAGGGGATAATATTTTCATTTCCGCTCCAATCCACATCCGTATAAGCCAGTCCGCATCCACATCGGGATCCGTACCAAGTAGAGATTTCCACCTGTGATCAAATCCGTTAGCAAATGTGTAATACAGCTATAACCTGATAAGTTGCAGCAATCAATAGCAACTAGATCACTAAGAATATGTATTGCTTGAACTGACAAGATAAAGCAAAAAAGAACATGTTATGTATAAAATGCGCATGTCTGTCGTATGTATGCGAGGCTGTCGTATATGTATGCGGCAGCGCTACAAAAACGTACGATGGATCTGTCCGAATGGAAGGAATGTGCTGCCACTGGACCGCGGTGAATACAAAGGGAACGTCAAAGAAGTTCGGGGGCGCTCTCTTTTTTCCCAGTCAGACCTGCATACTAATGTTTGAGGAAGTGTTTCCTCTCCGTTCATCAAGAGAAAACGTATGTGTTTTTCTCTGAAATTGTCCGAAGTCCCTACTTTGGGGCTGAGCGGACCAAGCAATTTTAATGAGGGAATGTAACACTCGTCCGGAGAAGTGCCACTTTCCTGAGAGTCGCCACTACTTACCACGCCAATACTTCGAGGGGACGCTTTTCTACTCAGAGATTTCTTCGACGAAAAAGCAATGGGCACACTCGATTCCAGCGTCCCTGGTTTGGGGGAGGGGGTCGCTTGTTCAGCCAGAGGGACACCATCTTCCCCCCCGACGAGGTACCACCTTTCCGTGGTGGGGGGATTGCGTGCCCCAATGACCCGGCGACCATCCTACCGGCGAGGGGTGAGACTAAGAGTGCCTCACTCGTCCTTCCATCCATACGCTCCCATTCCAATGCCCATCTCATCCCACCATCCATGTCCTCCTCCTGGCCCTGCAACACCGACTCTCCCTATCATGAGCAGGTAGGACAACTTCCCCGGTCTTGCCCTCCAGCTCAGTTTTATCGGGGTAGCCGCGCCCCCTCGGCCCGCCCCCCCGGGGTTGACGGAGTCCTGGAGGTTGAGGTCCCCCGTCGCACGGTGCTAGTTGTGACGGGGGACCAACACACCTCTTTGGTCCCGATATCCCGGAGGGGGGCGGGCCGGACCCGTGGGGCCTCACGCGGGCCAAGTGGCTGGTCGCCTCGGGCCGGGGGCCTGGGGTTCTCCCCAGTGTCTGCCGGCCCGGCCGGCTGGGGTCAAGTGGTGGGCAGCGCTGGATCCCGGTCGGGGTGGTGAGTCTCTCTCTCCCGGCCGGGCGAGAGGCGCCGCCTGCCCCGTATAACTCCTCGGGCGCCTGGCGTCCTCCCGTCCGCGGGGCCCAGGCGTCCCCCTGTTGGGCCCCCTGTGTGGTGGGGCGCCCGAGGAGTAGAAACCAAGAAACTTATATGGCAACTTCCAACACAAAAAACAACCCACCTGGCCCCTCCAGTAGGGGACAGACAACCTGACCTAGGACTTTGAATGTAGTGCATGGAGGGCCCGGCCTCCAAGCTGGTCTTCCTGCACCTCGTATTATGATCTTAAAATCACTCGAGGAAAATATGAAACTTTCAGTGCTTACCCCGTTCCAAAGGAAGGAAGCTTGTGACAAGCTGGGATCGGTTATAAGGTGCGAAAAGCTCAGAGACGGTTCGCTTGAGGTTGAATTTAAAACTGCTGAGGATGCAAGGAGGGCGATGGACGCAACAGAAATAACGTACACTAAACGACATGAAACCAGCAGGCGAACAGTCACCGTACGCATCGAGATTCTTCCACACAACACCAAAAATTACTCCAAAGGAGTTATTAACTGCTACGACTTGCGAGATGTTTCGGATGCCGACATTGTGGATGGCCTAACAGAGTGGGGAGTAGTGAGAGGCCCGAAGAATTTCAATTAGAAAAGGGAAAGAATTACAGCCAACAAACAACATCATCCCAACTTTTCGCATGACAGATCTTCCGGAGTTTATTTTCGTCGGGTATGTCCGCGTGAAGGTCCGCGTATTTGTACCCAACCCGATGAGGTGTTTCCGGTGCTCCTGTTTTGGTCGTCACGTCGCAGCATTGTCGAAACCGAGAGACATGTGGACGATGTGGATCAGCAGGGAGCATATGCAAGATAAATGTGAAGCGGAGAGTCCCCACTGTTCCAACTGCGGCCCAGGCCCAAAAAACCCCATACCGTCTATGATCGTTCTTGTCCAATTTTCTTGAGAGAGAAGGAAATAGTTGCAATAAAAGTTTCAAAAAGATAACATTCCGTGAGGCGCGCGAGATCTATGAGGCAGCTCATCTGAGAACATCATATGCTGCAAAGGTGAAGCTGAACTCCAACATTACACAACAGTCTCCGATGCAATCACACACACGCACATGAGTGCCTCTCATCTTATAGCTCAACTCAGTGCCATAATGCTTGCCTTTGGTATTGAGGTGTGCACCGATCAGAGAAAAGCCTTGTCCTCTCCCCCAAACGGTGGTGAGAGAGTCCTCAGCTGCAGACCCTGTAGCGACTCCTCAAGGAGAGTGGGTCCAGGTCCAGCGAGGGAAAAGACATGCCCATCCATCCACATCCAAACCCAACCCCTCTCCAGCCACTTCAATCCCTACCTCCAACACTCTCTTCCCTTCCTCCCCCTCGGCCGAACACTCCGTTTCCGTTAGGGAAGATCCCAGGAGCACTCGGGACCAGGACTCGAGACACCGACGTCTCAGGGTCGCGTCGAACCGACGACGAGGATGGGGAAGCCCTCCCTCCCACATCCAATCCTTACCCACTACCATCGCCAACCCTAAACCTACCCAACCCATCCCTACACCCTCCCGAACACTCACCTAACACCCCCACCCCCCACCCTACCATCTCAGAAGAGAAGGGTGTGGCCTCCGGCCCGGTACCGGTAATTGCGCCGTCCACGACCCGACCGCGCCTAGGAATTGATGTCCGCCAAGGGGCTCCCGACATGGGGGCTTCAGGCCGGACATCCCGAGCTGGGTCGAGGGAGACGTCGCCAAATGTAGGAAGACAACAGGCCCTCGGGGCTTGCCCCCTATCTTCCCCAACTTCACGCAGCTCCCTCCACACCGCAGAGACTGGGAGGGTGATGGGCCCACCTCCCACACCTCCAGACAGGCGACCAGTCTCGCTGGTCGCTCGCACTGGGCCGGGAAGCGCATCTCGCCCTGATCAGTCTCGCCAACCGGCGGGGTCAGTCCGAGAGCGCGAGCGCGCACAGCATCCGACTCGTGGGCCCCCGCTAGTTCTCCATGAACTGACCTGTTTTAACCTTTTTAGCATAGCTCTCAATCCAAGCTGTTTTACAATGGAACTGCAGGGGTTATAGAAGCAGTGCCCATGACTTACAGGCAGTGCTAAGCCCAGGGTCTGTCCGGTGGCGTTCTGGCTCTACAGGAGACTAAGCTACCACCCGGACACCTCAATCAGGTAGTACTACACCCTCCACCGAAAAGAAGTAGCATCTGACACCGTTTCACATGGTGGAGTG